>JAAALK010000283.1:111419051-111508369 GCA_019279435.1 Zizania palustris | reverse complement strand
ACATCCATCAGTTGAGAGAAGGGTCCCTCCGAGATGGGTGTATAGTTGTCGTACAACATGTCATCATTATCGTCACTTGGAGTGGGAGCCAGGTTGTCCACTGCAACTGGCTTGGGCTTCCATACTTGCTTCTGTATTGGTCGTGGTCGAATCTCCTCGAAGATTGCATCCCACTCATCTTTGGCATTCTTCTCTTTCATCTCCTATGCTCAGAGATGTTGTAGACGTCTCTTCTAGGACTTAGTCATGCCTAGAGGTGCCCACGATGGTTGCGGCTTCGTACTAGGGGGCACAAACTTGCTCCTAGAATTTTTTGCCGAACGGGAATTACCCAGATCGGCCTTGGCAACCTTGCGCTTACCATGAGGGCCTATCTATACTCTGTCGGTTGGACCGACCATGGTTGGCCAGTCGAACCGGTCAATGTCGGATGCCTGAAAACTGGCGATCAAACAATCCACATTAGGTTGGTCAGACTGGTGGGAGGATGTCGATCTAACCAGCCCTAGGGCACTGGCCGGACCGATGGCATTGCCCTTAGCCGCCTTCTCAGGATCGCTTCCTCATCGCTCCAGTAGGGTCCCCTTGGGGATTGGGACGTCCTAGGAACCCACCTTGATGATGATTACCTCAGAAATCCTCTCCTACATGTCTTCGCGCTCATCTCCTCCCTCTTCATGATTAGGTGGTCGCTCACCGCTCCATGGCATGATGGACTGTGGGCTAAAGATGTCGCCTCCCACCATGACCATTTTCTCCTTCATGTAGGATGTCTCTTGTGGCACACAAGGGACACTTGCAAAAAGTAAGGGAATAGGAACCTGGCGGGCGGAAAGTAGTACAGACCCCACTACGCCATCGGGAGCTGGTATGGAGGTGGAGGCATCGGTGGTTCTTGTGGTCTTGCGTATCGGGGACCGAACCAATTTCCCTGCGGATGGTTCGGCCTTGCTGGAGGCCTTGGTGCTTCTAAAGTAGCATCTTGTAAGTCACTTTTGGCTTCTCGTGGGATCTAGCCGAAGACGTCGCATTGGTTTTCACCTTCCAAACCTCTACCTCGGGATTCTTCGGCACAAGCATTTGCGGGCGAGGCTCTCCAAATATGACCACTTTCCCCTTTGATGACTCGGCCTGTTTGGGCCAAATCAACACCTTCTTCCTGTCAAGGTCAATGGTGTTCATGGGAAACGGGCCTTGATCTAGCTTCATGTTGGGACTAGTGTCCGACTTCAATCGTCCTTTATTAATGGCCGATTGAACCTATCGACAGAAGACATTGCAATCATTAGTGGGATTAGAATGAGAGTCATGCCACTTACAATACGTGCGCTTCTTTAGATCATTGGCATTAGGGATAACATGGCCCATCAGGAACATGAGGAGTTTATTCTTCAAAAAAAATCAAATATTTATCGTATTTGGTCACATCAAAAGCATACTTGACCTCATTGGGATGATTGTTAGTGGGAGACGACCCTAGCTCAGAGCAAGTAACTGTCTTGGACTTGTTAGACCAAGTCTACTCCATGATGTACATATCAGCCAAGTCATCCTCTCTTTCCGATGATTCCTCATGGGAGTGCTCCATGACGTGTATGTCGGCGTTGAGCTTACTAAGTGTCTTAGTGATGTTGTAGCAATTGTGTTAGCTACAGCACAGGTTTAGTATGTGTGTATACGGTGTGTAAAGTGAACCTCGAAGGGTTCTCTTAGAGGGAGAAAGGATTTATACTGGTTCGGACCTCCCCTAGGGGATAACATCCCTACGTCTAGTTTGTGGTGGATTTGGCATGGTATGCCTCGGTGTGGTGTGGTAAATTCCAGGGCTTCATAGCTCCTGGAGAAGGTGCCCTGTTACAAGGGCTTGGCCCTGCTTTAATAGCACGCAGGCCTTAAGGAAAAGACCAAAATGCCCCCTATGAGTCCTAGGTTCATAGGGGCAAAAAGGGGAAAAGGAGCTAGCTACTGTACAAAAGTGCTTTACAGCTTTACAGGCGTGTCAGACAACGTCACATCTTGACCAGCTAAACGACATACTAGGGGCGGAGGGGCCCCCGGTATGGCTTCTACATTGTAGCGAAGTGCAGATATTTCCTGGGTTCGGAGTAGGGGCCGGAGCTCTTCAGGCGGAGGCTGCAAGGGAGGCTTCGAAGTACACTCCAAAGTGGGCTTCGAAGTATACTCCGAACTGGACTCCGAACGGGACTCCGAACTGGGGTCTCAGAGACTTGGCTTTGAATTGACTGGAAAGGGTCCGGAGACTAGCTCTGAGGAGCTCTGAAGAGAGCTCGAAGGCTAACTCCGAATAGAGCCCGAAGGTTAACTCCGAACAAGGCTCGAAGGCTAACTCCGAACAAGGCCCGGAGGCTAGCTTCGAAGTTAGCCTGAGACTTAGCTTCTGGCAATCTTTGAGGAATCTTGAGGGCTTCGCTCCAGAGGGCTCCGAAGGGCTTCGCTCCAGAGGGCTTCGAGGTGTACCTTGAGGCTTGGGAATATCTTCTTCGGGAAGGAATAGGCTTCGACAGTGTTGGGCTCCGGGCCGAAGGCTGTCGGAGGCTGACGTCATTTGGCCCTTGTTAAAGGGGAACTTATTCCCCCAACAAGTGAATTTTTATTTTTAGCTCTGCCTTCTTGGGCCAGAGCCTTCTGCATGACTTGGTTGACCTCTATGAAATCTTGCCCATCTATCTTTTCTTAAATTTCAGAATGTAAACCATTAAACGCCAAATTAGCTAGGTCTCTCTCAGAAATTTTCAAGCTAAAACATCGGTTTCTTGTGTCTCTAAATCGCCTAATGTAGTCGGAGACACTCTCACTAAACTTTTGCTTAACTAGTGTCAGGTGTGAGAGTCTAAGTTCAGTTTCACTAGTATAAAAATAATCATGGAATTTATGCTCTAACTTGGCCAAAGTTTGCACATAGTTCGACGGTAGCGCCGAAAACCAAGTAAAAGTTGTACTGAAAAGCGATAAAGAAAGCAACCTATGTTTAAAGGCATCCAACCCACTAGCTTCTCCACACTATGCTAGCAACTGACCTATATGCTCCCAAGTTGTTTCGTTATCCTCGCTGTTAAACTTAGTGAACTCGGGAACCCTAAAACCGCGAGGATTTGAGATGGTGTCAAAATAATCCGGGTAAGGCTTATGGTAACCGATTTAGGATCGGAAGTTCCGACGTAAGTAAAACAGATTGGATCTATTACAACACAAATCAGTTGTAATTGATTTGTGGGTTTCAAGATGTGGACGACTACAGGCTCTTAGCCCTATATAAAGAGAGTAGGAGGTCTTGGAGGAGAAGCTGAAGCATAGTTTAGACCAATCCACCAAAGACTCAACTCCCCCCTTTCTTGATCTCAATAGTTGAGGTCAAGGATTTCCCGTCTCTCACATGTGGTGCTAGCACGCTGCTAATGGAGGAACTCCATCCCTTTACGTGTGGATACCATGGAGGCATTGCTCCCCTATTCCCCAATAGTGGTATCAGAGCCTACATGCGTAGTGTTCGATCTGGATCCCTCATGTATGGAGATACATGGTGGAAAAATAGATTAGATCTATTTCTATCAACGACAAATCAGAAGTTCCGATACTGATCAAAAGTTCTGATGGCGAATCGGAAGTTCCGATACTGATCGGATGTTCCAATATTGAATAATGATTCGACACAGAGAGAAATTATTGCTATATAGGATTCTGATATTGATCAGAAGTTCCGGTGAATTGGAAGTTCTAATGCTATATCGGAAGTTCCGACCCACCCGAATTGAAATTTCGAGCCTATTGAGCTAGGTTTTTTAGATCCAGAATCCGGTCACTTGTAGATTCCTCGCCTAACATTGTTTTACAAAGAATGTTGTGATTGACATGGCCTTGGATAGATGTAATGTATGAGATGCATGCAATGAATGTAAATTAAATATGGCCTACGTGTCATGGTTATTTACAGCCCAAGGCTGATTTAAATTTATTATGGCTTGCATGCTGTTTCCGGGATGCTTCGGCCCATGTAACTAGTATAGGCTATGCGAAATACACTAGTACACTTCATGGAGGCTAGGAACACGCACTCAATGACGTGAGCCATGGAGACGGAGATTGCCATGTGAAGACGGCCATGCTATGTCATAGTTAATATGCTTGCGATCCTTTCTTATGTTCCTGTTATACTATTCTTGCATGTTTTGTGTGTGCTAGGGACGTTACCATGCTAGAATAGTTTTCCCTCAGAAAATTAAGTATTGATGCTCTTTCCAATAGATGCACCCACCATGGATCTTGCTCATCGATAGTGGGTCTACCAAAGCAGGGTGATATCTTTTATCTTGACCGGTTGGAGTAGAAGTCATACTTCTACACGCATAGTATTGTTTCCTTAATGGGGCTATCAAAACGGTTTTGGGCATTGGAGCATAGAGTTGGCGTAGAGCATAGGATGCTTCTCCAACAACAAGAGTCCCATACGATGTGATTAGCAAAGTGTTGCTTACCTATGTCAACTAGCTTCTAGCAACGATGCCAAATGTCACTAGGAGTTAGAATGAATATGAATCTTGCGCCACTATTAGTCATTAGAGGGAAAGTGACTGGTTTTAATATAGTGGAACATCTTTTATTTGATAGAAGATAAACATTCCATAGTGCTGAACCTTGTATTTAATCTTTTGTACATCGTGGCACCTACTACTCCTTCTGTTAAGAGCACTCCAGTTTTTAATTTTTGATCTATTCTTGAACATGAGAAATTATCTAGAAAAAACTTTATGGATTGGTATCAAAATTTGAGAATTGTTCATAAACAAGAGAAAAAAGATTATGTTCTAGAGGAACGTCACCTTGATGAACCAGGAGAGGATGCTTCTGCAACAGACAAGCGTGCTTATGAGAAGCATGCTAGTGATTCTGTGGATGTCAGTTGTCTGATGCTTGCCTGCATTTCCTCTGAGTTTCAGAAACGATATGAGAAACGCGATGCTTACGATATGATCATAGGTGGGCATGTTTTAGAACCAGGCAAAGGTAGAGAGATATAATGTGTCTAAGTCCTTGTTTGGGAGTAGGCTGGTTGAGGGGAGCCCAGTGAGTCGTCATGTGATCAGGATGATTGGTTACATCAAGACTCTAGAGAGACTGGGTACCCCACTGGATCCATACCTAGCTATTGATGTCATTCTCCTGTCGCTCCCACTGAGTTTTGAGCCATTCATCATGAATTATAACATGGTTGTACTGGAGAAGACACTAGCTGAGTTGCAAGGGATGCTAAAAAATGCTGAGGAGAGTATCAGGAAATCTCCAAATTATGTGATGATGGTTCAGAAGGAGGGAAAAAGAGAAAGGGGAAGGGCAAGGCTAAGACTACAGATTCAATCTATAGTGTGAAGTCTAAACCAACTAGAAAATCCAAGTTGGGTCCCGCTGGCTCTGATGTGTGCCAGCACTGCTACAAGCCTGGGCATTGGAAGAGAAATTGAAAGGTGTATCTAGAAAAACATTAGAACAAGAAGGGATTGTGACTTACTCTTTAGGTATTAATGTTATTGAAATTGATCTTGCTATTTGTCCAAATGATTCGTGGGTATTTGATACCGGTTCGATGATTCATACTTGCAAATCATTACATGGATGAGTAGAGTAAGAAAGTGTGCAAGTGGCGAGTTAGATGTCCACGTCGGGAATGGTGCAAAAGTTGCAATGTTGGCCGTCGGCGTTTATTCACTTTTACTACCTTCAGGACTAGTTTTGGAGTTGAATAATATTTATTTAATGTCCACCTAAGGCGTAAACATTATCTCTTCTTCATGTTTAGAAGAAGATGGTTTTGAATTCGTAAGAAAGAACAAGTGTTGTTCAATATTTTCGAATGGCATGCTCTATGGTGTTTGTCCATTAGTGAATGGCATGCTCTATGCTGTAAATAGGAGTTTACTATTTTGTCCTTAGGTCCACAGTCAGTCAGTCAAGTCTGTACAAATATTCTAAGGGCAGTTTTGTCTTTTCCATTTTATTTCAGCGTCTGTAAAAACCCTAAGGGTCTTTTGGTATTTTCCTAGTCTATTGGGCTGCATATAAGTAGGGCCTCAATCCCTAGGGTTAGGGTTAACTCACTTTAATCTAAAAAATCAGAGTTCACCTCACCTGCTCCTGTTTGTGTGCGCCGCCAAACTACTGTTCTTTCTCCTGTTTCTGTGAGTCATTTTACTCCACTCCACTGCCCGGCTAATGGCACTCTCAAAGTCAGCCTTGGTGTAGGTGTAACCTACCCCAAACCCATCCTGCCTCTTGAACTGCTGGATCATCATGCCGAGCTGTGGCTCTCTGGCACTGATCCAACTCAGGATAGAATGGAGGTAAAAGTTCTCATTCTGAGAATCAGCTAGCTCCTCTCTCAAGGAAGCTAGTACCTCCACCTGAGACAAGCAGGTCTCACACTCGCTATCTACCTGGACAGACTTTTTGGCTTTTAGCTTAATCAACTCAAGTCTAAGAGACAAACAGTTCTCACAGACAGTGGGTGGAACTGACAATGTCTCAATCTCTAGCCTAGTCCGCGCAAGCTCAGCTCCCATTCTCTCCAAATCACCCAGATACTTATCGCCCTTGGCTTTCAGCTCAGCTAAACTAGCAAGATGAGATGGGCAATCATCACAGGGTACGACGACAGTGGCTTGAGCATCTTTCAGCTCCAGCTGAGCGCTTTCAAGCTCAGTGGCCAAAGCGTCCCTCTCATCAACCCTTTCTGTGTACCTAGACTTCAGAGTCGACAGGTCACACAGAAGCACCTCACACTTTGGGCACTCACTGCTATCACCCAAGCAAGGGGAAGAAGATAGACTCTCTTCCTGGACCCTCTCAACCCAAGAAGACTACATCGAACACCACTAAGCCCAAGAACCCCAAGCCTCAACCACATCCCAAGAAGCCCACCTATCATTGTGAGTATTGTCAGAGAGACGGGCATCTTGCGGAGTTTTGCTTCAGGAGCAAGTGGGTTGAGAGAGCAGAGAGAGCTCGTGGTGGTCAGGAGCAGTTCTACCATCAGGGTGGTAGACTGCGTGTTCCTCGATGCAGGGAGAGGCTGGAGGCCAGGCCGCGTCGTGTAGGTGGTGGTAGAGGAGACGGCTTTCTTGCCCGTACTCCAGTTGGTGGTGTTCGTTCCGGCAGAGCTCCAGGCCATGTTGGCTACGGTCCTGGACCTCGTGGCCGAGGCTTTAGGTAGAACCGAGGACCGCGCTTTGAGCCGCGTTTTGGTCCAAAATCTCATTATGATTTCTGCTTTTCGTCTTTTGAGCAGATGGCTCGACACTGGTTTAGGTCTTTTGCTAAACCTGGTGCCGGACCATTTGCTCCCACTTACAACCACTAATTGTGCAGGATCGGGGACTGGAGGACGTTTGGATCATGGACTCAGGATGCTCTCGCCACATGACGGGACATCGCAGATGGTTCTCCAGTCTCACTCCCCCGAGCTCCAAAGAGTACATCACCTTCGGGAACAGTGGTCAAGGGAAAGTAAGTGGCATTGGCTCAATTCGCATTTCAGACCATTTTTCTTTGAAGAACGTTACTTTGGTTGGAAACTTGAACTTCAATTTGATTTCTGTTTCGCAACTTCTTGAGGATGGTTTGGAGGTGCGTTTTAAGAAGGGCAATTCTTCTGTGTTTGATTCTAGAGGGTCTTTGATTTGCCAGATCTTACCTTTCGGTAAAGTTTTTCGAATTGACTTCTCTAGTTCTTTTGGCCCTTCTCGCTGTTTGATTGCTGGATCTTCTTCTAAGCTCTGGAAGTCGCATAGGAGGTTAGGTCATTTGAGTTTTGATCTGCTAGTCAGGTTAAGCTCTATGGACCTCATCCGAGGATTGCCCAAGCTTAAAATGGAGAAAGATCTAGTTTGCCATCCTTGTCGTCACGGGAAAATGGTTGCCGCTTCTCACTCACCTGTGACTCAGGTGATGACTTCGTATCCAGGCGAGCTGTTACACATGGACACTGTCGGTCCAGCTCGGGTACGCTCAGTCGGTGGGAAGTGGTACGCACTTGTGATTGTTGACGATTTTTCTCGATTCTCGTGGGTTTTCTTTTTGGAGTCTAAGGATGAGACTTTTCATTTTGTTCATGACCTGATTCTGAAGCTGAAGAATGAGAACAATGGTCGGATGTGAGCAATTCGCTCCGACAATGGCTCTGAGTTCAAGAACTCTCAGTTCGTCAGTTTCTGTAGTGATCAGGGTCTTGACCATCAGTTTTCTGCTCCTTACACTCCCCCACAGAACAGCGTTGTGGAACGAAAGAACCGTACGCTAGTCGAGATGGCCAGGACGATGCTCGATGAGCACAGAACTCCTAGGCACTTTTGGGCTGAAGCCATGAACACGGCTTGCTATCTGGCCAACCGCATTTTTCTTAGAGCTTACCTAGGTAAGACCTCATATGAGTTGCGGTTTGGCAGACAGCCCAAGGTGAGCCACTTGCGAGCGTTTGGCTGCAAGTGCTTTGTGCTCAAGAAGGGAGGGCATTTGGACAAGTTTGAGTCTCGTTGCTGGGACGGAGTTTTTCTTGGTTATGCATTGCATTCTCGAGGTTTCCGTGTTTGGAACCTCGAATCCCAGCAGCTTGTCGAGACTTGCGAGGTTTCTTTTGATGAGTCCTTGCCTTCTTTAACTCCTTCTTTTGAGCTTTCTGGTGATGGTGAGCTCGGAGAGTCCATCTTTGAGTAAGATGAGGATACTCCAGCTGCTGATGAGGGTGGGCCTTCTGCTCCTCCTGCAGAGCCCACAGCTTCTGAGACTTCGACTGAGGACGAGGGCGGACCTCTGATCACTTCTTCCACTTCGATCGAGCCCCCTCAGTCGAGTCCAGAGGTGCCAGCTGCTGACTCTGGTGAGGTGACTTCAGATCACCAGGGATCCCGAGCAGTTCAGCGTGATCACCCCTCAGAGCTCATCATCGGTGATGTGTCTACAAGAACTTTGCGCTCTTCTGTTGACTCTCTTGCTGTGTTTGCTGAATCTGCTTTTGTTGCATCTTTTGAGCCCAGAGACATTTCTCATGCTCTTTCTGACTCGAACTGGATTAATGCCATGCAAGAAGAGCTTGAGAATTTTGTCCGCAATCGGGTTTGGATACTGGTTGAGTTGCCACCCGGATGCAACCCCATAGGCACCAAGTGTGTGTTCAAGAACAAGCAAGGTGAAGATGGGGTTGTGGTGCGCAACAAAGCTCGACTAGTTGCCCAGGGTTTCTGCCAGAAGGAAGGTATTGATTTTGAAGAAACCTTCGCCCCTGTTGCCCGTCTTGAGTCCATTCGCATTCTCTTAGCTTTTGCCGCTTCGAAGGGTTTTAAGCTTTTTCAAATGGACGTCAAGAGTGCTTTTCTGAATGGGTACATAGAGGAGGAGGTTTATGTTAGGCAGCCCCCCGGTTTTGAGAACCCCAAGTTTCCTCGACATGTTTTTAAATTGCAAAAAGCTTTATACGGGTTGAAGCAAGCCCCCAGGGCTTGGTATGACCGGTTGAAGCAGTTTTTGTTGGGGAAGGGCTTTGTGATGGGTTCTATGGATAAGACTCTCTTCTTGCTTAGAGATGCTTCTGATTTTTTAGTTGCTCAGATATACGTGGACGATATTATCTTTGGCGGTACTACTAATGATCTTGTGTCCAAGTTTTCTGAGCAGATGCACAACGAGTTTGAGATGAGCCTCATGGGTGAGCTCAAGTACTTTCTAGGGCTCCAGATCAAGCAGACCAAGGACGGCACCTTCATCCACCAAGGTAAGTAGACTCGGGACATGTTGAAGAAATTCGACTTTGGTGGAGAGCTGAAGCCTCAGATGACCCCAATGGGTACATCTGGGGGCCTAGACAAGGATGAGAGCGGTGCCAAGGTTAACAAGAGAGAGTTTCGAGGGATGATCGGTTCGCTGCTGTACTTGACGGCGACAAGGCCAGACATACAGTTTGTCGTGGGACTGTGCGCGCGCTTCCAGTCTTCACCATGCGCATCTCATCGGTAGGCTGTCAAGCGCATCTTCAGGTATCTCACTTATGCGCCTGATCTTGGTATTTATTATTCAGCATCATCATCTCTTGATTTATCTGGCTTTTCGGACGCTGACTTTGGTGGGTGCCGGTTGGATCGCAAGTCGACTTCCGGTACTTGCCAGTTTCTTGGTTCTTCTCTTGTCTCTTGGTCTTCTCGAAAGAAATCTGGAGTTGCTCTTTCGACCACAGAGGCTGAGTATGTAGCTGCTGCTAGCTGCTGCTCACAGTTGGTTTGGATGATTTCCACTCTGCGAGATTTTGGGTTGTTCTTTCCTACCAGAGTTCCTTTGTTTTGCGACAGCACTAGTGCAATTAGTGTAGGGAAAAACCCATGTCTCCATTCAAAAACCAAACACATTGATGTGCGCTTTCACTTTTTGCGGGATCAATATGAGAAAGGTGTCATTGACCTTGTTCATGTTGATACCCATCATCAGTTGGCTGACATTTTCACCAAACCCCTAGATCAGTCTACTTTTGAGCGTTTACGAGGGGATTTGGGTGTTGTGTATCCTTTCTAGGATATTTTGAGTCAATTCTTTTCTTTCTTCTTTACTCTTTTCTTGAGTCTTTTTGTGTGTGTTCATATCATGCATATTCACATATCACACTTTTGAGCCTGCTTCTGTTATATGATTGAACTACTTTACTTATTCTAGCTGGTACATGCTTTTGATTACTTGTCGGTGAGCATGTTTTGCTTCAGTTCATTTGATATGTCTGATATCTGTCATATGCATGGCTTTTACACTTGAAACTTGAAAAATGATCACCATTGCTTCTGGTAACTAGCATGTGTAGGCTGAGTGCTTTTGCTATCTGTTACATGCCTTGTAGCTAGTTCATCACATAGATGCAGATATGCAACTTGGACATCTTTATGCTTTAACATGGAAAATGTGCTATAAAAATGATAAGAATCAAAAATGAATGAAAATTCCATGCCTTTTTATGCTTGAGTTGAAAAGATCCAAGTGGGTTTGCTTTGTCGCATTGCATTGTTCTGGACTGCTTACCATAGCATTTTGGTATGAACTAGGACAGTGTAGTGTATGCCAAGACCAATGTCTTAAGCTTCTGATGGTCCAGATCTGGCCTAGGCTTGACTTGGTCGGTTAGCATAAGGTTTGACATGCAAATAACCCTTGGCAAAAAATGAAAAAGGAAAATGAAAAAGCCTGAAAATTAAAAAAAACAACAAGTTTGCTGAAGCACTTTGTTTTGAACAATGCTTATCTTGGTAGATATCAGTTAGCTTCTGCATCTCATGTTTTACCTTGCTTGTTAACTGGAAAATGTGGTGATGCCTTTGTTTGCAAAAACTGAAAAATTGCGTGCTTATGACTTTCTTTGGATATCATCTGTTGCACTGATCATGTCATGTGTCTTAGACAGTATGTCTTTTGCTATACTTGTTAGATCTTGTAATTGCAGTCAATCATATCTGAGAAGCATTCTTTCTACACTCCACCTGCACCCAGTTGCATTCATTGCATATTTTGAGGGGGAGTTGCATTTCAGGGGGAGTCAGTGCCGTTTTAGAGTGCTTGATGAGTTCACTTGTCAACAAGGGGGAGAAATTTTGGTATACGAGTTTAAGGGGGAGTTTTGGCTTTCTCTGGGAATTGTTTCAGGGGGAGTTTTTGTCCCGTTTGTCCTTACTCTTTTGATATCCTTGTTGATGTTTCTGTGACTGCACTCGTTTTGAGCTTTTACCTTTTTTTAAACCATAATGACCGTTTCTTGCTTTTGTTCGGCTTTTGGTCATTAGGGTTAAGCTTTTACTTTATTTTCTTTTTCTTTGTTTTCTTGTGTTTTGCTTTTGTGTTTCCATAGTTGTTCACAGGTACTGAAGAGCAGATGAAGTGAAGTGTTGACAATGCACTCATCAAGGGGGAGATTGAGGAGCCATGCTGAATAGCGTGGGCCTCATGGCTCCAGATGTGACGAGTCATTGTCAACGATAGTCAAAGAGGACTGAAAAGAGAGAGATGATCTGCTGCATCATGGGCCGCGTGTGACTCAGGTACACGGGCAGCGAGCGACTGTCGGGCAGAGGGGCTGCGAAGTCGGGCTGGCCCAATCCGGGTACATGGGCTAGGAGCAGTAGAGGATCCACTGGGCTGTTGACCGGGATTGACTCAGGTACACGGGCGGCGAGTGATTGCCGGGCTGAGGGAGCTGCGGAATCGGGCCGGCCCAATCCGGGTACCCGGCGCGAAGACGGTGGACGCTTTGTCAGTTTCGGCGCAAAACTGACGACCGTTGATTTCGGATCTGACCGTTCTGAAGCGAAGCTGTAGCTGCTACGAAAGCTCCGCATCAGGACAAGTTACCTTTATTTAGGTTTTTACTATTTTGCCTTTAGGCCCACAGTCTGTCAGTCGAGTCTGTAAAAATCCTAAGGGCATTTCGGTCTTTTCCATTTTTATTTAGCGTCTGTAAAGAACCCTAGGGGTATTTCTGCATTTTCCCCATTTATTGGGCTGCCTATAAATAGGCCCCAATCCCTAGGGTTAGGGCTAACACACTTTAATCTAAAAAATCAGTGTTCACCTCACCTCCTCCTGTTCCGTGCGCGCCGCCACTGTTCTTCGCAACTAAATCGTGCCTGCGCCTAGAAATCATCTCCACATAGTTTTTATCTTCTGTTTCTAAAATTATTTGGCTTCGTTTTGTTTCCTCGTTTTTGCGTGCCAGTTGCGTTGT
Source organism: Zizania palustris (assembly GCA_019279435.1). Taxonomy (NCBI): domain Eukaryota; kingdom Viridiplantae; phylum Streptophyta; class Magnoliopsida; order Poales; family Poaceae; genus Zizania; species Zizania palustris. The sequence continues at coordinate 111,495,615 of JAAALK010000283.1, read as the reverse complement.
TAATCCGTATGCAAAGATTTGGATTTAGTTTTTTCTGAGCACTGTGAGTCCTTAGTTCGTGCGTTAAAATATTTGTTGTTGTCTTCTCGAGAAGAGTTCTCTAGTGCTGCAGAACAGCTTTTTGCCTCAGTTTTTTATTCTCTGGCTTCACACATTTTATTCTGGCATGTATGCACTGTAGGTTCTGGAACCTATGATCTAGAGGGACAGGTTGCTTCATGGTGCTCAAGAACTGGCAGCCATGTATTGTCCTATCTAATATGTGTGGGTCCCACCGTGACTAATGTGCAATGTGATAGGGTCTGTGAACATTTTCCTTTCATAGCTTCTCAGGCTAGTGCATTGTTTCTTCATAGGCTGAATTTCATTATCTTTACAGCTAGGGACACTAGTCTTTTTGCTCTAGTACTTGTAGGCTGCAAGAAGTACTCAAGTTTTTTATTCTTTCTCTTGTATTCTGGAGGTTTCCTGCGCTTGGTTTCAGCCTTGAAGAGTGCACAGCAGAAGCTAGATGCTATAGATTTCAAACTGCAGCAACATAGGTATATAGGCCTTGAATTCTGTTTCTGCAACAGACTCTCAGCCCTTCGCGCTTGATTTCTTTTTGCTCTGAACGAAGTATTTTTGACGAAGGGTTTACTGATCGAAGTTGGAGTGTGGGCCCCACTTTTTAGGCTGTCAGCCAATTTTTCGGACCTTGCTGCGAAGCCAGGCTTCGGGAGTTTGTGTGCGAAGTCTGCTACGAGAAACTTTTCTAACAAAGCTAGTTTGTAGACTTCGGTAGCCATTGCCTTCACACGACTTCCTCGCTGCTGGTTTAAATGTTTTAACAAGTTTCGAAGCTACTCTCTGAACAGGCCTCAGAACTAACCTCGTTGTGGATTTTTCGAAGTACTCCTCGAAGTGTTAGGCTTCGACAGCACAGCTTCTCAGATTAGGCTTCGTTCTCTGTCAGTTTCGGAGTATCTCTCAGGCCTCGAACGTCATCAGAAAACAGGCTTCGTAATCTTCAAGCCTCGCACGTACACTTCGAACAGGCTTCGTCAAGTACCAAACAGGAGACAACTTTGAACAGTAAGACTTTTCATTTTATGTGCACTCAGATTAAAATGCTGTGATGATTTGTTTCTGTGAAGATTGATCTGCCATGTTTTGAATACCTTGTTTATCTGCCTATTAGCACTGTGTTGGTATTTCTTTATCTAGAACACCTGTTGTTTCTAGGCTAGATACTTTTAGTTTTTGGCAATATGTTTGCATTTTGCTACTTAGTCTTTTGAGGTGCGTTGGGTGTTGGGAGCAGGCCATTGATTCAAAAGAATTTTTTAGGCGCCCATTCACCCCCCCTCTGGTCGCTACTTTCGGTCCTACAATGGACTATTGGAGTCATTTGATTTTGAACCATATAACACATGCGAGTCTTGGTTACTTGGAAAAATGAGAAATACGCCTTTCACTGGATAGAGTGAGAGGGAGAGGGAGCTATTGGCCATAGTACATACTGATGTGTGTGGACCATTAAGCCATGTCGCAAGAGGTGGTTTTCAGTTCTTCATCACTTGGTACGCCCTATCAGAATAGATCGTCTAGATCCCTTCACTGGCTTCATCCGAAGCCCATGTTGCTAGTGGAGTCCACTCCGCTACGATATCTGCGAGGACTTGAGATTTGATATCCATTTGGGCAACGAACGTGATGTCGAAGGGGGCGAGCTCAACCGCCCACTTTCCTATTCTCCCAGTGGCATCTTTGTTTTTAAACATGTATATCAGGGGGTACGATGTAGGGATGATTATGCTATGTGCTAGGAAGTAGTAGCACAGCTTCTTTGAAGCCATTACGAGGGCATAAGCTATCTATTCAAGCTTAGTGTTCCTCATTTTGACTCTCGAAAGTGCTTCAGACACAGATGAGGAGCCATGCTGAAGAGCGTGGGCCTCATGGCTCCAGATGTGATGAGTCATTGTCAACGGAAGTCAAAGAGGACACAAAGAGAGGAGAAGACCTGCTGTGTCTGGGCCGCGTGTGACTCAGGTACACGAGCAGCAAGCGACTGTCGGGCAGAGGGGCCGTGAAGTTGGGCTGGCCTAATCCGGGTACATGGGCTAGAGCAGTAGAGGATCCACTAGGTTGTTGACCAGGATTGACTCAGGTACACGGGCGGCGAGTGATTGCCGGGCTGAGAGAGCTGCGGAATCGGGGCAGACCAATCCGGGTACCTGGTGCAAATTCGGTGGATGCTTTGTCAGTTTCGGTGCAAAACTGACGACCGCTAATCTCAGATCGCACCGTTCTGGGGCGAAGCCGTATTCACTACGAAAGCTCGGCTTTCGGATAAGTCATCTGTAAATAGGAGTTTACTATTTTGTCCCCTTCGGTCCACAGTCAGTCAGTCAAGTCTGTACAAATATTCTAAGGGCAGTTTTGTCTTTTCCATTTTATTTCAGCGTCTGTAAAAACCCTAAGGGTCTTTTGGTATTTTCCTAGTCTATTGGGCTGCCTATAAGTAGGGCCTCAATCCCTAGGGTTAGGTTTAACTCACTTTAATCTAAAAAATCAGAGTTCACCTCACCTGCTCCTGTTTGTGTGCGCCGCCAAACTACTGTTCTTTCTCCTGTTTCTGTGAGTTCCGCCGCCGCTGTTTAAATCTTGTTCACACTAAGAGATAGTCTAGATATGTTTTAAATCATATTTTTCCTGCAATTATACTCGTCACTATGGTCTCTGTTTGCCTTGATAAACGTGCTGGTGTTTTGATCTGTGTTTGCATTCATCTTGTTTTATGCGCTGAGAGTTCTTTTATTCAAGGCACTTTTCTTGTTTTCTTCGGCCATGTCTTTTTATCCGACGGACAGAGTTTCTCGATTGGTCTTTTGCATATTTTATCCCTTTGATTGCAGGCTCCTATCCAATAGCTATCATAGCTAGTATCTGCAGCTACTGTCTTTTGCTGAAGGATATTCATTTCATAGCCTGTGTCAGTAGCGCTTTGTCAGCCGCATGAGATTTCCGATTTGTTTATCCCTTGGCGTTTTGATCAATGTGTTGGCAGAGGTGTAAGCTGAGTGGTGTGTTTTAGTTTGTTACTAGTTGGTGACGTGCGAAGCCAGGCTTCGTCCATTGCACGCTTCGAACTTGAGTCTAGGCTTTGAGAAGCTTTTATGAAGCTCACTTCGGTAATTGCTCTTACGAAATCTACAACTTCGTTCACAGTTTTCCGAAGGTTGCACGTACCTCAAAACGTAGTCTGTCTTCGTAGTTTCTTCGAAAACTTCGATTTTTTGTGGCTTCGAATTTGTGTCTGTTCCTGAGTTCAGCTCCGAAGTTCAACTTCGTCAAGCTGCAGGCTTCGGTTTGAAGTGTGAACAGATTCGAAGCCTGTGACTCGATTTGGCTTCGCTGCTGACAGTCACTAGTTTTTGTTCCATTCGAAGTTTGTTTCTCCGTCAGCTTCGCTTGAAGTACTCTGTGGAGTTGTTTCTGTTGGCTAGCGTCTTTTTGGTGGCTTCGGCATCTACACGCCTTTGCACAACAGCTTCGAAGCACACCTCGGCTCGACATCAACAATCTTCGGTACTGCATACTTCGCAAAGGCTTCGGCAGGTACTACGTAGGCTTCGCACGACCGCTCTGAACTAGCTTCAACTCCGTCAGCCTTCGCACGTTAACTTTGAAGCAGGCTTCGGTACGTCCACTACAGGCTTCGACACTGCGTACTTCGAAGCAGGCTTTGTCAAGTAACTAACTGGAGACAACTGTGAACAGTAAGACTCCTCGTTTCACGTGCACTCATGATTAAATCTCTATGATGGTCTATTTCTGTAAAGCTTGATTTGCCATGTTTTAAATGCTTTGTTAATCTGCCTTTGAGCACTGTGTCGGTGTTTCTTTGTCTAGGACACCGGTCGTTTATAGGCTAGATACTTTTAGGCTTCGATCTGTTTACTTTTCCCTGCTTAGCCTATTGAGGTGCGTTGGGTGTTGGGAGCAGGCCATTGACTCGAAAGAATTTTTAGGCGCCCATTCACCCCCCTCTGGTTGCTACTTTCGGTTCTACAACAACAAAGCAGTGAATATTTTGTTTTCTGGTTTAGGTCCCACTGAATTTGAGCGTGTGAGCCATCTCAACACTGCGAGAGAGATCTAGGCTACCCTTCAGGCACACCATGAGGGGACAACCTAGGTCAAGGCTCGGCTCTATTAGACCTAACGGCATGAATATGAGAATTTCACATAGAAGCTGGGTGAATCTGATGAAGCGTTGTTTGGTCATTTTCAATCGATCATAAACAAGATTTGGGCCAACAAGGCTGAGGGTGTTCAGTTAGTCTCAAATCATGAGCAGGCGCTCAAGGTTCTCCATACCTTGGACCCTAAGATCCGGGAGATCAAGGAATCCTCTACCATTGAGAGCACATCTTATGATACCTTGACTATTTCTGAGTTGTTTAGCAAGCTGAAGGCCACTGAGGTTGATACCCAGTTGAGATCAAATATCACTGGCTCTGGATCAAAGACCCTGGCCCTTGCTACACCTTCTGCTGATCCCTCTTCTGTGAGCTGTGCTGGGTTCTCCTTGATGTCTATCACTGAGGACCGGCTCGAGTCGTTAGGAGATGATGACCTGTGTCTTTTTAACAACTGGGTGTGTCATGTTTATGACAAGAGAATGTTCAAAAGACACGACACAAAGACCGGATGCTTTGAGTGTGGTGATCCAGGTCACTTCATCGCCGACTGCCCCAAGCGCAATGGTCACAAGAAGGGTACCGGTAGGGGCTTCCACGACTCCGGCAAGCACGACATCTCTTCCTTCACAAAGGGCAAGCCAAAGACCAGATTCTTCGGAAAGGCCCTGAAGGACTACCGGCGTGAGAACAAGAAGCGCGACAAGGCCTTCTTCACCGAGATGGAGAAAAGCTACTCCAAGCGTTCCACATCTTCTTCCTCTTCATCGAGCTCAAGTAATGAGGAGATTGTCATCAGGAAGGGGAAGGACAAGGATGATCCGGCGGGGCTTGCTTCATGGCCTTCGGGGACAGGCCGAAGAGCCACTCACATCAACACCGAAGATCCCGCAAGAGCTTCTGCTCAATGGCTCTTTGGGATAAGGAAGAGAAGGGCTCCTCCGACGACTCCAACGACGACGAAAATGAGAAGGTATCATCTTATGAACGTGAAATCGTTGATTTACTTGAAAGTAATCGTCAGGAGTTGAAATATCGGGAAAAAACTGCTTAGAGGGGCTAAGAAGAGGATAGATGAACTAGAGAGTGAGCTTGCCGTGGCCAACAACAAAATTGAGAGTCCATCTTATTCCAATTGCTTGGGTGATAGCAGTGAGTGCCCAAAGTGTGAGGTGCTTCTGTGTGACCTGTCGACTCTGAAGTCCAAGTACACAGAAAGGGTTGATGAGAGGGACGCTTTGGCCACTGAGCTTGAGAGCGCTCAGCTGGAGCTGAAAGATGCTCATGCCACTGACATCGTGCCCTGTGCTGATTGCCCATCTCATCTAGCTAGTTTAGCTGAGCTGAAAGCAAAGGGTGATGAGCATTTGTGCAATCTAGAGAGAGTTAGAACTGAGCTGGAGTAGACTAGGCTAGAGCTTGAAACACTGTTAGTTCCACCCACTGTCTATGAGAACTGCTTGTCTCTTAGAATGGAGTTGATCAAGCTGAAAGCAGAGAAGTCTGTTCAGGTTGATAGAGAGTGTGAGACCTGCTTGTCTCAGGTGGAGGTGCTAGCTTCCTTGAGAGAGGAGCTAGCTGATGTTCAGAATGAAAACTTTTACCTCCATCAAATCCTGAGTTGGGTGAGTGCCAGAGAGCCACAGCTCGACATGATGATCCAGCAGTTTAAGAGGCATGATGGGTTTGGGGTAGGCTACACCTACACCAAGGCTGACTTTGAGAGTGCCATTAGCCGGGCAGTGGAGTGGAGTAAAATGACTCCTGAGCAGAGATACCCCAAGACTCACTCCACTGAGTCTTTTCAGGCTAGTTAGCCCAAGGATGGAGTGTTCCAAGAACAGCCTAAAGCTCCACCCAAGAAGCCCATCTGGGTTCCGAAGCCCAAACACCTCCACACTTCTCTAGACTCTCTTCCTGGACCCTCTCACACCAAGAAGACTACACCCAACACCACCAAGCCCAATAACCCAAAGCTTCAACCACATCCCAAGAAGCCCACCTACCACTATGAGCATTGTCAGAGAGACGGGCATCTTGTGGAGTTTTGCTTCAGAAGGAAGCAGGTTGAGAGAGCACAGAGAGCTCGTAGTGGCCAGGAGCAGTTCTACAAACAGGTTGGTAGACTGAGAGTTCCTCGACGCGGGGAGAGACTAGAGGCCAGGCCGCGTCGTGTAGGTGGTGGTAGAGGAGACAGATTTCATGCCCGTGCTCCGGATGGTGGTGTTCGTTCCGTCAGAGCTCCAGGCCGTTTTGGTTACGGTCCTGCACCTCGTGACCGAGGTTTTAGGCAGAACCGTGGACCGCGCTTTGAGCCGTGTTTTGGTCCAAACTCTTATGATGAGTTCTGCTTTCCATCTTTTGAGCAGATGGCTCGACACTAGTTTAGTTCTTTTGCTAAACCTGGTGCCGGACCATTTGCCCCCCCTTACAACCACCGATTGTGCAGGATCAGGGAATGGAGGACGTTTGGATCATGGACTCAGGATGCTCTCGCCACATGATGGGACATCGCAGATGGTTCTCCAGTCTCTCTCCCCTGAGCTCCAAGGAATACATCACCTTCAGGAATAGTGGTCAAGGGAAGGTACACGACATTGGCTCAATTCGTATCTTAGACCATTTCTCCTCGAAGAATGTTGCTTTGGTTGGAAATTTGAACTTTAATTTGATTTCTGTTTCGCAACTTCTTGAGGATGGTTTGGAGGTACGTTTTAAGAAGGGTAGTTGTTCTGTGATTGATCCTAGAGGGTCCTTGATTTGCCATATCTAACCTTTTGGTAATGTTTTTCGGATTGACTTCTCTAGTTCTTTTGGCCCTTCTCGTTGTTTGATTGCTGGATCCTCTTCTGAGCTCTAGAAGTGGCATAGGAGGTTGGGCCATTTGAGTTTTGATTTGCTAGTCAGGTTGAGCTCTATGGACCTCATCCGAGGATTGCCCAAGCTTAAGATGGAGAAGGATCTATTTTGCCATCCCTGTCATCACGGGAAAATGGTTGCCGCTTCTCACTCACCTGTGACTCAGGTGATGATGTCGTACACGGGAGAGCTGTTACACATGGACACTGTTGGTCCATCTCGAGTGCGCTCAGTCGGTGGGAAGTGGTACGCGCTTGTGATTGTTGATGATTTTTCTCGATTTTCGTGGGTTTTCTTCTTGGAGTCTAAGGATGAGACTTTTCATTCCGTTCATGACCTGATTTTGAAGCTGAAGAATGAGAACAATGGTCGGATGCGAGCGATTCGCTCTGACAACGGCTCTGAGTTCAAGAACTCTCAGTTTGTCAGCTTTTGTAGTGATCAGGGTCTTGATCATCAGTTTTTTGCTCCTTACACTCCCCCACAGAACGGCGTTGTGGAACGAAAGAACCGCACGCTAGTCGAGATGGCCAGGATGATGCTCGATGAGCACAGGACTCCTAGGCATTTTTGGGCTGAAGCCATGAACACGACTTGCTATCTGGCCAACCGCATTTTTCTTAGAGCTTACCTAGGTAAGACTTCGTATGAGTTGCGGTTTGGCAGACAACCCAAGGTGAGCCACTTGCGAGCGTTTGGTTGCAAGTGCTTTGTGCTCAAGAAGGGAGGGCATTTGGAAAAGTTTGAGTCTCGTTGCTGGGATGGAGTCTTTCTTGGTTACGCTTTGCATTCTTGAGGCTTCTGTGTTTGGAACCTCGACTCCCAGCAACTTGTCGAGACTTTTGAGGTTTCTTTCGATGAGTCCTTGCCTTCTTTGACTCCTTCTTTTGAGCTGTCTGGAGATGGTGAGCTCGGAGAGTCCATCTTCGAGGAAGATGATGACACTCCAGCTGCTGATGAGGGTGGGCCTTCTGCACAACTTACAGAACCCACACCTTCTGAGACTTCGACTGAGGATGAGGGCGGACCTCTGATCACTTCTTCCACTTTGATCGAGCCCCCTCAGTCGAGTCCAGAGGTGCTATCTGCTGACTCCAGTGAGGTGACTTCAGATCACCAGGGATCCCGAGCAGTTCAGCGTGATCACCCCTCAGAGCTCATCATTGGTGATCTGTCTGAGAGGACTTTGCGATCTTCTGTTGAATCTCTTGTTGTGTTTGCTAAATCTGCTTTTGTTGCATCTTTTGAGCCCAGAGACATTTCTCATGCTCTTTCTGATTCAAATTGGATTAATGCCATGCAAGAAGAGCTTGAGAATTTTGTCTGCAATCGGGTTTGGACACTGGTTGAGCTGCCACCCGGATGCAACCCCATAGGCACCAAGTGGGTGTTCAAAAACAAGCAAGGTGAAGATGGGGTTGTGGTGCACAACAAAGCTTGACTAGTTGCCCAGGGTTTTTGCCAAAAAGAGGGTATTGACTTTGAAGAAACTTTCGCCCCTTTTGCCCGTCTTGAGTCCATTCGCATTCTCTTAGATTTTGCCGCTTCGAAGGGTTTTAAGCTTTTTAAAATGGATGTCAAGAGTGCTTTTCTGAATGGGTACATAGAGGAGGAAGTCTATGTTAGGCAGCCCCCTAGTTTTGAAAACCCAAAGTTTCATCGACATGTTTTTAAGCTGCAAAAAGCTTTATACGGGTTGAAGCAAGCCCCAGGGCTTGGTACGACCGGTTGAAGCAATTTTTGTTGGGGAAGGGCTTTGTGATGGGTTATGTGGATAAAACTCTTTTCTTGCTCAGAGATGCATCATATTTCCTGGTTGCTCAGATATATGTGGATGATATCATTTTTGGTGGTACTACTGATGTTCTTGTGTCCAAGTTTTCCGAGCAGATGCACAATGAGTTTGAGATGAGCGTCATGGGTGAGCTCAAGTATTTCCTAGGGCTCCAGATCAAGTAGACCAAGGACAACACCTTCATCCACCAGGGTAAATACACTCTGGACATGTTGAAGAAATTCGACTTTGGTGGAGAGCTGAAGCCTCAAATGACCCCAATGGGCACATCTAGGGGCCTGGACAAGGACGAGAGTGGCGTCAAGGTCAACGAGAGAGAGTTTCGAGGGATGATTGGTTCACTTGTGTACTTGACGGCGACGAGGCCATATATACAGTTCGCCATGGGACTGTGCGCACGCTTCCAGTCTTCACCACGCGCGTCTCATCGGCAAGCTGTCAAGCGCATTTTTAGGTATCTTACCTATGCGCCTGATCTTGGTCTTTACTATTCAACATCATCATCTCTTGATTTATCTGGCTTTTTGGATGCTGACTTTTGTGGGTGCCGGTTGGATCACAAGTCGACTTCCGGTACTTGCCAGTTTCTTGGTTCTTCTCTTGTTTCTTGGTCTTCTCGAAAGCAGTTTGGAGTTGCAGTTTCGACCACTGAGGCTGAGTATGTAGCTGCTGCTCACAGTTGGTTTGGATGATTTCCACGTTGCGAGACTATGGGTTGTTCTTTCCTACCAGAGTTCCTCTATTTTGCGATAGCACCAGTGTTATTAGTGTAGGGAAAAACCCTTGTCTCCATTCAAAAACCAAACACATTGATGTGCGCTTTAACTTTCTGCGGGATCAATATGAGAAAGGTGTCATTGACTTTGTTCATGTTGATACCCAACATCAGTTGGCTGACATTTTCACCAAACCCCTAGATCAGTCTACTTTTGAGCGTTTACGAGGGGATTTGGGTGTTGTGTATCCTTTCTAGGATATGTTTAGTCAATTTTCTTTCTTCTTTACTCTTTTTCTTGAGTCTTTTTGTGTGTGTTCATATCATGCATATTCACATATCACACTTTGAGCCTGCTTCTGTTATATGATTGAACTGCTTTACTTATTCTAGCTGGTACCGTCTTTTGATTACTTGTCGATGATCATGCTTTGCTTCAGTTCACTTGATATGTCTAATATCTGTCATATGCATGGCTTTTATGCTTTAAAATTGAAAAATGATCACCATTGCTTCTGGTAACTAGCATGTGTAGGCTGAATGCTTTCTATCTATTACATGCCTTGTAGCTAGTTCCTTACTTAGCTGCAGATATGCAACTTGGTCATCTACATGCTTTAACATGGAAAATGTGCTATAAAAATGATAAAAATAAAAAATGAATGAAAATTCCATGCCTTTTTATGCTTAAATTGAAAAGATTCAGGTGGGTTTGCTTTGACGCATTGCATTGTTCTGGACTGCTTACCATAGCACTTTGGTATGAACTAGGACAGTGTAATGTATGCCAAGACCAATGTCTTAAGCTTTTGATGGTCCAGTTCTGGCCTAGGCTTGACTTTGTCGGTCAGCATAAGGTTTGACATGCAAATAACCCCTGGAAAAAATGAAAAAGGAAAAAGAAAAAGCCTAAAAATTAAAAAGATAACAAGTTTGTTGAAGTACTTTGTTTTGGTCAATGCTTATCTTGGTAGATATCAGATAGCTTTTGTATCTCATGCTTTACCTTGCTTGTCAACTTGAAAATTTGGTGATGCTTTTGTTTGCGAAAATTGAAAGATGCGTGCTATGGACTTTCTTTAGATATCCTTTGTTGCACTGAACATGCCATGTGTCTTAGACAGTATGTCTTTTGCTATACCTGTTATATGTTGTAACTACAGTCGATCATATGTGAGAAGCATGCTTTGTACACTCTATCTGCACCCTAGTTGCATTCATTGCATATTTTGAGGGGGAGTTGCATTTAAGGTGGAGTCTGTGTCTCTTTAGAGTGCATTTAGTCTCGCTTGATGAGTCCAATTGTCAACAAGGGGGAGAAATTTTGGGAGAAGAGTTTAAGGGGGAGTTTTGGCTTTCTTTGGTCCGGGATTTGTTTCAGGGGGAGTTTTTGTCCCATTTGTCCTTACTCTTTTGATATCCTTTTTGATAATTCTGAGATTGCACTCGTTTTGAGCTTTTACTCTTGGTTAACCATAATGACCGCTTTCTTGCTTTTGTTTGGGTTTTGGTCATTAGGGTTAAACTTTTACTTTATCTTCATCTTCTCTGTTTTTTTTGTGCTTTGTTTTCATGTTTCCACATGTGTTCGTAGGTACTGAAGAGCTGATGAAGAGAAGTGTTGACAATGCACTCATCAAGGGGAAGTTGAGGAGCCATGCTGAAGAGCTGGGCCTCATGGCTCTAGATGTGATGAGTCATTGTCAACGGAAGTCAAAGAGGACACAAAGAGAGGAGAAGACCTGATGTGTTTGGGCTGCGTGTGACTCAGGTACACGGGCAGCGAGCGACTGTCGGGCAGAGGGGCCGCGAAGTCGGGCTGGCCCAATCCGGGTACATGGGCTAGAGTAGCAGAGGATCCACTAGGATGTTGACCAGGATTGACTTAGGTACATGGGCGGCGAGCGATTGCCGGGCTGAGAGAGCTGCGGAATCGGGCTAGCCCAATCCGGGTACCTGGTGCAAAGTCGGTGGACGCTTTTCAGTTTCGACACAAAAATGACGACTGCTGATCTCGGATCGGACCGTTCTGGGGCGAAGCTGTAGTCGCTATGAAAGCTCCGCTTCCGGATAAGTCATCTATAAATAGGAGTTTACTATTTTGTCCTTAGGCACACAGTCAGTCAGTCGAGTCTGTAAAAATATCCTAAGGGCAGTTTTGTCTTTTCCATTTTATTTCAGCGTCTGTAAAAACCCTAAGGGTCTTTTGGTATTTTCCTAGTCTATTGGGCTGCCTATAAATAGGGCCCCAATCCCTAGGGTTAGGGTTAACTCACTTTAATCTAAAAAATCAGAGTTCACCTCACCTGCTCCAGTTTGTGTGCGCCGCCAAACTACTGTTCTTTCTCCTGTTTCTGTGAGTTCCACCACCGCTGTTTAAATCTTGTTCACACCGAGAGATAGTCCAGATATGTTTTAAATCATATTTTTCCTGTGATTATACTCTTCCCTATGATCTCTATTTGCCTTGATTAACGTGCTGGTGTTTTGATCTCTGTTTGCATTCATCTCGTTTTAAGCGCTGAGAGTTCTTTTATTCAAGGCACTGTTCTTGTTTTCTTCGGCCATGGCTTTTTATCCGGTAGACAGAGTTTCTCGATTGGTCTTTCTGCATATTTTATCCCTTTGATTGCAGGCTCCTATCCAATAGCTATCATAGCTAGTATCTGTATCTACTATCTTTTGCTGAAGGATATTCATTTCATAGCCTGTGTCAGTAGCGTTTTGTCAGCTGCATGAGATTTCCGATTTGTTTATCCCTTGGCATTTTGATCGATGTGTTGGCAGAGGTGTCAGCTGAGTGGCGTGTTTCAGTTTGTTACTAGTTGGTGACGTGCGAAGCCAGGCTTTGTCCATTGCACGCTTCGAACTTGAGTCTAGGCTTTGCGAAGCTTGTGCGAAGCTCACTTCGGTAATTGCTCTTACGAAGTCTACAACTTCGTTCACAGTTTTCCGAAGGTTGCACGTACCTCGAAACGTAGTCTGTTTTCGTAGTGTCTTCGAAAGCTTTGATTTTTTGTGGCTTCGAATTTGTGTTTGTTCCCGAGTTCAGCTCCGAAGTTCAACTTCGTCAAGCTGCAGGCTTTGGTTCGAAGTGTGAACAAATTCAAAGCATGTGACTCGATTTGGCTTCGCTGCTGACAGTCACCAGTTTTTGTTCCATTCGAAGTTTGTTTCGGCGTCAGCTTCGCTCGAAGTACTCTATGGAGTGGTTTCTGTTGGCTAGCGTCTTTTTGGTGGCTTCGACACCTACACGCCTTCACACAACAGCTTCGAAGCACACATCGGCTCGACATCAACAATCTTTGGTACTGCATACTTCGCACAGGCTTCGACAGCTACTACGTAGGCTTCGCATGTCTGCTCCGAACTAGCTTCGACTCCGTCAGCCTTCGCACGTCAACTTCGAAGAAGGCTTCGGTACATCCACTACAGGCTTCGACACTGCGTACTTCGAAGCAGGCTTCGTCAAGTATCTAACTGGAGACAACTGTGAACAGTAAGACTCCTCGTTTCACGTGCACTCATAATTAAATCTCTGTGATGATCTATTTCTGTGAAGCTTGATTTGCCATGTTTTAAATGCTTTGTTAATCTGCCTTTAAGCACTGTGTTGGTGTTTCTTTGTCTAGGACACCGGTCATTTATAGGCTAGATACTTTTAGGCTTTGATCTGTTTACTTTTCCCTGCTTAGCCTATTGAGGTGCGTTGGGTGTTGGGAGCAGGACATTGATTCGAAAGAATTTTTTAGGCACCCATTCACCCCCCTCTGGTCGCTACTATCGGTCCTACAGCAGAGTACACTGGTCTTTAGGTTAGCTTCCCTTCTGACTCCTCCTCTCGCATGAGCACGACACTTACCGTGAAGCCTATAGTCGCGAGGTATTAGAGGAGGGTCTCTTCGTCGAGGGGCGTGGTGAGTGTGGCCAGGTTGGTGAGATATTCTTTGATTTCATTGAAGCACCTTTGGCATTCGGGGGTCCAGGCGAAATCTGCTGATCCTTACAGTGCCTTAAAGATTGGGAGGCTTCATTCAGCAAATCTGGCAAGGAAGCGGCTGAGAGCAGCCAGGCGCCGACCAGCTTCTAGACTTGCTTTAGATTTTCTAGAGGAGCCATCTACTGTAGGGTGTTGATCTGAGCGGGGCTAGCTTCGATCCCTTGGCTAAAAACTAGGTATCCTAACAGCTTACCGACCGACGTCTCGAAGACACACATTTCATGGTTCAGGTAGACGATGCAGGCTTGGAGACTATCAAATTTCTCCACTATGTATAGGCTATGTTGGTTCTTTTGTGCACTCTTAATTACAATGTCGTCAATGTATGCCTCAATGTTACGACCTATCTAATGACCTAGGGCCGTAGCAACTAGCCTAGAGAAAGTTGCCCCGGCATTTCTCAAGCCGAAGGGCATTCTTACATAGCAGAAGACTCTAGAGGGAGTGATAAACCTAGTTTTAGCTTTGTCTTCATGTTTCAACCATATTTGATGGTAGTCGGAGTAGGTGTCGAGAAAGCTAAGGCGCTCGGAGCCGGCTATGGAGTCAACTAGTTTATCGATGTGAGGCATGGGGTACGGGTCATGAGGGCATGCTTTATTTAAAGAAGTGAAGTCAATACACATGCGCCATTTGTCAGAGTTTTTTTCTTTACGAAGACGGGGTTTGAGAGCCAGTCCGTATGGCTGATTTCTCTGCTAACTCCATCTCGGAGTAGCTTTTCTACTTCCTCTTTAGCGAGCTCAACCCTCTCCGTGGATAGCTTCTAGAGCCCCTGGCGCATGGGCCGTGCCTTCGGATTGACCGATAAGGAGTGCTCATTGATGTCTACTCCTGGGATGTCTTCATCCGACCAAGTGAAGACACCAAGGTTGTCTCAGACCACGTCTTCCAGCATGGCCATGACTTTAGGAGCGAGCCCTCCAACGAATTGGATGGGGTATTCCCTCCTCTTCTTAATGATGATCTTCGTGATTACCTCGCCTTCGGGGTGGGGTTTGGCGGCTGGGCCCCTTGCATGGTCTGAGGAGGACGGGGGTTGGAGGTCTTAGTCTTCCGGGTGCTTCCGTATGCTATTGACTTGTCGTGCTTCCACCGGGCCAGTGTGGCCATACTCCACCCTTTGAGCTGCAACATGGTCACCGAGGATGTTGAGGACTCCCCCTGAGTCGGCATCTTCATGCAGAGGTACTTGTGGTGTGCGATGGATCCAAATCAGTTCAACATGCCTCTTCCAAAGATAGCATTGTAAGCGTAGGGGGCATCTACGACGTCAAAGATGACTTCCTCGGTTTGTGTGAGGGAACACTCTCTAAAGGTTACATCGAGGCGTATTTGGCCGAGGGCATCGAGGGGTGGGCCGGCGAAGCCCTGCAACAGCCGAGTGGTCGGGAGCAGGTGCCTTCTTGAGATGCAGAGTTGGTAGACCCTCGGTCAGAGCTTCGCTTGAGGTAGTCATTTCAAAGGGCAATGATGGTCCTGCAGGAATCGGTGTCGTGGCTTCGATTCTCTCCATGGACGCTGCAATGGAAGACCTGCACCCCGCCTAGGGCCCTTCCATGTGGCTTCGAGTTGTTGGCCCGACCTCCACCTTGGGTGTGCTAGAATTTTGGAGGCTTCAATGTAGGGGATGCGATGCTCAGCACTTCTCCCCAGTAGTGCTTTTGCCTCCTCCAGGAGTCGTGGTGTCGAGTCTCCGTCAGCGCGGCTCGAGGGGGGCTACGACTTCTTACTTCGGGGATTTTGGCTTCCGAGGCCCGTACCGGGGTGATCGTTGCATGCCTTCGAAGCTGCCCCTCCTTGGACCCGGCGTACTATTCAAAGTACGTCATCAGCTAGGACACCAAAGAGATCGATTTTCGATGGAGCTTGTCGAGTAGGCCGGAGATGGTGACGCCTTCACGGGCCACGTCAATGACCAAGGAAGCAGATAGCCCTTTAATCGTGGCTTTAGTGTTGGTGAAGCGCTGGGAGTATTGGCGAACCATCTCATCGGGTAGCTGCTTGACCTGAAAAAGGCTCCCTATAGACATAGGGGCCACGAAGGTTTCCAGAAAGTTGTTGACGAACTTCTTCTTCAGCTGCCCTACTCCCATCCGTAGGCTTCTATCGCCATGGCGTATGATCGGGAGAACTCTCTTGGGTCAGAATCCCAGAGTATTTTGGGAGATTAGCTGCATAGAACTTGGTGTCGAAACGCACCCTGTGCAAGTCCAGATATAGCGGGGACTCTTTGTCGAAGGAGGAGTTCTTATCTCCCCTCCGGGCTTGTTGGTCCTCTACATCGCTTATTATGATAGCTTTGGCTTCTGGTGCTCTCGCAGGCCTGCTTTGGCCGGAGAGCTGGTTCACGGCCGCCTGCCGTAACCTCATGAGCTTGGCTCTAAGCTTGGCGTTCTCGGTAGCCAACACATCGGACTGGATCGCACTTCCTCTAGATTGGGTCTCCGGGTCTTGCGACCGGATGAAGTCTGTCCGGAGAGCCTTGGCTGGGAGGTCTCCAGACGAGTGGAGTCCAATGATTCCCTGACCTACGGGGACTTGGAAGTCCGCAGATGGGTTTGCGGAGTCAGATGGATCTCTAGCTCCCGTCGCTGTGCTTGGGTTTCGGACTGGGGCGGCTTCGGTTGCCACTACATTGTTCACTTGTGTTGGTTCCTGCCATGAGGTTCGAACGGACCTCCGAAGGGGAACTGTGCCCACGCTGTTCTTGGGAGGCAGATTTTTTGGAGGGTGTTTAGTGGAAGGGGCGCTAGCTTTTGGATCTAGGATCCCGACGGACGACACCAACTGTTGGCGTAAAGGATTACGCTAGTACGTTTGAGTGGTTTAGGATGTGGTTAAGATAGATTAATGGGTTTAGAGTCCACAGAGCCTCCGAGAGAGATAATAACTCTGCTATCTTGCTGCATTTCTTCCTTCAAAAGATGTTTCTACAATACGATGGAAAGATATTTATAGGAAGGGGTCGTATGGGGAAAGTACCCTTTAACCCCCGAGTTACATTCGTCACTATAGACCTTGTACCCTGTATTTCATAGGGATACATCTGTACTAGTTTTATACACCTGTTCGAGTAGGGCTAACGTTCGGTTGGAGTGACAGCGCATGTATGGCCCTGACGTGTGCTTGGTCATGACCTGATTGCTACTAGGCGCTCATGTCCCATTCAACAGGAGTCACCCGACACTATAGCCACCATGTCTTTGATTTAGTGGTTTCCTTCCGAGTGTCACCTGTAGGACCGAGAGTAGCGACAAGAGGGGGGTGAATGGGCGCCTAAAAAATTCTTTTGAATCAATGGCCTTCTCCCAACACCCAACGCACCTCAACAGATAACCAAAAACTTAGACCAAAAATACAGATGAAAATAGCGCTATCATTCTCTTGTCAAATAAGATGTGATGCGACAGTCTAAGAATTCATAAGCACTAAAAATAATCTAGCCTAAATATTACTGGTGTCCTAATAAAAAAGACACCATCAAAGTGCTTAAAGGCAGATTAAAAAATCATTCAACTCACGGATGTTCCAACTAACACAAGTATAGTCACCAACAATTTTTAAGCATTTAATGAGACATAATAAATGCAAAAGATAAACTATTCATAGATGATCCAAAAAGAACTGCAAATACAAAGATATATCAATAAACAATCATAGTGCAGTCAGAAAATAAAACGCTTGCAGTAATTAAATCTATCTAGAAAATTACTGCAAGTGCACATAAAATGAGGAAGGAAAAGTTTACTATTCAAACGATGTCTCCTATTTATGCATTCAATTGAACACCTTGCCTACATGCCACAAGTTGAGATTCCTGTGCCACGCATCGTTCCCACTAAAAAACAGCCGCTGGCAAGGATATGCGTGTGCGCCAATGCGCTACTGTCGTGTTGTCTGCTTCGCCAAAACACACCTGGCACTGACCGTTGTGCACCCTGCAGAAACCTTCGATGCCTCACTATGTCCGCCTGGACAGAGTGCGCCACGCAGAAAAAATGGAACTTAGTGTGCTTCACCTGAGCGCCAAGCCCTCTGTACACAGATTCTAGAAGAAAACCAGCCTCCCAGTAAAAATCGAAGATCCCAGGAAAAACCAAACCTTGAGCAGTACTGTGCTCCTCCCCGCGTCCCTTCGTACCAGGCGCCATACGCCGCTCAGGGATCAGGTGTTGCCCGAAGCTAGCCGCTAGCGAGTGGTCAAGTGCCTCGCCTCATGCGAGCTTCTTCTGCATGCGCTTTGTCCCGAGACCAGGCCAAGGCGAGTGACCGGTTCAGAGAAAAACCATCGGAGAGGGGCTACTAGCCAGGACAGAGGAAGTGATCTTCGATGTTGTAGATGCTCCATATGCATATAATGTCATCTTCGGAAGAGGCATGTTAAATCAATTCGGAGCTGTGGCGCATCATAATTACTTATGTATGAAGATGCCCACACAAGCAGGAGTGCTTACTGTTTTTGGAGATCAGGCCGTCGCGCGAAGAGCGGAGTATGGTCATGGCCCTCCTCTTGACCCGAGACAGGTGAACAGTGTGCAAGATGATCCGGAGAAATTTTCTGCTCCTAGCGAATCCTCGAAAAGATCCTTCCCAAGACCAAGTCCTGAAGGAGAGATTGCAACGAATGTTATTGTCAAAGATGGCAAGGAATATTTTTTTCAATTTGGTAAAGACTTGCCTCCAGAAGTTGCTGCCTCCTTAGAGAAAGTAGTTGAGGACAATTTAGATGTCTTTGCTTGGTCTGATGAAGACATTACCGGAGTCAGTCAGGACATTATTGAACACAGTCTACTTGTGAACCCGAAGGCTCGGCCTGTTAGGCAAGGACTCCGGAAGATGTCTGCGGAGAGAGCTGTCCTTGCTAAAGACGAAGTTGAAAAGTTGCTGAAGGCTGGGATCATCAGAGAAGTGGCTCATACGGAGTGGTTAGCCAACCCAGTCTTCGTTAAGAAAAAATCTTCCGGGAAGTGGCGCATGTGTATTGATTTTACATCTCTGAATAAAGCATGCCCCCGCGACCCCTACCCCATGCCCCGAATTGATCAATTGGTCGACTCCACTACTGGTTCGGAGTTATTAAGCTTCCTCGACGCGTATTCCGGCTATCATCAAATTTGGTTGAAGCGCGAAGATGAAATCAAGACAAGCTTCGTAACTCCTTCAGGAGTCTTTTGTTATGTAAGAATGCCCTTTGGCTTAAGAAATGTCGGGGCTATATTTTCGAGGTTAATTGCTAAGGCTCTAGGTCATTAATTAGGTCGTAATGTAGAGGCCTATATGGATGATATTGTAATAAAGAGTGCTTTAAAGCACCAGCATAGCCTAGACTTAGCCGAAACATTCAATAGCCTTCGGGCATGTGGGATCCGTCTCAACCCCGAAAAATGTATCTTCGGGGCGCAGGCTGGAAAATTGTTAGGGTACCTAGTTTCAAGCAGAGGGATCGAAGCTAGCCCCACTCAGATAACTGCGTTGCAGAAGATGGCTCCCCCAGAGAATTTAAAGCAAGTGCAAAAGCTGACCGGTCGTCTAGCAGCACTTAGCAGATTTCTAGCAAGGTCTGCGGAGAGAAGTTTGCCTATTTTCAAAGCATTGAAAGGGTCCGAAAATTTTGCATGGACACCGGAGTGTCAAAAGAGCTTCGAAGATATTAAAAATTATCTCAGTAACCTTGCTACACTCACGGTGCCTGTTGCGGACGAAACCCTACTCCTCTACCTTGCAGCTACTGCCTTTGCTGTCAGTGCAGTCCTTGTCAGAGAGGTTGATTTCAACGGGAAGTTGGTACAAAATCCAGTTTACTTTGTGTCCGAAGCATTGTCCGGAGCAAAAACAAGATATTCCGAGCTTGAGAAATTCGTTTATGCTCTGATAATGGCTTCGAGGAAATTAAGGCATTATTTTTTGGCACATAATATCATTGTACCAACTTCGTACCCTTTAGGAGATATGCTCCAAAGTAAGGATTCCACTTGAAGAATTGGGAAGTGGGCTGTTGAGTTAGCACCCTTCGGCATATCTTTTCTGGCAAGAACAGCAATTAAGTCACAAGTTTTGGCCGACTTCGTGGCAAAGTGGACCCCCCGTAACATGGGCTCTAGAGAAGTCAAGTGATGAAATTTGGACTATTTACTCTGATGGAGCTTTCCAAGCATCTAGAGCAGGGGTTGGAGCTGTAATAATTTCGCCTTCAGGGCAAAAGGCAATGTACTCCGCAAGACTCAACTTTAAGTCTACCAATAATACAGCGGAGTATGAGGGAATTTTATTGGGACTTCGAAAGGCACGTGCTCTAGGGGCTACAAGAGTCGTTATTAAAACAGATTCTCAGATTATAGCAGGGCACGTAGACAAGAGTTTCCAAGTCCGGCATCCACAGCTTGCAAAGTACTTAGAAGGAATCCAAAAAATCGAAGTAGCATTTAAAGGGATTTCCATTCGGAGTATACCTAGAGTAGAAAATATGCAAGCTGACATCTTAGCAAAAGCTGCAGCCAGAGCTATGGACATACCCGAAGAAGCTTTTTATGAAGAACTCAGTACACATTCGGGGCCACAAATTCCTGCTGCGAAAGTCCTTTGCATCCCAAGTACAGATTGGCGAAGTTCAATCATGGAAGTGTTGCAAGGAGAGACAAATATGTCAGAAGGGTCACAACTTTCTAGGTTAAAGCTTAGAACTCGGAATTATCAAATAATCAACGGTATTTTATACAAGGCCGGAGTATGTTCCCCTCTACTCCGATGTATAACTCAAGCCGAAGGTCAAGAAATCCATGAAGGACTTTGCGGTAGCCATTTAGCCCCTCGAGCTTTGGCAGGAAAAACACTTCGCCAGGGGCTTTATTGGCCTACAATAGTAGATGATGCAGAGAGCTTGGTCCGCACTTGCCAAGGATGTCAGTGGATGGGACGAAGGAGTCATCGCCCACCAACAGCCCTTCAAGTCATAGCTCCAGTATGGCCCATGGCCAGATGGGGCATGGATCTTATTGGTCCATTCCCAACAGCAAAAGGAAGTTTGCAGTGGTAGCAATTGAATACTTTTCAAAGTGGGTCGAAGCAGAGCCCCTAACAGCTATCACTTCGAACAATGTACAGAAATTTTTCTGGAAGAATATCATTTGCCGGTTCGGAGTGCCTAGACAACTCACAGTTGACAATGGAACACAATTCGACGCAGAACCTTTCAAGAAATTTTGCGAAGATCTGGGCATCCAGCTATGTTTTGCTGCAGTGCGACACCCTCAGTCTAATGGAGCTGTAGAAAGAGCCAATGGTAACATTTTGTCAGGGCTAAATCGAAGGATAGTAGGATTGGCAAAAGGACTCTGGACCGAAGAACTTCCGAAGATTTTGTGGTCCATTCGGACCACTCAAACGAGGTCCACGGGTTTCACTCCATTCAGACTATTATTCGGAGATGAAGCTATGACACCAACAGAGCTCAAAGGAGGATCACTTCGCAGCACCGAACCGGAAGTAGAAGGAGAAAGACAAGCTTCGCTGGATTTAACAGAGGAGACAAGACTTCGAGCTGTGGCAAATTTGTCAAAATATCAGCAGCAGACGAAGGCTTGGTTTGACCCGAAGGTCAAGATCAATGAACTTAGGCTGGGTCATCTCGTTTTGCGAAGTATCATAGCACCAGGAAAATTAGGAAATAAATGGGAAGGTCCATACTTAATTGTTCGCTCAGGGCGTCCTAGTTCTTTTAAATTAGCTAATTTGGAAGGTGAAGAGTTAGCGCATACATGGCATGCGGAGCACCTAAAGCGATACTTCGCATAAGGGCTCCTTGTAATCATTTGTAAGCACTTTCCGAATTAATAAAGCATATGGTTCAGATAATGCCTACCCCTCATAAACTTCCCACTTCCGAGTGGACGCACTGGAATAGTGGAGTTGACCGAGAGGGAAGTGTCATTAATTTGAATCATATTTTCGGACTTCGGACCACTGGTCCAAAGTTTCCGAGGTGGTGGGTTGACATAATCCGGAGTCCAAGCCACCGGCTTGAAGACATCCGTAAAAGAGCCCGAGACCACAGAATGCGGAGTCCAAGCCAACGGCTGGAAGACATCCGTAAAAAGAGTCCAAAGAGACCAAATGATGCGGACCCCAAGCCACCAGCTTGTAGGCATCCGTAAAAAGAGTCCAAAGAGACCACTGCGAACTCCAAACCACTGGTTTGACTGAATTCGTAAAAAGAGCCAAAGGAGGCCAAAACAAAACAGAGTTTGAGCCATGAGCTTCGAATGTCTGTTAAAAAAGTCCAAAGTGACAAATCATCTAGGACACTAAAGTGTCCGGAAAGTTGTCCAAAGTGATTTCTTTCAAAAAACATAAGGTACTAAGTTACCAGTCTTCAGACTACAAATAGTCAAAGACATTTTATAAGATTTTAATCAATCTTTAAATTGCTGAGGGGCTCCGAACCCCAAAAATTGTACTCCTAAGTTTTTCTTTGCGCCTAACCATCTTTGAATACAGTTCGAAGTTGCTTACGCCCAAAGAGGGGCTAGTAAATAGGGAGACAATTTTAAATCGATATTTATTATTCGAACAAATATGATTACATCATGAAAAATTGGTATCTATACCAAGAAGGAATCGAAGACCTCTTCGATCTCTAGAGCTAGGGTTGGAACGACTAGTTCCAGAGCCAGGAGTTCTGACAACTTTGCGTTTAACTCTCCTGCCTCCCTTCGAAGCTCTAAAGTCTTTTTGTTCTTGTTGAAGCTCGGCCCATGTTCGAAGTTGTTCGGGGCTCCTTTCCCAGCTTCTGAGTTCTTCAGGCTTTTTACCTTGAGCTTCATCTTCGTCTTCGGACCATGCAATGTCTTCAGAAGATGAAGTTTCCAAGTTAACTTCTTTTTCTTTCTCTTGAATACAAGACAGTATGTCTTTGCTTACTTCGGGTATAATCGCTCCGGAGCTATTCTGAGGAACTAAAAATTGAGGGCGTTTGTGAAGTTTTAAGATATCGAAGGTAGCCCATAGTAAGCGGAGTTCGTCGTTACCGTCTAACACTTCGACATCTTCCATATGAGGCAAAGCCTAAAAACATGATAAGCAAATTTTCATTCATAAATGTACAAAAGCATAATGCTTTACATAGTCGAAGATCCTAAGATAATTCTAAACCTGCGGGTTTGGCGGGGGCTGACTGCTCGAAGCTTGGGACTGAGCTTGCTTCTGGCGTTGCCCTTCGTCAATCCAGGCCTTGATCGTAGAGCGACCTTCGGCTCTCCATGAAGTTTGAAAGGCTTGCCAAGTAGCGGCCACACCTTCGGAAGGAGTAAGGAGCTGGTTGTCATCAAAGGTAATGGGAGCCATCCCTGTGCTCGTAGTTATTGATTGGCCCAGATCTTCGTAGTAACGAAGTATGCCAACAGCAGCCACTTGTCCGGAGATTTCTCCGTACCGAATGCCTGTTGTCTTCATTTGCTTCGCTGCTCCTTAGATCCTCTTCAACCGTCACAGCAGGGAGATGTTGTTATCCGAAGGAAGCGTCCCAGTAGTACCGAAGTACTCCAGAACGCCTAGCAATTGGTCCATGACCTCCGCTGCTACCTTCTCCGACTTCAGCTTATCTTCAATTAAGGCATCCTTCGTCGAAGTTAATTCTCTTACTACTCCAGAGAGCCTAGCTGCCTCCGTAGCTAAAGAATTCTTCTGATTGAGCAGCTGGCTAGCTTCTTTGGCAGCTTTGGCTTTTTCTTCTTGGAGTCTAACAAGCTCAGCCCCCGTAGTAGCGTGCTCTGCCCGCATCTTTTCAATTTCCGCTCGAAGCACAATTTGTTCTGCTTCGAGCTCTTTGTTCGCAGCCTCCAAGATTTGTTTGGCCCCGCGCTCCGTTGAAACCATGTTGTCCAAGTGGGCCACCCGACCTTCGGAGATAGTAAGATTTCGTTGAAGAGTTGTATTTTCCTCTCGAAGGCGAAGGCTTCCACGTTCATTTGAGATGTTTGTAGCTCAGGCCAAGACTGTTTGCTACGAAGAGAAAAACCAAGGTGAGAAATTATTTGTATATAAGTTTGACTCTGTTTTGCAGATACTTCGTACCTGGTATGTTGCACGCTCCATGGCAGCATTAAGCTCCGAACTCTCCGCCTCGCTCAAGATGGCCACCAAGTCCGTCTCCCCGACTTCGCGACTAGCTCGATCCAAAGGCTCGAGCAAAGTCCGAAGCCCAGTTCTTCGCTCCAAAAAAGGAGCTAGAAGAGGGAGCATGCTCAAGGCTTGCTGGTCATCTTCGTTTGGCGAAGGTCTGGAGTGCTGAGCCGTATTTTTTGGAGCTCCGGCAGACTGGCCTCCCTCCATAGATTGGCTTTCGTCTGTTGACTCAAATGGAGTTGATCCTGAGCTCGGAGCAGGGAGGTGGTCCATCTTGCCTTTGCCTTTTCGAGGTCCTATTTGAGTGGCTCCTGGAATTGGCTCCAAAGCTGTCGAAGGTCCAGGAATTATATCCTCGGGACGGACCTCTTCCACGGTAGTGGATCCTGTTAAAACAAAGGTATTATACATTGTATAATTTTGCAGGAAAGAAGAACAAAAGAATTATGTGAAGTTTACCTTCGACATTTTCGCGATGGGTGAGCATTGGGCTGCTTGGCGGTTCGAAGGCTACTCCAAAGTCTTCGTCGGAGTCAGCAGTCAAATCTTCGACTGTTGGAGCTTCTTTGGGAGCAGCCGTTGTTATTTCACCCAGAATCAAAGCTGCAGCAACTTTGACTCCGCTTTCGTCCACGGGGGCTCCGCCTTGCGGTAAATTTTCTTGAGCAGCCGGAGTCCTCATTTGCTCAAGGTTCTCTTGAGACTCCGGCACGCTCGCAGCTTCATCAATATGTGCACCTCTTTGGGCTGCATCTACGTCGATCAGGTCGACAAGCATCCTGCCTTCATCCTCCAAGGAATCGGAGACTGAAGCTCTTGGGCTCGAAGGTGCATGAACTCTTGGCTTTCGAGCCACCTTCTTTAACGGAGTCTTGGCAGAGCTCGAAGCTCCAACTTCAGCTTTTATCTTTTTGGGCCCTTTCTCCGAAGGTACCCAATCCACAAGAGAGGGCGGAACAACTTCGAGTAGCCCCCATACTCGGTTGGACCGTTCCCATGTACCAACCAGCTTAATTTTCCATTCCTTTTCGGTCGGAGTTGGGACGCCCAGAATCTTCTCCGAAGCCAGTACAATCTGCTCCGAAGTTATAGGGGCTGAAGAGGCTGAAAAATGAGTTAAGTTGGTTATTCCTTCGAATAAATATGCATGATATATGTTGTTTTCGAAGTTACCTGCAGGGCTCAAAGTCGAAGAAATTTTGCGAAGACTGCCCTCTGAATCTTCCTCAGAGGTGATCGGCCAGTTGGCCATCAGAGGAGGGATTTGAAGCTCGAGGAATTCTTCGGCTAAGTCCCGCATACTCAGGCGGTGACTGATTTTTTGGAGCAGGCTGAGACGAGCTTCGAGCTGTCCCGGATCCGGATGCACAAGGGATTCCTTTCGGAAGTTGATATCTTGCAAAGGTCCAGCTAGGCGACTGCTCGCCCCAACTTCGGCATAAAACCATTTCAGGATCCAGTCTGTATACCATCTGTCATTGATAGCCTTAGCAGGAAACCGGAGAGCATACTCATCCCGAAGTCTGAAGTTAATGCTTCCGAAGGCCACTACCATCTTCTCACCTCTGGGGCCTACGAAGGTCTTCGGTTGGCACAAAGCTCTATGCAGTGCTGCGAAGATCTCCGCCCTTCCCTCACAACCCTCAGCTCGCAACGCCCATTCAAAGATGGCAAGACGTGCTACGGCATTCGGAGAGAGTTGGGGAGAGTAACATGGAATAAGTCCAATACCTCCGCTAAGAAGTCGACTGCCGGAAGCCCCAAGCCAGCTTCGAAGAAGGCTTTGAAGACGACCACTTCTCCGGGTCTTGGCGATGGAATGATCTCTTTCCCGGGTTTGCAAATCATGACTCCCGAAGTAATTTTGCCTTCTATTGAGGCCGCGAGTGATTCTCTTTTGCAGGTTGAAGGCCCCAATTGAAAGGATTGATCTGTGTACTTCGTTGATGCTGGAAAAAGGTCTTGAGGGCCGACATTTTGGGGATTTCCCCCCCCCCCCGCAGCCATTGTTGCCATTGCTGGTGTCGGAGTCGCCGCCACCAATGTTGCAGCCACCGCTGCTGCCGCAGCTTGCTGCCGGGCCAAGGTTGAAGCTGCCCCAGGACCCTTGAAACGGGTTTTCACCATGGGATCTCACGGATTGCTTCAGAAGGAAAATGGAGGGTAGGGCTTGATTGATGGTTTGTTTGCACGAAAGCAGTGGAAAGGTACTCGAGAAGGGTCTGGGCCCTCTATTTATAGCCCAGACCCCAATTTTTTACCGTTTGCCTATGTCATTTTGCATTCTTAACCGTTACTTTGTTGCGGAATTAACGTGCCACATAACTTCTGTTAGAAGAAAGAGGCCAACGACTATTTCTTCCAAGTCTAAAAAGGCTTTCAGACTTTTTGAGTTAATTCTATGACGGTTCGAATGTAATTTTCTTAGAAACTGAGTCGAAGTCTTGCGTCTCCATGCATTTCGGAGATGGATTAAAATCTGCTAACCCCTACGCATGATTATTTTCTTGCGTATACTACTCTCCTAACTTTACAGATTTAGCGGAGAAGCGTATTCGAGGGGCTACTGTTGGGGGAAAATATTCCATCTTCAGGGTTATTGCAGTAACAGGACAAAGGTTGGTGATTAAGTCCAAGATTTCTAGCATATGACTCCGGGGATGCATTGAGTCAAGTTCGAAGTATGATGACGGACTCTAATTCGGAGTATATCTTCGAATTTGGACTCTTCCGAGAGTTTCTTTGCCAGCTAATATGGAAGACTTATCTTCTTTCTCATTACATTAGTCTTTTACCATTTTAGCCCTATTAAGGGTACCGAATAGTTTCCACTATGTCGGTTGTAATAGAGGGGTAAAAGGGTCTTTTCCTTAATGTTTGGGCCTATAAATACCCCCCGTTTCACCCTGTAATAAGGATCGAATACACGTTATTCAATACACACTTTCGAACTATTCTAAGTTATTATACTTTCGGAGGCTTGGAATAGTTTCCTTCGCAAACACTTCGTTTGTTAGTTTCTAATCTTCAGAAACCTGTTAGCGTAATCTTTTACACCAACAAATGGTCATAGGGGGTGCAAACGGTCTGACACCAATTTTAACAAAAGAGCTAAACTAGTGTCTAGCCATCTACTTAAAAGTAGGAAAATAGAAAGAAGCGTTAGAGTCTGGACCAAAGCGCCGCTCAAAGCGCAGTCCTCAGTTCTGCCTCAAAGCCGCGATACACGTGCCCTGTAGTTTGCCGCTCCTCGTGTCTGATCTCTGCACCCATCAAAATTTAAATTCTTTTTAGATCTATTCTCCTTTGAAACAAAAAAACTCATGCAGGTCTTCGTGGCATTCACCATCGTCGTTGTTTACTCCACCTTGAGCCTAACAACAACTGTTGCTCATATTGTATGAGTTGAAGTCCTACCATCATTGCAGTACTTCCCGCCACAATGTCAATCCCCTAGGCATCACGTCTAACCGACCCACCATCGAATAGCAGCATAGCCACCAATCAAATTGATCTCTCCACGTTTGGTCTGATCTTAGTTGATCGTATCTCATTGGACGGTTCGAGGTACCTGCTCGAAGTGCTCCAACCACATCGATCGAGTCGTTGATCCACGACATGCTCCATCATCCTGCGCCACATGCAATCTAGCGCAATATGGAACATCATTGCGCCTCCCATCTAATCTTCTCAATATCTGGCTCTAATACCACTTGTTACGAAAATCAGGCCCATAAGGCCTAACGCAGTGAAAATAACATGATCGAAGAGATTGTTGGGACATGGGGAAGCTATGCTAGTAGGCAAATTCAAAAATTTCGCCCCCAAACCCTGGAACCATGCACATGAGGGATCATGAATCATTACCTTCTAACGTGAGATGTTCTAGGTGTAGTGAAAGAAGATACCAGGGAAGTGCGTCCTCACTTATCCTCGCCTCAATCTGTCCCTTCTCTGGTGATCCAATCGACCAAGATGATGGTGTCCTTGTGAAGAGGATGATGAGCATCACTATTTTAGCAACACCTCCACAGAGTTCACATGTACAAGGATGAGATTGATCTCATGCCAATGTGCTAGCACTGCTCATGAGAATCGGGAGAAATCCAAATCTCAACTCTTGTGATCAAGAAAGGGAGAGGAGAAGTTATTGATGGCTAGGGTTTAGATCTAATTTACACTACAATTAATCTGATCTCCAAGACCTCCTCCTCCTCTCTTTATATAATGGTGAGAGCCCTGGCCCCAATCCACATTGAGTCCCAACAGATCCAATCTATTTTGCCCAACTCTAAACTTCCAATCATGCGATAGGAACTCTCGATCTAGTGTCTTGGTCTACAATTTCAGGAATTATCAGAACTTCTGATACACTTATCGGAAGTTCCGATCAGGCCAATTTTTCATGATACACATCAGAACTTTCGGTTTGAACTCTAAATTAGAAATTATCAAAACTTCTGATTTCAAATCAGAACTTCCGATTTGAGCTCTCTGTTTCGCAAACAATAAATTATCGGAACTTCCGAGACCATATCGAATCTTTTGATTTGAGCTCCCTATTTCCAATTCATAAAATATTCGAAACTTCTGATTCTAGATCGGAACTTCCGAGCCAGCTAGAATTTTCTTGGGCACAATTCCTTAGATCTCCCACTTGCACAAGAACCAATTCTTTGTAGGTTTCTTAATACATCCCCTTAAGTGTGTGACCCGATAGGTTCATACACTAACGACTACTCACCGGAAATCTTTTCTGGCTCACTGATCAATAGCGGTACCTAGCAGCACATATTGATCCCCAAAAGCATACAAAATCAAATTTTCGCTGAACCTTGATATACGCATGCACCAATCCCTTTACCACACGATATCAGTCATGCTCAAGGTGAGATTCATGCCACCCTGTTGGATAGCTAAACATTTCACTCGATCAAGTAACAAATTCAAATCATGACTAACTATTTAGTCATAGTGGCATGGACATGCACTTTTCTAATCCAACTACCTCGATGGGCCTAGAGACGTCTCTCCCATTATTAGGAGGCGTAAATTCCATCTTGACCGCTCACATCCCATGACATGTTTCACAACACACCTTAGCATATTCCACATACACATGACTCACTCACGCAAGTATCTAATACTCATGGAGCTTAGGTGCGTCTCATGCTTGGGCCATGGAAGAGGCTTTGTCAACGGATCCGCCATGTTCAAATCCATGTGCACCTTGCAAATATTCACATCACCTCTCTTAATGCTCTCGCGGATCAGGTAATATCGCTGAAGTATATGTTTGGACTTCTGGTGTGATCTAGTCTCATTGGCTTGCACAATGGCACCACTATTATCACAATAGAGGTCCACTGGATTGGATGCACTAGGAACAACACGCAGCTTAGAATCAAACTTTTTGATCCAAAGGTCCTCCTTCATAGTTTCTAAAGTGACGACATACTCGGCTTATGTTGTAGAATTGGCCACCGTCTCTTGCTTGGAACTCTTCCAACTCACTGTGCCTCCATTGAGGCAAAACACAAAACGGGATTGCGATCGAGAATCATATTTATTGGTTTGAAAGCTAGCATTGGTGTAACCACTTACAACGAGCTCATCTTCACCACCGTATACTAGGAACATTTCCTCAGTCCTCGAGTACTTGAGGATACTTTTCACTATAGCCCAGTGACTTTCACCTGGGTTCCATTGGTAACTGCTCGTAACACTTAGAGCATATGAAACATATGGGCGTGTACATAACATGGCATACATGATGGACTCAATTGCGGAGGCATAAAAGATCACACTCATATTCTCTAGCTCATCAGGTGTCGCATCACACCAAGTCTTACTAAGAGAAATATCATGTGACATTGGCAGAAAACCCTTCTTGGAATTCTACTTTTTGAACCGTTTCAAAACCTTGTCAATGTACATACTCTGGCTCAATCCAATTAGCCGCTTTGATCTATCTCTATACATCTTTATGCCTAAATGTATGCTGCCTCTCCAAGATCTTTCATCGAAAAACTATTTTTCAGTGAAGTCTTGACAGCATTCAACAAAGGAATGTCATTTCTAATCAATAATATGTCATCCACATACAAGACCGAAAACACAAGTGAGCTCCCACTAGCCTTCTTGTAAACACAATGCTCTTCTTCGTTCTTGATGAAGCCAAATCTTTTGACTACCTCATCAAAGCAAAGATTCCAACTCCGAGAAGCTTGCTTCAGTCCATAAATGGTCTTCCGCAACTTACAAAATTTGCCAGCATTTCCCGGATCGTCAAGACCTTCAGGCTGTGTCATGTACACATCCTCACTTAGGTTTCCATTCAGGAAAGCCATCTTGACATTCATTTGTTATATCTCATAATAATAAATGTGGCAATTTCTAGGATGGTAGACTTAAGCACTACGACGGGCAAAAATGTTTCATTATAAACAACACCTTGAATCTATGTGAAACCTTTCACCACCAATCGTGCCTTTTAGATGTGAACATTTCCATCAATGTCCATCTTTTTCTTGAAGAACCATTTACACTCAATAGTTTTTACACCATCGGGTGGATCGACCAAGTTCCAAACTTGGTTTTCTCGCATGGACTCTAATTCGAATCTAATGGATCCAAGCCATTTCTCAGAGTCTGGTCCCATCACTACTTCCAAATCTCTCTTGGGCTCATCGTTGTCCAACAACGACATGTCATGCTTCCGAGTGGTCAAAAACATGAACTGCTCCGGCACGTGATTCACCCTCCCATACCTCTGTGGGGCTAGTGTCTCTACAACTGGCTCTGCAACATCTTGCATATCCTATTGTGGTTCAGTGGGATCTTTAACACTTTCTAGTGGCTCTCGAAGTTCTTAGAAATGCGTCGTTGTCCCACTAACCCCTTTTGGGAGAAACTATTTCTCAAGGAATACACCATTCCGAGTGATAAACACTTTGCCCTCTTCTCTATTATAGAAATAGTATCCTTTGTTTTTTCTAGGATATCCCATAAAGAAGCACTTGTCAGATTTAGGAGTGAGCTTGTCAGACATCAAACGTTTGACATACGCCTCACAACCCCAAATCTAGAAAAGATAAACTAGGATGCCTCCTAGACCACATCTCATATAGCATTTTCTCTATTGACTTAGATGGAACTCTATTTACTGTGAAAGCGCTAGTTTCTAGAGCGAGTCCCCACATAGATAATGGAAGATCAGCATGACTCATCATAGACCGAACCATGTCCATCAAAGTGTGGTTTCTCCGCCCGGACACTCCATTCCACTAGGGCGTGCCGGGTGGAGTTAGTAGTGGAATAATTCCATACTGCTTCAGATGATCACTAAACTCATGGCTCAAATATTCACATCCATGATTAGATCATAGAAATTTAATTATCTTGTCCATATGATTTTGTACTTCATTTTGGAACTCCTTGAAATTTTCAAAGGATTCTCACTTACGCCTCATCGGTAAAAATGATAAAGTACTGAAAACCACCTCTTGTGACATGGCTCATTGGTCCACATACATCAGTATGTATAATGGCCAATAGCTCACTCGCCCACTCACTTTGACCAGTAAAAGACATCTTTGTCATTTTGGCAAGTAAGCAAGTCTCACAGGTGTCATGTGATTCAAAATCAAATGACTCCAAAAGTCCATCACTATGGAGCTTCTACATGTGTTTCTCGTTTATATGACCCAAACAACAATGTCAGATGTAGGTAGGATTCAAATCATTCAGTCATTGTTTATTTATACTAATGTTATAAATGTGTGCATCTTCAAGACTCGGAATATATAATCTATTCACCAATGGACAAACACCATAGAGCATGCTATTTGAAAATATTGAACAACACTTGTTCTTTATTACGAATTCAAATCGTCTTCTTCTAAACATGAAGAAGAGATAATGTTTATGCCTAAGGCGGGAATGAAATAACAATTATTCATCTCCAAAACTAGTCCAGAAGGTAGTGACAGTGAATAAACGTCGACGACCAAAGCTGTAACCTTTGCACCATTTATGACATAGACATCCAACTCACCACTACCACACTTTCTTGTCCTACTCAGCCCTTGCAATGATTTGCAAGTATGAATCATCGAACAGATATTAAATACCCATGAATAATTTGGATGAGTAGCAAGATTAATTTCAATAAAATTAATAGCTGATGCGGAAGACACACTTCCCTTCTTGTTCTTCTGTTCTTCCAAATAGACCTTGCAGTTGCGCTTCCAATGCCCAGGCTTGTGGCAATTGTGGAAAATATTAGAGCTAGCCGGACCTGACTTGGACTTTCCATTTGGTTTAGGCTTTGCACTAGAGATTGTATCTGAGGTCTTTTCCTTGCCCTTCCTCTTTCTCTTTTTGCTCTCCTTCTGAACCATCATCACATGATTGGGAGATTTCTTGATACTTTCCTTAGCAGTTTTAAGCATCTCATGCAACTCAACTAGTGTCTTCTCTAGTCCAACAATATTTAATTCATAATGAATGGCTCAAAGCTCAAGGGGAGCGACCGAAGAATGATATCAATAGCCAAGAATGGATCTAAGGGAGAACCCAATCTCTCTAGAGTCTCAATGTAACCAATCATCCTGATCACATGAAGACTCACTGGGCTCCCTTCTGCCAACCTACTCCCAAAAAAGGCCTTAGACACATTGTATCTCTCGGCCCTTGCCTCATTCTGAAACATGCCCTTGAGGCCTACGATCATATCATAAGCATTTCCTTCGTTATATTGTTTCTGAAACTCAGAGGATATATAGGCAAGCATCAGACAGCTGACATCCACGGAATCACTAGCATGCTTCTCATAAGCATGCTTGTTTGTTGTAGAAGCATCTTCCCTTAGTTCATTAGAGTGGGGTTCCTCTAGAACATAATCTTTTTTTCTTGCTTGAGAACAATTCTCAAGTTTTTGTACCTATCCGTAAAATGTGTTCTAGATAATTTCTCTCGTTCAAGAATAGATTACAAATTAAAAACTATAGTACTCTTAATTGTAGTAGTTGGTGTCATGATCTACAAAGATTGAATGAAAGTTTTAGTACTATACAATGTTTATCTTCTATCCAATGAAAGATGTTCTACTATGTAAAAGGAGTCACTTTCTCTCTAATGACTAATAGTGGCACAAGATCAATATTTATTCTAACTCCTAGTAAGCTTTGGCATTACTGCTAGAAGCTAGGTGACATAGGTAAGCAACACTTTGCTAATCACATCATATGTGACTCTTGTCATTGGAGAAGCATCAAATGTTCAACGTCCAGCTCCATGCCCCAAGGCCCAAAACCGTTTTGATAGCCCCATTAAGCAAACCAATACTATGCATCCGGAAGTCCGACTTCCACCCAACTGGTGAAGATAAAAGATAGCACCCTGGTTTGGTAGACTCACTATCAATGATCGAGATCCTTGGTGGGTGCAGCTATTGGAAAGAGCATTAATACTTAATTTTCTAAGGGAAAACTATTCTAGCAAGGCGACGTCCCTAGATCGCACGAAACATGCAGGAATAGTATGACACGAACATAAGAAAGCACCATAGACAACACATTGACTGTGACATAGTATGGCCCCTTCACATGACGATCTCCATCTCCATGGCTCCCGTCATTGAGTGTGTGCTTCTGGCCTCCATGAACTATACCAGCCTATCAAAATAGCTCCTACACTATTTATATGAACCTAAGCATCAATACTCGACACGTGGGTCGCAAATGTGCAATAGCCTTGGGCTGTAAATAACCATGAGACGCAGGCCATATTTAATTTACATTCAATGCATGCATCTCATACATCACATTTGTCAAGACCATACCATTCACAACATTATCTGCAAAACAAAGTTAGGCAAATAATCTATAAGTGACTGAACTGGATCAGAACTTCTGATTCCAAATCTAAACTTTCGACGACAATATTGCTCCCTATATCAATTAAAAACTGACATCAGAACTTCCGATCCATCATAACTTTCGATCCAATATCATAACTCATGACAGCAAAATTTCTCTCTATATTGAATCTTTATTCAATATCGGGACTTCCGATCAAGTATCGGAAGTTCTGACCCTTCAATCCTCAGAACTTATGATCTGGCATCGGAACTTCCGATATTCCATGGATAGAAAATAGATCTAATCTATTTTTCCACAATGTATATACATACAAGAGGGATCCAGATCAAACTCTATGCACGTAGGCTCTGATACCACTATTGGGACATGCAGAAGCTATGCTAGTCGGTAAATTCAAAAATTTCGCCCCCAAACCCTAGAACCATGCGTGTGAGGGATCATGAATCATTACCTTCTAACGCGAGATGCGCTAGGTGCAGCGGAATAAGATGTCGGGGAAGCACGTCCTCGCTTATCCTCGCCTCACTCTGCCTGTTCTCCAGCGATCCAATTGGTGAAGATGGCAGTTCCCACATGAAGAAGACGATGAGCATCGCTATTCGAGCAATGCCTCCATGGAGTCCACACGTACAGCGATGAGATTGATTTCACGCCGGTGTGCTAGCACCGCTCGTGAGAACCGGGTGAAATCCCAATCTCAACGCTTGAGATCAAGAAAGGAAGAGGAGTTCTTAGTGGCTAGGTTTTAGATATAATCTAAACTGTAATTAATCTAATCTCCAAGACCTGCTCCTCTCTTTATATAATGGCGAGAGCCTTGGCCCCAATCCACATTGAGGCCCAAAAGATCCAATATGTTTCTCCCACCTCGGAACTTCCAATCCTGGGATCATAACTTTCTATCTGGACTCTCGGTTTGCAATTTCAGGAATTATCAAAACTTCTGATACCCTTATCAGAACTTCCAATCAGGCCAATTTGTCATGATCCGCATCAGAACTTCTAGTTTGAACTCCCTGTCTCTAAATTAGAAATTATCGGAACTTTTGATTCAAAATTAGAACTTCCAATTTGAGCTCTATGTTTCACAAACAATGAATTATCGGAACTTCTCATACCAT
Source organism: Zizania palustris (assembly GCA_019279435.1). Lineage (NCBI taxonomy): Eukaryota > Viridiplantae > Streptophyta > Magnoliopsida > Poales > Poaceae > Zizania > Zizania palustris. The sequence goes on along the minus strand of JAAALK010000283.1, from coordinate 111,460,932 downwards.
ATCAAAACTTCCGATTTGAGCTCTCTAGTTCCAATTCAGAAAATAATAGGAACTTCCAATTCCAAATCGGAACTTCCGATCCAACCAGAATTGTTTGGGCACAATTCCTTCAGAGACACCATGAGAAGATCACAATGGAGAGACAATACTAAGGCACAATATTTTGGTAACGGAGTTTAGTCCATATCACACTACAAGAGATAGGGGCTTCGATGACATATAGTTTATGTCATAGATATAGATATTTCTATCACCAAACCTAATATTTGATGATGTTGTGACGAATGACGAGATATCATAGAAGGTGCGTCTCTAAATTGCTTCTTTGACGAATAAGTAGAAAACGTCATAGATTTATGACAATACAAATTGTCATGGTTTGATCAAAGAATGTCACAAATCGTTTGTTTGCCTTCTGCCACATGTCAGTTGACTAGGCAGGATGACTGGACATATGACGTGGCATGTGACATAGATTATGCAAAATACAACGTTTATGTGCCTCTTCTCCTAGATCAAGTGTCACAACCTAGATTTTTCAAATTTTATTGTAATTTAGAGGATAATAACTAAAAACGAAATAAAAAACAGGAATATGATTTTTCTATAAAATTCGGTTCAACTGTCCAACTCACAATTGAACATGATGCCCCAAATCAATCTTGGCCCAGGAGAACTAGTAGTCGAGCAAAGGAAATACCTCACATTATGTACGCCAGAAGAAGCTTTTGAACGCGGTTCAAATTTCACCTATTTCAATATAAATCCTAGAAACACACTTAGTGAATTAACAATACTAAACTGACCCAAAAATACCAAAATTTTAAATTAGATAAGTTATGTTGTATTTTTAGTATATGTTTATAGCAAAAAAATGGCATTAATGATCAAACTAGGCAAATACCGGAAAAAAGTAGTTTTGACTGAAAATATGTCAACCTGGCAAAGGCCGGTCTGACTGGCTATGGTAGGCCGGTCCAACCGGCCAGATTCGGTTAGACCGGATCCATGGGCTCGGTCAGACCGGCCAGGGTCTGGATTTCAGATCCAAGTGGGATTCGAGATATTTTCGCCCTCTGGCTATCCTTTTTATCGGTTTTATCCCCCGTACCTGGCAATTCGGCCCTCTAGGCGAATTGTGTTTGATCTATTATTATTTTTGCAGGTCAATTGCCTCCTTAAACATCCCTGCGAAGTTTGGGAGCAATTGGAGATCATTTGCTACGGTTGTCGAGGCTCAACAGATCAGATCTGTTACTTCGGTCTGACCGGCGTTGAGGTACCAGTCTGACCGAAGCCCCTCGTCACGTTGTTGTCGGCAACAGCCGGTTCAAGCGATGGCTCTCCACCGGTCCGACCGGGATCCTTCGCACCGGGCACGCCGAAGCCGAAGCCCGAGGCCTCCGAATCCCTGTGCGCCGGAGCTCCGCGCGGTCGAAGGCCGACGTCCAGGGGTCCCTCCGCCCGGTGTGACCGAGGGAGCACGGTCGGTCCGACCGACGAGGCATTGCCGATCCGATCACTGGATCCGCCCTTCGCATCTGACTTCGGGGCACCGCCCGAAGCCCCTTCGCAGCCCCTCGGTCCGACCGGGGTTGTACCTCCGGTCTGACCGGTATTGAGGCCGAAGGTGTCCCAAGGACCCTTCGGACCAGCATCTGCTATTACTCCAAATCGGCCTCCGAATTGGCCGATTCCAGGTATTCTGGTCATTTCTATCACTATTTATATTGCTATCAATACTTTCGTCCAATTGGATTAAAATATTAGTTATTTATCTGATTGCCTGGCGACTCCAAATCCCTTGTCACTATCCAGGATAGTCGGAACACGACGTCGGTATCGTTGCGGTACTTTTGGACGTCGAACCGACCCAAGTGCAGGGGCACATTTCTGCGTTAACACACTTTCTGGCGACTCTGCTGGGGACAGCGCCAACCATGACTACTACCTCTACATCAGCGACGGGTACGTCTACTACATCTACCTCCACTACATCGCCGATGAACATTGTGGGAAGCGTGGACATCGATGACCGCAACATTATAATACCCACCATGGCGGACATATCTGAGGAGGACCGAGCAATGATCGAAGCGAAAAAGAGAGAACTCAAACAACTGATGCTCAAAGATTGCATCAAGACGCGCTCGGGCTTCGTCATGCGTGACAACCTCATCTTGGCCCAGGTACGCCCATCATCACCCCCTTTATCTTCCTCACAGGTAGACCGTAGGATAGCTGCGTCTGTTGATCAAGCGGTTAGCGCTTCGCTAGCCAATAAACTAGAACCCAAAGTTATCTCGCAAGTGGCGGCAGTGTTTAGAAGATTCAGTTTTACTGAGGCCCATTCACCAGCACCAATTACTAGTATTCCGCCATCACATCATATCTACAGTTGAACTGATGGTAATAACGGAAGAACCATCACGTTTCCGGCTACTTCCTCCATAGCCGAAACACATGACTCCTCTTATAGACAGGCAAACCTAGCTTACCAAGTACCACCACTGCCTACACCCATGCCTGCTCTGTCGCCGCCGCTTCCACTGCACACTCCCACTCCACAGCATAGGCCAGAGCATGTCGATATACCAACACGCGTCCCGCCACCACATGAAAGGCGCGCACAAGCATTAGATCACGATGATATCGAGGAGCACATTCGCACACTATTTAGGGAATGCACTGGCTTTATGCCTCGGGATAGAGCTAGGGTTTATCGAAAACCATATCCCGACCACTTTGACACTATTCCATATCCTCGCGGCTATAGAGTCCCAGATTTCACGAAATTTGATGGCGAGGGTAGTAAATCTACATTAGAACACGTTAGCCACTTTCTAGCACAATGTGGCGAAGCTAGCGGATCGGATGCATTAAAACTCAGATTATTCTCCCTGTCGTTATCCGGCACTACGTTCACTTGGTTTTCGGCACTCCAGCCAAACTCCTCCAAACATGGGCTAAACTAGAGCAGAAGTTTCATGATTATTTTTACACAGGCGAGACCGAGCTTAGGCTATCACACCTCACAGCAGTTAGGCAAAAACCCGGCGAAAGCGTTTCTGAGTATGTTAAACATTTTAGGGATACCAGGAATAAATGGTTTAGCCTAAATATATCGGAAAGGGATCTAGCAGATCTAGTATGCAATGGCCTACGGGCAGAAATTAAGGAGCGTATGGACAATCAAAACCTCTTGGACGTTAGCCAGGTATTGAGCAGGCTTTGGTCTAGGAAGGTCGGGCCAGAGATAGAAAATTCGCCAAAACTTTTAACAAACCAAGGGCTGAGATCCACACAATGGGGCACTCCGACGAGGAAGAAGAGGATCCGGACGACACCTATACGGCCGAATGGACTTGGAGCACGAAGTCTAAACCCGTCACCTGCTCCGAATTACGGCCATCTCCCTCTAAGAGTGGGCCTAATGAAGTTAGATATTCGTTCGACCTAACTAAATGTGATAAGATATTTGATTTCCTATTGAAAAATCAACTTCTACGGCTGCCGAAAGGGCAAGTTATGCCATCCGCCGATGAGTTAAAAAAGCGTCCCTACTATAAGTGGCATGACTCGCACTGTCACTACACTAACGATTGTAACATTTTTCGTCGACAGGTACAATTGGCCATAGAGGAAGGACGATTGAAAATAGAAGCGAATCCAAAAATGAAATTAGACAAAGACCCTTTCCCCATGAACACCATCGATCTAGAAGAGAAGAAGATTTTGATTCGGCCAGAGCAGGCCGAGTCAGCTAAGGGAAAGGCGATAATCATAGGAGACGCTCGCACAGGCACGCTTGTACCAAAGAATCTAGAGGTGGGAGTGTGGAAACAAAATATTAAGTCATCATCTCCGGCCAAGCATCGCAGAAGGCCGAAGGTGACATACAAAATGCTCTTGGACAAGCACCAGCGAAGGTCCGAGAGAAAAGGTGTTCGCCCACGGGCTTTGGGATGGTCGAAGCCCCATAGGAGGACAAATCCCGTGAGTGCCGAGTTTGGACCTCGAGGTCCGAACACTCCCCAGGAGTGGATGCAGTAGCCGGCAGGGTTCGGACCTCAGTGGCCGAACCCCCTTCCGGGTTGGTCCCAACCTCCGACAAGGTTCGGGCCTCATTGGCTGAACCCTCCCCCAGCTTGGTCCCTGTTTTAGGGAGGCTTCGAGCCTCAGTGGCCGGGCACACCTCCTTCGGAGGGTTTCCAGCCTCCGGATGGGTCCGGGCCTCGGTGGCCGAACCAACCCCCTTCGAGCGGTTTGCAGTTCCCAGAGGGATTCGGCCTCTAGTGGCCGGGGCCGCCTCAGCCATGGGCTAATGTACCTCTGGCTTGGTAGGACCCCTCGCTGGTCTAGTCTGAGGTACCATCGACGTGGCTGACCCCCAACTAGCTGACGGGGTCGGCACTCAGTGGACGAGGCCGCTAGAGGCCCCGATACTGCTGCCCTACTGCTGGGCGGTGGCTTCGGTTTGGCCTCCACCACCGGAGAACTTCGGGCAATATTCGGCTACGAACACTTACACCCGACACAGGATAACAACATTGTTCATCGCCTGTCCGTGGTCCCCCAGAACCGGGCTCCACGAGGTATCACCTAAAGGGGTGAAGATGGAGACACCTCGGAGGTTATAATCATCAAGGTCGGATCCCAGGAGGTCCCAATCCCGAAGGATACCCCGACGAGAATGCGCGAAGACTCAGCAGAAGCTCGGTCCGACCGGTCTACTGTGGCCGGTCCGACCGGCATTACGACGGTTTTTGGCATAGCCCGGTCTGACCGGCCCACCACGGCCGGTTTGACCGATCAGGACTAGGAGACCTCTCATGGCAAACACAAGGCGCTCGAGGCCGATACAGGCAGGTCCCCTTTGGCAAAAAGTGTTAGAAGCAAGACCGTGGCACCCGGCACCCGTCCTCAGCCATCATGGGCGCCCCCAAGGATGACCAAATCACAAAAGAGGAGGTTGCAATGTTTGCGCGCACAGGAGATACGAGAAGAGAAGGCCAAGGAGGCACGAGACACACTTTTTGAGGAGATCCATCCTCGGCCCACCATGAAGAAAGTCTGGAGACCCAGGCCGGTCATAGTCGATGACTCGGCCCCCGTCGTTAGCTCCGATGAAGACGATTTGCTCGACGATGACTACACTCCCGTCTCCGAGGGGCCTGCCCCTCAGGCGATGGACGTCAGCGTCGTCATGTTTCCCTTTGAGTTTGCTCTACTGTAGGACGAGACTGAGGTCGCTCAGATAGACCTCGGTCCACGAGACGCCGTATTCGAGAAGCCTGGAGATACGAACCGTCACCTGAGACCCCTCTACATATGGGGACACATCGATGGGAAGCCTATCTCGAGAATGCTTGTCGATGACGGTGCCACCGTGAACCTAATGTCGTACTCCCTTCTAAGGAAGCTCGGCAAAGACGAAGACGACCTAAAGAAGACCAACGCCACCCTCAACAGATTCAACGGCGATACGATGGAAGCCAAAGGGGTACTGTCCCTAGAACTGACGGTGGGAAATAAGACGCTACCTACTGCTTTCTTCATCATCGACGTATAGGGTAACTATAATGTATTGCTTGGGCGTGATTGGATCCACGCAAATCAGTGCATGCCATAACTTTGCACTAGCACCTCATACAATAGGATGGTGACGAAATTGAGATAGTGCACGCCGATACATCGGCCCATGTTAGTTTGGCCGATGCATCCGCCGCCGCCGCCCATGAGGAGATAGAGTGTTTGTCGAGACGAGATCTCTCGGATTATGACTTCGTCAGCGTATCAGAGGGGAGATTCGTTCCTATTTCCGTGAAGCTGGCCGGTGTGGCTCGGTTGTGTCTAAGATAGGAGAATGTCTAGCGCTAATCTTGATTGGTTAAAGTCTCGCATGGAGCAATATCGGTCTTCTAAAGATGGTATCGCAGAAGCCATCAAAGACTTTAGCCAGGTAGAAAAGTTAGGTTAAGGTTTCTCGTCGGCCGACCCTTTGGAATAAGTAGACATAGGAGATGGTAATGTTCCAAGGCCGATGTTTGTAAATCAGAGTTTGAATAATGATGTAAAGGCTGAAGTAATAAAGTTGCTTCGATCGTATGTTGATTGCTTCACATGGGATTACAGCGAGATGCCTGGGCTAAGCCAAGAGCTTGTTGAGCATCGGCTCCCCATCTAACCCGGATTTAGGCGTATAAACAGCCGCCGCGCCGCTTCAATTCGGCCATCTATGACCGAGTTAAAGAAGAGATCGAACGTCTATTAGTAGCGAGTTTTATTAGGCCATGCAGTTACGTGGAGTGGGTCGCCAACATCGTGCCTGTCGAGAAGGAGAGTGGCAAGATCCGCATCTGCGTCGATTTCTGGGATTTAAACAAGGCTACCCCAAAAGACGAGTATCCCATGCCAATAGCCGACATGTTGATCAACGATGCCTCGGGACATAAGGTACTAAGTTTTCTTGATGGCAACGCTTGTTATAATCAAATCTTTATGGCCGAAGAAGACGTTTTTAGGACGGCTTTTCGCTGCCCAGGTTTTGTTGGTTTGTTTGAGTGGGTAGTAATGACGTTTGGTTTAAAGAATGCTGGCGCCACATACCAACATGCCATGAACTTAATCTTTCATGACTTGCTAGGGGTTATGTTAGAAGTTTATATAGATGATGTTGTGGTCAAATCAGACGCTATGGAGAGCCACCTCACCGATTTGAATGTTGCTTTCGAAAGGATGCGCCGGTATGGCTTGAAAATGAACCCGCTCAAATGTTCTTTTGGTGTGTCGGCGGGTAAGTTCTTGGGATTCATGATTCATGAAAGAGGCATCGAAATTGATCCCAAGAGGCTTGAGAAAATTAGGGGGTGCATAGCACTAACATGTAAGAAAGATGTACAGAAATTACTAGGAAAGGTTAATTATTTGTGGCGCTTTATATCCAACTTATCTGGAAAAATTGATGCTTTTGTCCCAATACTCCGGCTAAAAATGAAGCCGAGTTCACTTGGGGGGCGAGCCAGCAACGTGCATTCGAGGAAATCAAAGAGTGCTTATCGACACCGCCAGTGGTAAGGGCGCCGAAGGCCGGGATCCCATTTCGGCTTTATATTGCCGTGAAGGAGAGCGTGATTGGGGCCGTGTTGACTCAAGACGTCGAATTAAAAGAGTACATCATCACCTTCTTGAGTTGTCGACTTCTGGACGCTGAGACAAGGTACGTGTTCGTGGAGCATTTATGGTTATCCCTCTATTATGCGTGTACCAAATTACGTCATTACCTTCTCCCTAGCACTTGTATTGTCACTTGCCAAACTGATGTCATAAAATACATGTTGCAAAAGCCGATTCTGAGAGGTAGAATCGACAAGTGGGCGTATGCGTTAATCGAATATGATTTGGCTTATGAATCATTGAAAGCTATGAAAGGCCAAGTCGTTGCTAATTTTATAGTGGATCACCACGTAGATGTCAATTGGAGCGATGAAGTCGCCTCGTGTAACACCCCAAGAAATAAAAACAAATAAAATAAAAGAAAAATATTATTTAAATCATTTCTGGATTTACTTAATAAAGGAAAATCATAAAAGAACCCAAATAAAGCCAAATAAGGAGAAATACACAAAATATGGACCTGAAAATTTTATGAGATGAACTAGAAACCAAGATATAATTTTAGGAATTTTTACAAATTTTTATCAACAGTGATTCAACCCTTAATCAAATAAATGAATTACTGGATTTTTTTTAAATCAGAAAAGAATTAAAATCCTTAGTGGGCCTCAACCTTCAAAGTGACCAAGCCCGGCCCAGTCCAAACCGCCAGCCACCGACAGGTGGGACTGACCTGTCGGCGCTCGCATCCCCTCTCTCCTCCCCCGCGCCATTCCCGCCTGGCCCACCAGTCAGCCCCTCGTGGCCGTTCCTCGCTCTCTGGTCTCCTGGGCCCACCTGTCGGCGCTCGTTTTCCCGCTCGCCCACTGACAGGTGGAACCCACCTGTCAGAAGCTTCGTCTCCGATGGAAGGGGATCGCCCCCTTCCTTCCTCCCGGCGATCACCTTCGGTTTTTCACCGCCGGCCGCCCGCGATCGCCCGGATCACCCACGGATCGCCTTCCCCGCACGCCACCGCCTCCCTTCCATCCCTGAGCCACGCGTTTTCGCGCCTAAGGAAGCTAGCCCGAAGCTTTTGGAAAGGGATCGCCGGAGCTCACGGGAGCCCTAGGTTCCCTGCCATCCAGACGCCGGTGACCCTCCTATTTATACCCCTCCGGCCACCGCTCACTGCCCACACCTCCTTAGCGCAAGCCTTCTCTTTCTAGAGCCCTGCCACGAAGTTTTCGGCCTTTGGTTCTGCTCCACCTCCGGCGAGCCCTCGCCGACGATCCCGGCCTCCTCCGCCCTAGCCACCGCCACCATCGGGTCCGCCATCGTCCACCCGTCCTCGACCACACCTCCATCGGCCGTGAAGACCGCCGGATCGCCGTCGCCGTCAACCACCCGAACCCCTCCGCCGTCTACACTCGCCGCCGGTCGCTTCCGGACCACCTTCTTTGCCGCCTAAGGTATCAACATGATCCTCTTTCCCTCCGCATTCCATTTTTGCCATTAGCTAGGCTCCTAGGCCCTCGCCGCCACCGTCGCAGTCGCACCCGAGGCCGCCGTCGCCGGAGACGAAGGGGGTACGCGCCCCTTACGTCGTGCCGTGCCGGATCGCGCCGCGACCACAGGATCGCGATCGGAGGGCTAGGATTAAATCCCTTCGGGATTTAATCTGGGCCCTCGGATCAGGTCAAAGGGGTATCGAGGCCTCTCGGCCGTCGATCACCACTTAAAACCCTCGATCGATCTCAGGCGTCCACGTGTACCTGTTCGCTCTGTTTTAATCTGAGCCGTCCATTCTCACTTAAGGGATCCCGCCTCGCGCCTGGCCGTCGGATCTGGATCCAACGGATCTGGTTGATCCGGTCCACGCGCACAGTGGCGCAGTCCACCGTGGGCCTGGCTCACCGTGGACCAGAACCCTTTTTCAGTTTAAATAAAATTCCAGAAATTGATTTAAACTTTGAAAATTCATAACTTGCTCATTTTAACTCCAAATTTCACCATTCAAATTTTGTTAAAACCAGAATATTATTCTCTACACATTAATGCCATAAAAACAGTATGTTTCTGTTACCCAAAATAACTTTTAATAAATATTTAAATAAAACCCCTTAGGGATAATTGATTTAATTCAGAAAAATAAATTGGAAAAGCCTTGAGAAATATAAAGTTTACCATTTATTCACCAAACATCAGAATAATGAAACTTTATTCCACATAATAAAACCCACAAATATGTATGTTTATTATTTGGTGGTTTTTATCTGTTTATTGAATGTGTTGTTTATTTTCCGTATCGAGAAGACTACGAGTTCGTCGAGGAGCCGGAGTTCTACCCCGAGGTTCCTCCATCCCCATTTGCTGATCAAGGCAAGTCATCGACCACCTCTGTGGAAACAGTTGATCATCATTGAGCCCATGATTTAACAATTTATCGCTATAACCCATAGGTTAATATTGCATTAGTCCAATATTAAGCCTTACACTTATATTTATTAGATCCCCGTCCTTGTGTGCAAACCCAAGCCATGCTTATTGAGCCTTAACTCCTTGTCACTCTACAAATAATTTATATTAGCTAGTGCCCAATGTACCGGCACAACTGCTATAGGATATAAAGAATGAGTCGTAGTTGTATGGATTCTGGTATATGAAATACCCCATTATTCTTGTCTCTGGACTCTGTTGGAGTTAGGTATGTTATAAGTATGGTGGGTTCCGGGTGCAAGCTCGAGTTTTGGTATGTCGCACCCAGCGCACTATAAGGACTGGTCTGCGAGATCTGTTGCAAAGCACTTCCGTACCAACCACAAGTCTAATGGGTAAGTCCTAACTAGAAGTGTGGAACACTCCGTCTCACGGCACCATAGTGGAGGGGGCAAGGGGCTAGCCCTCAGGGCGCCTTGTACTGACGATGGCTCAAGGGGGGGTATTGTGGAAACTCGACATGGCGAGACACGGTACGAAACCTATAAGAGGGTGCTGTTGAGTCGGGGGAGACCATATGGAAGGTTTTGGCACGAGTTCCCGTGAAATGGGTCATCTCGTTACACTTTGGTGTAAGTGATGAGTGCGTGCCTTGTGGGTACAGTGGTACATCTCTGATCAGAGTAATTCAATCTTTTCGAAAAGCCGAGCCCACGGTTAAGGGCGGGTTGTGTGACTACTCGCAGTTAGTTTACAATTGTTTGAATGGATGAGTTATTCATGGCATGTAAGGACTGTTGTGCGAGGAGGTAAAACGTACTCCTCGAGTTAGAAGATGATGATGCATTCACATGTTTACCTTTCTGTACTAATAAATTGCTCACATTTAATGCTTTACAAATATGCTGCTTCCGCAAAACTAGCCACAATCTCCCTTGGTATTATCTTGCATTATATATTTGCATTCGGTTGCTTGCTGAGTACATCTGTACTCACCCCGTTGACTTACACCATTAGAGCCCGTCTACTACGAGGAGGATGAAGGTCTGGAGTAGCAACCCAGTCAAGGCGAGACTGGAAGGAGGCGTTCATCTAGGACCCTTGATTTTATTAGTTTCTCTTCACTTTCATTCACTTTTGTATTAATGCGGTCTACGAACCGTGAATGATTGCCCGTATTGTACGTGGTCGCTTGATGAACGTCTTGGTTTATTGATTTTCTATGGAATTTCAATAAAAGTCCTGATTTATTAAATCGGGGCGCGACAAGATGGTATCAGAGCTGACTTGACTGTAGGAAGCCAAACAGACCTGACATTAGGACTTATACTTACTATATTTTCCTACAAACACTACTTATCCTCTCATCTTCCGAGATTTTCACAAAAACTTTCTCTCTTTTGTAGATGCCGGTCCGTACCATGAGTGGGAACCTTCGTGATGAGGCCGGATTCATCCGCGAGCTGCGCATGCTCGTCGGTTTCCTCGGATTTGAGCATGAGCCGATGTACCATAGAGTGTTCCCCGACGAGGAAGAAAGCTTCTGCGAGGTCACCGTCGTCGTCAACCCTCCCCTCAGACAGCTCACACCTATCGCGGAGGAGGACCTACCTTCTTGGTTGCCAGCCAGCGCACCGCCCTCCAGGCACTCATAGAGCTCTGGATGATCTATGACAGTGAGCTCTACGACACGGACTTTCGCTTCGTGCCTCTTCGCACTCCAGGGAGTCCCCACAACGTCTTCGTCAGCACACTCTCCCAGCGTCATTCTGCTATCGGTCATACCATGCGATTGTTGGAAGCCATGGATGATCTCCATTACGAGGCTCTGCAGGACGCTAATGGACAGCGCGACACCATCAGCTTTTACCGACAATCTTCTGAGGATCTGAACTGCGAGAACGGAGATCTTTGTCGCCGCATCCAGCAGGGACATCGTTTGGCTGCCGAAGCAGAAGAGTTACGGCGTCAGAATGAGCTCCTTCGGTAGCGTGTCGCCACTAACCCACAACTCCGTTACCAGATCGAAGAGTTGAAGAAGGACATTGAGGAGATCGCACCTCTTCCGCCTCGCAAGAAGACACCCCTTCGGATCCCCACTGTGAGGCCCAAGAGGATCTCCCGCAGTGCACCACCCGCCGGACAATCCAGCTCTTCGACCCCGACCGTCTCTCATGAGCCTGAGATTGAGCCGTCCCCCGAGCTACCGTAGACGTAGTTTTACGATTGAGTGCTTTTCATTCTTTTTGCTTGCTTGTATTGCCATTCATGTCAAAATATAAGGCATGAATGAAGAAATAAATAAATGTAACCGCAAGAACGGTATTTTGGGAATAAAACATAGAAGAGTTCTCTAAAATAAATGTTGTCTACTTTGAAAACTCTAGGATGACCAACACTCAGGGTTCCGACGCTCCCCAGAATGGAGGAGAGAGTGGCAACTTGCCACAATGGGGAGCCACGGGACAAAGGCAAGCCCCAATCGCTAATCACCCTACAGTGGCCGAAATGAAGGCCACTAAAAACCAGCTAGTCACTGCTTTACTGAACCAGATGCAACAACAACAGCAGCAGATGCAAGAGTAGCAGGCTCAGTTCTTCCGACTCCACCAACAGCCCGAGTTGCCCCGACCCGCCACACCAGCTCCCGCTCCCGCATCTCAGCTCTCGGAGTTCCCCCGAGTCCGCCCACCGACCTTCTCAAGCACCACCAACCCCATGGAGGCTGGAGATTGGTTATGAGCTATCGAGAAAAAGCTCGACCTCCTTACCTGCACCGAGCAGGAGAGGGTGGCCTTCGCCACCCACCAGCTTCATGGTCCCGCCGCAGAGTGGTGGGACAATCATCGCGAGACTCTGTCCGAGGGCCACGCCCATACTTGGGCAGAGTTTTCGGCCGCTTTCCGTGCCGCCCACATCCCCGACGGTGTTATCGCACAGAAACAACAGGAGTTCAGAGACCTACAGCAGGGGAGAAGGTCCGTAACCGAGTATCTGCATGAGTTCAACCGTCTGGCCCGATACGCACCTGAGGAGGTCCGTACCGATGCGGCCAGGCAGGCTAAGTTCCTCCGGGGATTGAAGGATGAGCTGTCCCTACAGCTTATCTCCGGAGATTTCGCCAACTTTCAAAAGTTGGTGAATAAAGCTATCATTCAGGAGACCCAGCAGAACAAGGTCGACCTGAAAAAGAAGAGGATGATTGCCTTTAGGCAAAACCAGGGCATGGCTCAGAGGCCCCGATTCACACCTCCTCCACCGGCGCCACAATACCACCCCCGACCAGTGTATCATCCGGCGCCACCCGCCGCCAACGCCGGAACTAGACATCCTCGCCCCGCTCCCGCCGCCCCAACTGCACCAACCGCCCCGGCAAAGAAGGCGGAAATCCTGCGCGACAAGCACGGCAAGCCCGTGGTATGTTTCAACTGCCGCCAGGAAGGGCATTACTCCAATGCTTGCCCTCACCCCAAGCGCGTCAAAGGAGTTGCCGCGAACCCCGCCATCCGCGCCCGAGTCAATCACGTCACCGCTGAAGAAGCTCAGGCCGCACCAGAGATAGTGATGGGTAAGTTCTTGGTACATTCAGCACTTGCCGTGGTTTTATTCGACACTGGAGCTACGCACTCCTTCATATCAACCGATTTTGTGGGAAAGAACAATCTAAACATAGAAGAAATACCCAGAGCCGTACAAATAGTCACCCCGGGAAAACAAACCCTGGCCCTAACCTATAGCCCAAAAATATGGAAAGATATCCAAGGTACGATATTTTGGGCAGACCCATCCTAATAGAATGCCAAGGGTTGGATCTCATTCTAGGGATGGATTGGTTGAACAAATACCAAGGAATAATAGAATGTGCCCAGAGAAAAGTGACTGTGACCAGTGAAGAAGGGACTGCCGTCACATTTCAAATGCCAAGTCTGAAGATCAGAAGGCCAAGACTGCACCAGATTACCCTTGAAGAGATACCAATAGTATGCGAATACCCGGACGTATTTCCAGAGGATTTACCCGGGATGCCACCCAAGAGGGACATCGAGTTCAGGATCGATTTGGTGCCCGGGACTACCCCTATTTACAAGCGACCATACCGGATGGCCGCTAACGAGTTAGCTGAGATGAAGCAGCAATTGGAGGATCTCGAGAGGAAAGGCTACATCAGACCAAGTACGTCACCTTGGGGAGCCCCCGTAATCTTCGTCGAGAAGAAAGAAGACAAGGCTAAGCGTATGTGTGTAGACTACCGCGCTTTGAATGAAGTAACCATCAAGAACAAGTATCCGTTGCCTCGGATCGACGATCTCTTCGACCAGCTAAAGGGAGCTACGATATTCTCGAAGATCGACCTACGTTCCGGATATCATCAGTTGAGGATTCGAGAAGAAGATAAACCAAAGACAACCTTTACCACCCGTTATGGCTTGTACGAGTGCACGGTTATGTCCTTTGGATTGACCAACGCCCCTGCATTCTTCATGAACATGATGAATAAGGTGTTCATGGAATATTTGGACAAATTCATCGTAGTCTTCATAGACGACATCCTCATTTATTCCAAGGACCAGAAAGAGCACGAGGTTCACCTTCGGCTAACCTTAGACAAGTTAAGGGAACATCAGTTATATGCCAAGTACAGCAAGTGTAAATTTTGGACAGCGAAAGTAAAGTTCCTTGGACACATCATCTCTGCACAAGGAATCGCAGTAGACCCTGCCACCGTAGAAGCAGTTACGGATTGGTTGCCACCCACGAACGTATCTGAGATACGAAGTTTTCTGGGTTTGGCCGGATATTATCGGAGATTTATTGAGAATTTTTCCAAGATAGCCAAGCCTATGACCAAGTTGTTGCAGAAAGGAGAGAAGTATGAATGGACTCCCGAATGCGAGGAAAGTTTCCGCACTCTCAAGACCCGTTTGGTATCTGCACCCATACTAACCCTACCCGATATCCGTAAAGACTTCCATGTCTATTGCGACGCATCTCGCAAAGGATTGGGATGTGTTCTTATGCAAGATGGAAAAGTTATCTCTTATGCCTCCCGTCAGTTGAGACCTCATGAGTTGAACTACCCGACCCACGATTTGGAGTTAGCCGCAATAGTACACGCCCTTAAGATTTGGAGGCATTATTTGGTTGGAAATCGCTGTGAGATCTTTACGGACCACAAGAGCTTGAAGTACATCTTCACACAGCCGGACCTCAATCTGAGGCAAAGACGATGGTTGGAACTAATAAAGGACTATGACTTAGGTATTCACTACCACCCCGGAAAAGCAAATGTGGTAGCTGATGCATTAAGTCGCAAGGGATACTGCACAGCCGTGATGATTCAGGATCATGCACCCTCGTTAAGTAGAGAGATGGAAAAGTTGAATCTTGGGTTAACCACAGGAGCATACCTAGCCACCTTGGAGACCCAGCCAATTCTATTTGAGCAGATCCGTGAAGCTCAGTTAGAAGACCCGGATATAGCTTCCATTAGGAAGAACATGAGACAAGGAAAAGCCCCAGGATTTTCAGAGGATGAGAATGGCACCATATGGTTTGGAACCCGGATATGTGTGCCAGATAAACCGGAGATAAAAACCCTCATCCTGAGAGAAGCCCATGAGACATTATACTCCATTCATCCCAGTAGTACCAAGATGTACCACGACCTGAAGGAACGTTATTGGTGGGTTAGTATGAAGAGGGAGATTGCGCAGTTCGTCGCCGAGTGTGACACCTGCAGGAGGGTAAAAGCTGAACACCAAAGACCTGCAGGGTTGCTGCAGCCATTGAAAGTACCTGAATGGAAGTGGGAAGAGATCGGTATGGATTTCATCACCGGACTACCAAAGACCCAAGTTGGGTATGATTCTATTTGGGTAATCATCGACCGACTTACAAAAGTAGCGCATTTCATAGCCGTCAAGACGACCTTTAGTGGCCCCAAGCTTGCAGAATTATACATGGCCCGCATTGTGTGTCTTCATGGAGTACCTAAGAAGATAGTGTCCGATAGAGGAAGCCAGTTCACCTCTCGTTTTTGGAAGAACCTTCAAGAAGAGATGGGAACAAGATTGAACTTCAGTACTGCCTACCACCCTCAGACGGATGGACAAACAGAGAGGGTAAACCAGATATTGGAGGATATGTTACGGACATGTGTCTTGGATTTTGGAGCCACTTGGGACAAGAGCTTGCCGTACGCTGAGTTTTCGTACAACAACAGCTATCAAGCCAGCCTTCAGATGTCTCCTTTTGAAGCCCTATATGAACGTAAGTGCAGAACGCCTCTACTTTGGGACCAAACTGGTGAATCCCAAGTATTCGAAACTGACATTCTTCGTGAAGCTGAAGAGAAGGTACGGATCATCAGAGACCGACTCAAGACGGCCCAATCACGACAGAAGAGCTACGCAGACAATCGTCGCCGAGACCTAGCCTTCGAAGAAGGAGATCATGTTTACCTTCGAGTTACGCCCCTCCGTGGTACTCAACGATTTAACATGAGAGGAAAGTTGGCCCCTCGATATGTTGGACCATTCCCCATTATCTGACGCCAAGGCGAGGTTGCTTATCAGTTGGAACTACCACCCTCATTGGCTGGAGTACATGACGTGTTTCATGTTTCCCAACTAAAGAAGTGTCTCCGCGTCCCGACAGAGCAAGTGGATCTTCAACAGTTAGATGTCCAAGAGGATCTGACCTATGTGGAAAAGCCTGTCAAGATATTGGAGGTCAAGGAAAGGATCACCAGGAGTCGGGTCATCCGCTTCTGCAAGGTGCAGTGGAGCAATCATCTGGTTGAGGAAGCTACATGGGAAAAAGAAGATTAACTCAAGGCACAGCATCCTGAGCTATTCAAGGATTGATCCGAATCTCGAGGACGAGATTATCTGTAAGGGGGATAGGATTGTAACACCCCAAGAAATAAAAACAAATAAAATAAAAGAAAAATATTATTTAAATCATTTCTGGATTTACTTAATAAAGGAAAATCATAAAAGAACCCAAATAAAGCCAAACAAGGAGAAATACACAAAATATGGACCTGAAAATTTTATGAGATGAACTAGAAACCAAGATATAATTTTAGGAATTTTTACAAATTTTTATCAACAGTGATTCAACCCTTAATCAAATAAATGAATTACTAGATTTATTTTAAATCAGAAAAGAATTAAAATCCTTAGTGGGCCTCAACCTTCAAAGTGACCAAGCCCGGCCCAGTCCAAACCGCCAGCCACCGACAGGTGGGACCGACCTGTCGGCGCTCGCATCCCCTCTCTCCTCCCCCGCGCCGTTCCCGCCTGGCCCACCAGTCAGCCCCTCGTGGCCGTTCCTCGCTCTCTGGTCACCTAGGTCCGCCTGTCGGCGCTCGTTTTCCCGCTCGCCCACTGACAGGTGGAACCCACCTGTCAGAAGCTTCGTCTCCGATGGAAGGGGATCGCCCCCTTCCTTCCTCCCGGCGATCACCTTCGGTTTTTCACCGCCGGCCGCCCGCGATCGCCCGGATCACCCACGGATCGCCTTCCCCGCACGCCACCGCCTCCCTTCCATCCCTGAGCCACGCGTTTTCGCTCCTAAGGAAGCTAGCCCGAAGCTTTTGGAAAGGGATCGCCGGAGCTCACGGGAGCCCTCGGTTCCCTACCATCCAGACGCCGGTGACCCTCCTATTTATACCCCTCCGGCCACCGCTCACTGCTCACACCTCCTTAGCGCAAGCCTTCGCTTTCCAGAGCCCTGCCACGAAGTTTTCGGCCTTTGGTTCTGCTCCACCTCCGGCGAGCCCTCGCCGACGATCCCGGCCTCCTCCGCCCTAGCCACCGCCACCATCGGGTCCGCCGTCGTTCACCCGTCCTCGGCCACACCTCCATCGGCCATGAAGACCGCCGGATCGCCGTCGCCGTCAACCACCCGAACCCCTCCGCCGTCTATGCTCGCCGCCGGTCGCTTCCGGACCACCTTCTTTGCCGCCTAAGGTATCAACATGATCCTCTTTCCCTCCGCATTCCATTTTTGCCATTAGCTAGGCTCCTAGGCCCTCGCCGCCACCGTCGCAGTCGCACCCGAGGCCGCCGTCGCCGGAGACGAAGGGGGTACGCGCCCCCTTACGTCGTGTCGTGCCGGATAGCGCCGCGACCACATGATCGCGATCAGAGGGCTAGGATTAAATCCCTTCGGGATTTAATCTG
This sequence comes from Zizania palustris, assembly GCA_019279435.1. NCBI lineage: Eukaryota > Viridiplantae > Streptophyta > Magnoliopsida > Poales > Poaceae > Zizania > Zizania palustris. The sequence goes on along the minus strand of JAAALK010000283.1, from coordinate 111,443,209 downwards.
GGCCCTCGGATCTGGTCAAAGGGGTATCGAGGCCTCTCGGCCGTCGATCACCACTTAAAACCCCCGATCGATCTCAGGCGTCCACGTGTACCCATTCGCTCTGTTTTAATCTGAGCCGTCCATTCTCACTTAAGGGATCCCGCCTCGCGCCTGGCCGCCGGATTTGGATCCAACGGATCTGGTTGATCCGATCCACGCGCACAGTGGCGCAGTCCACCGTGGGCCTGGCTCACCGTGGACCAGAACCCTTTTTCAGTTTAAATAAAATTCCAGAAATTGATTTAAACTTTGAAAATTCATAACTTGCTCATTTTAACTCCAAATTTCACCATTCAAATTTTGTTAAAACCAGAATATTATTCTCTACACATTAATGCCATAAAAACAGTATGTTTCTGTTACCCAAAATAACTTTTAATAAATATTTAAATAAAACCCCTTAGGGATAATTGATTTAATTCAGAAAAATAAATTGGAAAAGCCTTGAGAAATATAAAGTTTACCATTTATTCACCAAACATCAGAATAATGAAACTTTATTCCACATAATAAAACCCACAAATATGTATGTTTATTATTTGGTGGTTTTTATCTGTTTATTGAATGTGTTGTTTATTTTCCGTATCGAGAAGACTACGAGTTCGTCGAGGAGCCGGAGTTCTACCCCGAGGTTCCTCCATCCCCATTTGCTGATCAAGGCAAGTCATCGACCACCTCTGTGGAAACAGTTGATCATCATTGAGCCCATGATTTAACAATTTATCGCTATAACCCATAGGTTAATATTGCATTAGTCCAATATTAAGCCTTACACTTATATTTATTAGATCCCCGTCCTTGTGTGCAAACCCAAGCCATGCTTATTGAGCCTTAACTCCTTGTCACTCTACAAATAATTTATATTAGCTAGTGCCCAATGTACCGGCACAACTGCTATAGGATATAAAGAATGAGTCGTAGTTGTATGGATTCTGGTATATGAAATACCCCGTTATTCTTGTCTCTGGACTCTGTTGGAGTTAGGTATGTTATAAGTATGGTGGGTTCCGGGTGCAAGCTCGGGTTTTGGTATGTCGCACCCGGGGCACTATAAGGACCGGTCTGCGGGATCTGTTGCAAAGCACTTCCGTATCAACCACAAGTCTAATGGGTAAGTCCTAACTGGAAGTGTGGAACACTCCGTCTCACGGCACCATAGTGGAGGGGGCAAGGGGCTAGCCCTCAGGGCGCCTTGTACCGACGATGGCTCAAGGGGGGGTATTGTGGAAACTCGACATGGCGAGACACGGTACAAAACCTATAAGAGGGTGCTGTTGAGTCGGGGGAGACCATATGAAAGGTTTTGGCACGAGTTCCCGTGAAATGGGTCATCTCGTTACACTTTGGTGTAAGTGATGAGTGCGTGCCTTGTGGGTACAGTGGTACATCTCTGATCAGAGTAATTCAATCTTTTCGAAAAGCCGAGCCCACGGTTAAGGACGGGTTGTGTGACTACTCGCAGTTAGTTTACAATTGTTTGAATGGATGAGTTATTCATGGCATGTAAGGACTGTTGTGCGAGGAGGTAAAACGTACTCCTCGAGTTAGAAGATGATGATGCATTCACATGTTTACCTTTCTGTACTAATAAATTGCTCACATTTAATGCTTTACAAATATGCTGCTTCCGCAAAACTAGCCACAATCTCCCTTGGTATTATCTTGCATTATATATTTGCATTCGGTGGCTTGCTGAGTACATCTGTACTCACCCCGTTGACTTACACCATCAGAGCCCGTCTACTACGAGGAGGATGAAGGTCTGGAGTAGCAACCCAGTCAAGGCGAGACTGGAAGGAGGCGTTCATCTAGGACCCTTGATTTTATTAGTTTCTCTTCACTTTCATTCACTTTTGTATTAATGCGGTCTACGAACCGTGAATGATTGCCCGTATTGTACGTGGTCGCTTGATGAACGTCTTGGTTTATTGATTTTCTATGGAATTTCAATAAAAGTCTTGATTTATTAAATCGGGGCGTGACACCTCGATTGAAGTATTACCATGGAAACTTTACTTCGATGGTTCGGCTTGCAGAAATGGCCAAGGTGTTTGAGTGGTGCTCATATCACCGAGTGGTATGCGCTTTGAGACCTCGGCCCGTTTGGAATTTCATTCAACTAATAATCAAGCAGAATACGAAGCCCTGTTGCTAGGTCTTGAGTTGTTAAATTCCATGGGTGTGAAGTATGTTCATGTATACGGTGATTCATTATTAGTCGTACAACAAGTAGTCAAGCTCGCTCAATGTTTTAATGGTTTGCTAAATAGCTACATGGACAAGTGTTTAGACTAGATTTCTACCTTTGATGATTTTGAGATTACTCATGTGTCTAGAGAGGCCAACTCACTTGCAAATGACTTGGCTCAACAAGCATCAGGCTATCAAATTAGAAGGGGCAAATTCTGCACACGAGAAAAGCCAATGTTTAGAGATGATGTAACACCCGAGGGCTCTACAGTCGGTCTGACCGGCTTTGTGGGCACGGTCCAACCATCCTTGAGTACCCAGTCAGACCGACCATGTCAGGACGGTCAGACCGAATTGTACCAGATGATAGGCAATAGCCGGTTTAAATAGGCCAACATTGGTGGTCCGACCGACCATTGTCAGGAAGGTTTAGTGCTCGGGGGGCAGGTCCAAATGCTGAATCTTGAAGCCAGTTCTAGCGGGAATTTGGCCATTGCTCCTCTAGTTAGTGAGGATGATTGGAGAACCCCAATCGTCCAATATTTGAGAAACCCAAGCCAAAAAGCTGATCGGAAAGTTCGGCGACAGTCTATCAAATTTGTTTTGCTCGATAGTGTGTTGTATCGCCGAACTATTGATGGGGTACTTCTGAAATGTTTGGACCCCGATAAAGCTAGAGTTGCTGCAGGTGAAGTACATGAAGGGCTTTGCAGTACTCATCAGTCGGCCCCAAAGATGAGTTGGATGCTCAAAAGGGCAGGTTTTTATTGGCCGACTATGACTGAAGACTGTTTTAGGTACTATAGAGGGTGCAAAGCTTGTCAGGAGTTTGGGAATATTCAGCTAGCACCTGCATCGGCACTTAACCCTATTATTAAACCATATCCATTCCGAGGTTGGAGTTTAGACTTCATCGACCAAATTCACCCTCCATCCTCGAAAGGGCATCGGTTCGTGTTGATGGCAACAGATTATTTCACCAAATGGACTGAGGCCGTGCCGCTCAAGAACATGACTCACAACGAGGTAATTGATTTCGTCTTGAAACACATCATACATAGATTCGGTATTCCCCAAACTCTCACTACGGACCAAGGCACTTCATTTGTCGCTCAAGAGGTGAGGGACTTTGCCGAATACTATGGGATCAAATTGGTAAATTCTTCCCCATATTATGCTCAGGCCAATGGTCAGGTTGAGTCCAGTAATAAAACTATAATTAAATTGATCAAGAAAAAGATTGAGGAGTTTCCAAAAAGGTGGCACGAGATACTTTCTGAAGCTTTATGGGCTAGTAGAGTTGCAAAGCATGGTGCCACTAAAGTCAGTCCTTATGAGTTAGTGTATGGACAAGAAGTCGTTCTACCGGTAGAGGTGGATCTCGGCTCACTTAGATTTCTTAAACAAGATGGCTTATCGGTCGACGAATATGAGACACTTCTAAAGGATAATTTAGAAGAGGTGACCGATAATAGGTTGAAGGCTCTAGAGGCAATAGAGAGGGATAAAAGAAGAGTAGCTAGGGCCTAAAACAAGAGGGTCAAGGCAAAATCGTTTCAAATCAATGATTTAGTATGGAAGACGATTTTGCCATTAGGTACTAGGAGTTAAAAATTCGGCAAATGGTCGCCTTGTTGGGAAGGACCTTTTAAGGTAGTCGGAATCGCTCCGGGCAACGCATATGTCCTAGAGTCTTTACAAGGAGAGCGATTTCGAAGGGCTTTGAATGGTAGATATTTAAAAAGTACTTCCCTAGTGTGTGGCAAAACGCCTAAAGTGTTAAGAGGCTGATATTGCAGGTATGGCCCAAGGCCTGTCGTGCTTTTAGCTCACTAAGTTTGCTAAAAGGCAGGGGGCATGTGTTTATAGCAAAAAATAGCATTAATGATCAAACTAGGCAAATACCGGAAAAAGTAGTTTTGACCGAAAATATGTCAACCTGGCAAAGGCCGGTCAGACCGGCTATGGTAGGCCGGTCCTACCGGCCAGGTTCGGTCAGACCGGATCCATGCGCTCGGTCAAACCGGCCAGGGTCTGGATTTCAGATCCAAGTGGGATTCGAGATATTTTCGCCCAAAACTTATCTCAATAGAGTTTTGGGAGCATCTAACTCTATCTCTAGCTAGGGATAACTAGTCCACCCCCCTATAAATACTAGGGGGGAGGCCGATTCAAGGACCCCCCCGACATACCAATCCAAAGCCCCGACTTTGAATTGTTTTTACTTTCTTTACTTTTCCACATCTTCGTGGGTTTGCTTGAAAGCCCTCCGCCTGCCGCGCCCGTAATCACGGTAACCCTTGTTGGTTCGCTAGTGAACCTCCCGTTAATCCACGTAACGGATTGCTATCCTTTTTATCGGTTTTATCCCCCGTACCTGGCAATTCGGCCCTCTGGCCGAATTGTCTTTGATATATTATTATTTTTGCAGGTCAATTGCCTCCTTAAACATACCTGCGAAATTTGGGAGAAATTGGAGATCGTTTGCTACGGTTGACGAGGCTCGGCAGATCGGATCTGTTACTTCGGTCCGACCGGCGTTGAGGTATAGGTCTGATCGGAGCCCCTCGTCACGCCATTGTCGGCAACAGCAGGTTGGACCGACGGCTCTCCACTGGTCCGACCGGGATCCTTCGCACCAGACACGCCGAAGCCGAAGCCCGAGGCCTCCGAAGCCCTGCACGCCAGAGCTCCGCGCGGTTGAAGGCCGACGTTCGGGGGTCCCTTCGCCCAGTGTGACTAGGGGAGCACGGTCGGTCCGACCGACGAGGCGTCGCTGATCCGATCGCCGGATCCGTGCTTCGCATCTGACTTCGGGGCACCGCCCGAAGCCCCTTCGCAGCCCCTCGGTCTGACCGGGGTTGTACCTCCGGTCTGACTGGGCTTGTGGCCGAAGGTGTCCCAAGGACCCTTCGGACCAGCATCTACTATTACTCCGAATCGGCCTCCGAATTGGTCGATTCCAGGTATTCTAGTCATTTCTGTCACTAATTACATTGCTATCAATACTTTCGACCAATTGGATTAAAATATTAGTTATTTATCTGATTGCCTGGTGACTCCAAATCCCTTGTCACTATCCAGGGTAGTCGGAACACAGCATCAGTATCGTTGCGGTACTTTTGGACGTCGAACCGGCCCAACTGTGGGGGCGCATTTCTGTGTCAACAGTATAGAAAAAAATTAAACTCAAACCATGTTAAAAATATCACACATGTTGTTCTTTGCAACCGATATTGTGAACTTTTACCTCATCTAAAAATAATGAAGCTTTAAACTATCCTAATGTAGCCAAACAAAGATGGCATTGTAGCGTGATTGTTTATTGTGTGTTAGCTCTCCACGTTGTGAGTTTGAGCCCACACTATAACAATCTGGCCAACTTCCGTCGGCCAAAGCCGATGGAAGATTGCCCTTTTCCGATGGAAGAAGCTAACTTCTATCGGCAAAAGGCTAACTTCCGTCGGCATATGGCCGACGGAAGTTAGCACGGAATTCTGCCATGTCAGCAAAGGCGCGCTAACTTCCGTCGGCTAGTCTGGCCAACAGAAGTTAGGCGGCCCTAACTTCCATCGGCTTTGGCCCTAGACGATGGAAGTTAGTCCTTTCTGCCGACGTGGCCAAAAATAGCTAACTTTCTTCAACTATGGTCAAAACCGACAGAAGTTAGCTGGTATTTTTTTTGTTTTTCCTGGTTCCCCTATTCACACTCACATTCAACCACAATTTATAACAAAATTCACATATCACAACAAAATTCACATATCACATCCAAAATTACATTCAAAATTCACATATAACATCCAAAATCACATCTCACATACAAATTCACATATCCATCCAAACTTCACACATCACATCCAAAATCACATAACACATCCGAATTCACATATCCCATCCAAATTCACATCCAATGTCACATAACACATCCAGATTCACATATTACATTCAAATTCATATTCAAAATGCATATATCACATCCAGATTCAATTCAAACTTCACATATTACTTTAATACTCACTAATCGCCCACATTTGGGTCATTGGCGCCGCCGCTGCCTGCCACTTCATCCACATTTGCCTCGAAGGCTCCATCCTCACTAGGCATACGTAAGCTCTGAAGAAATATATAAAATTAGAGAACAAACTCAAATAACCTTCTAAACACTAACTTAAGTATCTTAACTAACTAAAGTAACTCAAATAACGATATGTCAGGAGGTACCTCAGCTGTAGGAGGAGGAACAAATGGAAGTGGTGGTGGCGGGGCAGGTAGCTGTTGGAACAAGGACATGTCAAATCCATGAAGCTGTTAGGCCATTTGCTACACATGTTGTAATGCAATCAGTTAGTTCTAAACATATTGTTAAATACTTTATAACTGTAACACAGTAAACTAAACTTACTTGCATCATCGCATACTATTGTGCTAACCAAGCGGTATAATACTCTTGTTGTTGCCTTATGTGCTCATCGCGCTACCTCATTTCCTCCCTCAGCTGAACCACTTCCGTGTTTGCTTATGAGCGATGATGGCTGGAGCCAAATCCGACGGAGCTCTGCGACGATTGAGCTGACTTCTGAGCTCTCACTGCCCTCAAGTCAATAACTCCATTGAACATGGAGTACCTGCAACATTGAATGAGTTAGTTACCATTACAATACCATCCATGGCTTTTTCCACCTCTGCTGGAGTACACGCCCATTGGGTCGACTGGTTCTCTCAGCCAATCATAGTCCTCTCCATGGAGTTGAACCATGTGTTGACCATATTGCGCCTGCAAAAAACAACATGTCCGATTAGACGGAGAAAAATGAAATGGCGCAAACTCTTAACATTGCTAACATCTCACCAAATGATCCATGACAAACTGGCTATACAAGACATCTGGCTGTGTAGGATCTCTTCCTTTATGACCAGAAGCATAGACCTCGATGTCACTTGTCACATTGCCAAATTTAGCTTCCTGTACAGTAGATATGAGTTAGTCGTATTACAATGTATATAGATAAAGTGACAAGTTTTGGTCTTACCATGCGTTTAGCGTGGTGGATATGTCCATCGGCACCATATCTGTGCTTCGGATCCGTTCCACAGCATTGTCTTTTCTGCTCAGAAGTCTTCTTGAATGCAGCTGAAGACCAAATATTATAGAATTAAAAATAGGCATCCTCACGGTTTGCAAACCACATAATCCTCACCTAAACAGAGATGTTAAGCTTCTATATTATATGAAAATAAATCTCAAAAATTGAAGATTAAAAAAGTTAGAATTATTTACCGAACAGTATTGTTCTTCAGTCAAGTATATTGTTGAAGCACCCGTCGCCTTGCTCATTCGTTTCCCTAGCTTCTCCTTGTAGTACACATTGTTCGCTTGAATGTGGGCATACGAAATTGCGTCCTTCACCACCTTGTGTGCATTGTTGTTGAAGATTTGAAGGGCATGATTATGGTGATTGCCTGATTCTAGCAAGAAAAAGCGTAACTGTAAAAGTCATGATTAGTAACATGCTGTAACTCCAAAAGCTTTGGATTAAAACTAAAAAATGAATGAAAAAACACATACCCAGAAGTCATGAGAAACCGCCTGGTGGGCAGTTACTAATCATGATACCTGTCAGGAGCAAACCGATATTGGTCCCATGTCTGGCATAGAACCCACTCACCAGTTGGCATTGTTAGCACCCCTGGGTAGTGCAGACGACACAAGTTACCCAATATCATGTTAACCTGCCTAACCCTCAAAGTGCCGTCAAACCGAGAGTCAATCCAAGATCAAGAAATACATAATAAATAAAGTCAGTTTACTGAAAGAAGTTTTTTGAAAAATGGAAAACACTAAAGTATTAGACTTACCCGTCACCTACAGGCGTAATCTCGATGTTGGCTCCACCCGAAGGGACTATTGGTGGGGCGACCAGGTGGCTCGTCTTGAAAGATTGTGGGGCTGCACACATGACATTTTATTTCTCAAATAAAAAATTTATATTTATACTTTATTAAATTAAATTTAATTTCTCAAATATTGCTAATTATATTTTATTACATTTATAAATATGACAAGTTCCTTAAATAAAAATATTGCTAATTATATTCTATTAAATTTTTAAATCTGACAAGTGGGACCAATATTTTCACATAGGATAGGTTATTTCTTAAATAAAAATGGTAATTATATTTTATTAAATTAAATTTATAAATCTTAAAATTGTTTCATAATCCATATACAAGTGGATTAAGCCGTCAAAGTAGAAAAACTTGTTCACCTGTATTATCTTATATTTTTTATGATAATAAAATTGACAAGTAGCTCCCACATTTGATAGGATGACATGTGGTTTATACCTACTAACATGTCATTTTTGGCTATGGTGAATAATCATTGTTGGCGTAAAAGATTACGCTAACAGGTTTCTGTAGAAAAGAAACTAACAAACGAAGTGTTTGTGAAGCAAACTGTTCTAAGCCTCCGAAAGGATAATAACTTAGAATAGTTCGAAAGTGTGTATTGAATAACTTGTATTCGGTCCCTATTACAGGGTGAAATGGGGGGTATTTATAGGCCCAAACATTAAGGAAAAGACCTATTTACCCCTCTATTACAATCGACATTAAGGAAACTATTCGGTTTCCTTAATAGGGCTAAAATGGTAAAAGACTAATCTAATAAGAAAGAAGATAAGTCTTCCATCTTAGCTGACAGAAAAGATCTTGAAGGGCTTTAGTTCGAAGACATACTCCGAACCAATGCCTATCTTTGTGCTTCGAACGGGGTTCCGGGTGTCTTCGAAGATGATCTTCTGAGAACCTTCGAACCTGATGACTGCCTTTATGTTGCTTCGACAATAACCCCGAAGATGAGATATTTTCCCCCAACAGTAGCCCCTCGAATACGCTTCTCCGTTTGACCTGTAACGTTAGGAGAGCAGTATACGGAAGGAAAAGATAACCAAACATAGGGGTTATTGATTTTTATTTTATCTCCGAAATGCACGAAGATATGAGCTTCGAATCAGTCTTAAGGTAATTACTTTTCGAACTATCTTAGAACCGACTCAAGAAGTTCGAATGTCTTTTAGACTTAGAGAAAATAGCCGTTAAGTTTCTGCTTCCAACAGAAACTGTAGCAGGCGTTAATTTCGTAAAAGAAGTAACGGCAGGAATGCGAAACGACATGGATTAACGGTAAGAAAGTGAAATCTAGGCTATAAATAGAGGGCCTAGAAGTTACCCGGTTACCTTTTCACCGCATTCTAGCAACCAAAAAGTTTTGAGCCCTTTGAGTTCTTGAACCCTAGCCTCCATTTCCTCAGAGCAATCCGGCGATCACGATGGTGAAGACCAAGGGATCTGCACCTCCTTCGGCCTTGGCTCGGCAACAGGCGGCCGCAGCGGCAGCGGCGGCAGCGTTGGCGGCGGCACCTCCGATGCCGGCGGCGACATCCATGGCAGCAGGGAGGAGAAATCCCCAATCGCCGATGACCAAGGTCTGTGCCCGCCATCGACCAAGTATTTGGATCAATCTTTTGAGTTGGGGCCTTCTACCTGCAAGAGAGAGTCTTTGGCAATCACAGCAGGGGGAAAATTAGTAATGGAGTTATGATTCGGAAGCCGGGCAAAGAATCGATTCCATCACCAAGACCCGGAGAAGTAGTAGTATTCGAAGCTTTCTTCGAAGCTGGCTTGGGCCTTCCTGCTATAGACTTCCTGGCGGAGGTATTGGATCTGTTTCATGTAACCCTCCCTCAATTATCTCCGAATGCAGTAGCTAGGTTAGCTATCTTTGAATGGGCGCTGAGAGCCGAAGGTTGTGAGGGGAGGGCAGAAATCTTCGCTGCACTTCATAGAGCAACTTGCCAGCCGAAGACCTTCGTAGGCTCCGGAGGTGAAAAAGTAGTAGTATCCTTCGTCTCTATCAACTTTAGGCTTCGGGACGAATATGCCCTTCAGTTTCCTGCGAAGGCCATCAATGCCAGATGGTACACTGATTGGGTTCTGAGATGGTTCTATGCCGAAGTGGGAGCAAGCAGTCCTCTGGCTGGGCCCCTTAAAGAAATTCAATTCCGGAAAGAAGCCTTAGTGCAGCCCGACGAAGGCCAGCTCAAAGCTCGTCTTAATCTCCTTCAGAAAATTAGCCGAAGGTTAAGCATGCGGGATTTAGCCGAAGAATTCCTCGGACTGCAAATTCCTCCGCTGATGGCCAACTGGCCTATCATCTTCGAGGATGACTCGGAAGGCGGTCTTCGCAAGATCAATTTTACTTCGAGCCCTGCAGGTAACTTCGAAACCAACATGCATTGTACATATTTACTTCGAAGAAAGACTAACTTGAATTATTTTTTAGCTTCTTCAGCCCCTATTACTTCAGAGCAAATTGTAAGGGCTTCGGAGAAGATTTTGGGTGCCCCAACTCCGACTGAAAAAGAATGGCGAATTAAATTGGTCGGGAGTTGGGAAAGGTTTAACAGAGTATGGGGAATGTTGGAGTTGACTCCACCCCCTCTGATGGACTGGGTGCCTCTAGAGAAAGGACCCAAGAAAAGAATGGCTGAAGCCGGAGCTTCGAGCTCCGCAAGGACTCCGGTGAAGAAGGTGGCTCGGAAGCCAAAAAATCTCGCACCTTCGAATCCTGCGCCTTCGAGCTCAAGAACCTCAATCTCTGGTTCTAAAGAAGATGAAGGTATATTATTAATGAGATTGATTGATGAAGATGCAGCTCAACGAAATATTCACATTGAAGATACTGCAGGTATACCGGAGCCCCAAGCTAACATTGAAGAAGTAAGAGCTCCGGATACTCAAGAGGAGCAAATCGAAGCCCCTATGGGTGAAGATGAAGTCGAAGTTCCTGCAACTTTAGTTGTGGAGGAAGGGAGGACTGCTCACGGAGATACTCCGACAACAGAAAATTTAACTGTGGATTCAGATGATGACTTCACCTTCGATCCTCCGAGCAGTCCAGTGCTCGATCTCCGTAGAATGTCGAAGGTAAATTTCGCATAATTCTTTATTATTTTCTGCAAAATTATACAATGTATAATATTTTTGTTTTTGCAGAGCCTCCTGTTGTAGAAGTACATCACGAAGACACAATTCAAAGGCCTTCGACAACTTCGGAGCCGCACCCGGAGGTCACTCAACAGGGGCCTGGAAGGGGTAAAAGACACATAGAGCCTCTCCCTACTCAAGGATCAACTTCATCTGAGTCAACAGATGAAAGTGAATCAACTGAGGGGGGGCCATCTTCGGAAGTTCCTAGGACCTCAGGAGAACACTCCGGAGCTTCGCCAAACAGGGAAGACCAAAAGGCTTCGGCTCTGCTCCCTCTTTTAACTCCTTTTTTGGAGCAAAGAAAAGGACTTCGGACTTTGCTCAAACCTTTAGGTCGAGTGAGTCGGGAAGTTGGGGAGACCGAGCTGGTAGCAAAATTAAGCAAGGCGAAGAATTCGGAGCTCAACGTTGCTTTGGAACGAGCAGCCTACCAGGTATGGAGCACCTTTGAACCAATATCTTTTAGCAAATTATATTGGGTTCGAAGTACATCTTCGAACCAGCAGCAAATTATAAATGAATAATTTCTTACTTCAGTTTTTTCTCTTCTTAGCAAGCGGTCTTGGCCCGCGCTGCAGCTTTATCGAACGAAAATGAAATTGCTCAGCTTCGGGAAGAAAATGAAGCTCTTAAACGCAACTTATCTTTCTCCGAAGCTAGAGTACTTCAGATGGATAATGTGATTTCAGCGGAGCGTAGGGCCAGACAGGGCTTGGAGGCTATTAATAAAGAGTTCGAAGCAGAAAGAATTGTGCTTCGGGCTGAAATTGAAAAGATGCGGTTGGAGCATGCTAGTGCTGGGTCCGAACTTGTAAGGCTCCAAGAGGAAACTAGCCAACTCCTAAACCAGAAGAAAGATCTAATTACGGAGAATGCTAGGATTTCCGGAGTTTTGGCAAAAACGACTTCGAGCAAGGATGCACTAATTGAAGAAAAGCTCAAGTCGGAGAAGGTGGCTACGGAGGTCATCGAACAGATGCTAGGTGTTCTGGAGTACTTCGGTAGTACTGGATCACTTCCTTCGGATGACAATGTGACTATGCTGCGCCGGTTAAAGAGGATCCAAGGAGCAGCGAAGCAAATGAAGACGGCAGGCATGCGTTATGGAGAACTCTCCGGACAAGTGTCTGCCCTCGGATTACTTCGTTACTACGAGGATTTGGGCCGAACAATCACTCCGAGCGCAGAGGGCTCCATTACCTTCGACGACGAGCGGCTTTTGAATCCTTCCGAAGGCGTGACTGCTGCCTGGCGAGCCTTTCAAACCTCATGGAGAGCCGAAGGTCGTTCTGCGATCAAGGCTTAGATCGATGAAGGCCAACGCCAGAAGCAAGTTCGGAGCCAAGCTTCGAGCAGTCAGCCTCCTCCGAACCTGCAGGTTTAGGAATCATTTAGGATTTTTTTGATTATGTAAAGCTCATGCTTGTAAACATTTATCAATGAAAATCTTGTTTGTCATATTTTTAGGCTTTGCCTCTTATGGAAGATATCGAAGTGTTAGAGCTTAACAACGAACTTCGCTCATTGTGGAAAACCTTCGAACTTCTAAAGAGTTATAAACGTCCTCGATTTCTTATTCCTCGAGATGACTCCGGCGTAATTGTGCCCGAAGTAATCAAAGACGTATTGTCTTATATTAAAGAGGAAGATAAAGAAGTTGACGCAAACACCTCGTCTTCTGAAGACACTAATTGGTCTGAAGACGAAGGTGAAGCTCGAAATAAAAGATATGAAGATCTTAGAAGCTGGGAAAGGAGTCCCGAGCGGCTTCGAACTTGGGCCGAGCTTCAACAAGAGCAGAAGGATTTTAGAGCTTCGAAGGGGAGGAAGAGAGTTAAACGTAAAGTTCTTAGGACTTCCGACGTTGGAACTAGTCGTTCCACCCCTAGCTCTCTGGACCGAAGAGGTCTCCGATTCCTTCTTGGTATAGATACCAATTTTTCATAGTGTAATTTGTAAACACATTTATTTCAATAATGAATGCCGATTTAAAATTGTCTCCATATTTACTAGCCCCTCTTTGAGGATAAGCAACTTCGAAATGTATTCAAAGATGGTTATGCGCAAAGAAAAACTTCGGAGTACAATTTTTTGGGGGTTCGGAGCCCCTCTGTCATTTAAAGATCTTTTGAAATCTTATGAAATGTCTTCGACTTTTTGTAGTCGGAAGAATGGTAGCTTAGTACCTTTGTTTTATGAAAGAAACTTTAGATAACTTTCAGGACACTTTAGTGTCTTAAAAAATTTGTCACTTTGGACTATGTTAACAGACATTCGAAGCTCATGGCTTAAATGCTGTTTTGCTTTAGCCACCTTCGGCTTGTCTTTGCGATCTCTGACGAACCAATGGTTCGGAGTTTGCAATGGTCTCTTTGGACTCTTTTTACGGATGTCTACCAGCCAATGGCTTGGACTCCGTATAATTTAGCCACCTTCGGCTATTTTTGCAGAAGTCTACCAGCCAATGGCTTGGACTTCGCAGATTTTGGCCACCTTCGGCTCTTTTTACGGAAGTCTGCAAGCTGCAGCTTGGACTCCGTAGATTTTGGCCACCTTCGGCTCTTTTTACGGAAGTCTACCAGCCAATGGCTTGGACTCCGTGGAGTGTGGTTTTGGGCTCTTTTACGGATGCCTACAAGCCAGTGGCCTGGGCTCCGGATTATGTCAGCCCCCACATCGGAGGCTTCGAACTTTATGGGTTCGAAGTCCGAAAATACAACCCAGCTTAATGACACTTCCCTCTCGGTCGACCCCGCGGTTCCAGTGCGTCCACTCGGAAGCTGGAAGTCTATGAGGGGAAGGCAACTATCAGGGTCATATGCTTTATTAATTTAGAGGTGATTACAAGCGAATTACAAGGAGCTCTTATGCGAAGTATCGCTTTAGGTGCTCCGCATGCCAAGTATGTACTAACTCTTCACCTTCTAAATTAGCTAATTTAAATGAACCAGGGCGCCCTGAGCGGACAATTAGATATGGACCTTCCCATTTATTGCCTAACTTCTCTGGTGCTATAATGCTTCGTAGAACAAGGTGACCCGGCCTTAACTCGTTGAGTTTAACCTTCGGGTCATACCAAGTCTTCGTCTGCTGATGATACTTTGATAAATTAGCTACAGCTCGAAGTCTTGTTTCTTCTGACAAATCTAACGAAGCTTGTCTTTCTTCTTCAATGTCCGGTTCGGTGCTGCGAAATGATCCCCCTTTGAGCTCCGTTGGAGTCATAGCTTCATCTCCGAATAGTAGTCTGAACGGAGTAAAACCTGTGGACCTTGTTTGCGTAGTCCGAATGGACCACAGAATCTTCGGAAGCTCTTCGGTCCACACTCCCTTTGCTAATCCTACTATTCTTCGATTTAGCCCTGATAAAATATTTCCATTGGCTCGTTCTACGGCTCCATTCGACTGAGGATGCCTCACTGCAGCAAAACATAGCTGAATGCCTAGGTCTTCGCAAAACTTCCTGAAGGGTTCTGCGTCGAACTGTGTTCCATTATCAACTGTGAGGTATCTAGGCACTCCGAACTGACAAATAATGTTCTTCCAGAAGAATCTCTGCACATTGTTCGAAGTGATAGCTGTTAAGGGTTCTACTTCCACCCACTTAGAAAAATATTCAATAGTTACCACTGCAAACTTCAGATTTCCCTTTGCTACTGGAAAGGGACCAATTAGATCCATACCCCATCTGGCCATGGGCCATACTGGAGCAATGACTTGAAGAGCTGTTGGTGGGCGATGACTCCGTCGACCCATCCACTGGCATCCTTGACAAGTGCGGACCAAGCTCTCCGCATCAGCTGTTATTGTGGGCCAATAAAGCCCCTGGCGAAGTGTTTTTCCTGCCAGAGCTCTAGGGGCTAAATGGCTTCCACAAAGGCCTTCGTGAATTTCTCGAAGAATTTCTTGGTCTTCGGCTTGAGATATACATCGGAGTAGAGGGGAACATACTCCGGCCTTGTATAATATACCGTTGATTAACTGATAGTTTCTTGCTCTAAGCTTTAATCTTGACAACTTGGGCTCTTCGGGCAAATTTGTTCCTCCTTGCAAGAGTTCTATGATCGAATCCTTCCAATCTGCACTAGGAATGCAAAGAATCTCCGCAGAGGCAATTTGTGGCACCGAAGATATATTGAGCTCCTCATAGAAAGCTTCTTCAGGCACATCCACAGCTCCGGCTGCAGCCTTCGCTAAAATGTCCGCTTGCACGTTTTCAGCTCTTGGTATACTCCGAATGGAAATACCCTTGAAGTGTGCTTCGATTTTGCGGATTTCTTCTAAGTACTTTGCAAGCTGTGGATGCCGAACTTGAAAACTTTTATCTACGTGCCCTGCTACTATCTGAGAATCTGTCTTTATAATTATTCTTGTAGCCCCTAGAGCACGTGCTTTCCGGAGTCCCAATAAAATCCCTTCGTACTCCGCTATATTATTGGTAGACTTAAAGTTGAGTCTTGCGGAGTACAATGCTCTTTTCCCTGACGGTGAAATCAACACTGCCCCAATGCCTGCTCCGGATGCTTGGAAAGCCCCATCGGAGTAAACAGTCCAAACTCCTTCATTTGATTTCTCCGGAGTTAAATTCGCAGGTGGAGTTCACTCTGCTACGAAGTCTGCTAGGACTTGGGATTTGATAGCTGTCCTTGCCAAGAAATATATGCCGAAGGGTGCTAGCTCGACTGCCCACTTTCCAATCCTTCCAGTGGAATCTTTGCTTCGGAGCATATCTCCTAAGGGATACGAAGTTGGTACAATTACATTGTGAGCCAAAAAATAATGTCTTATCTTCCTCGAAGCCATTATCAGAGCATAAACGAACTTCTCAAGTTCGGAGTATCTTGTCTTCGCTCCTGACAATGCTTCGGATACAAAATAGACAGGATTTTGGACCAACTTTCCATTGAAATCCACTTCTTTGACAAGGACTGCGCTGACAGCTGAACCTGTAGCTGCAAGGTACAGGAGTAGGGTTTCGTCCGCAGTAGGCACCGTGAGTGTAGCAAGATTACTGAGATAATCTTTAATATCTTCGAAGCTTCTCTGACACTCCGGTGTCCATGCAAAATCTTCGGACCCTTTCAAAGCTTTGAATATTGGCAAGCTCCTCTCCGCAGACCTTGATAAAAACCTGCTAAGTGCGGCCAGACGTCCAGTCAGCTTTTGCACTTGCTTTAAATTCTCCGGAGGAGCCATCTTCTGCAGCGCAGTTATTTGAGTAGGGCTAGCTTCAATTCCCCTGCTTGAAACTAAATACCCTAACAATTTTCCAGCCTTAGCTCCGAATATACATTTTTCGGGGTTAAGACGGATCCCACATGCCCTGAAGGCTATTGAATGTTTCTGCTAAGTCTAGGCTATGTTGGTGCTTTAAAGCACTCTTTATTACAATATAATCCATATAGGCCTCCACATTGCGACCTAATTGATGACCTAGAGCCTTAGCAACTAATCTTGAAAAAGTAGCCCCGGCATTTCTTAGGCCGAAGGGCATTCTTACATAGCAGAAGACTCCCGAAGGAGTTACAAAGCTTGTCTTGATTTCATCTTCGCGCTTCAACCATATTTGATGATAACCAGAATACGCGTCAAGGAAGCTTAATAACTCCGAACCTACAGTGGAGTCAACTAGCTGATCAATTCGGGGCATGGGGTAGGGGTCACGTGGGCATGCTTTATTCAAGGATGTGAAATCAATGCACATGCGCCACTTCCCGGAAGACTTCTTCCTGACGAAGACTGGGTTGGCTAACCATTCTGTGTGAGCCACTTCTCTAATAATCCCAGCCTTCAACAGTTTTTCAACTTCGTCCTTAGCTAGAGCAGCTCTCTCTGCGGACATCTTCCGGAGTCCTTGTCGAACAGGACGGGCCTTCGGGTTTACAAGTAAACTGTGTTCAATGATATCCCGATCGACTCCGGTGATATCTTCGTCAGACCAAGCGAAGACATCCAAATTTTCTTCCACTACCTTTTCCAAGGAGGTTGCAACTTCAGAAGGTAAATCTTTACCAAATTGAAAAGTGTACTCTTTACCATCTTTAACAATGACCTTCGTTGCAATCTCTCCTTCGGGACTTGGTCTCGGAAAAGACTTCTTCGAAGCTTCAGAGGAGGCTGAAAAAATTTCTTCGTTATCCTGCACACTGTTTACTTGCCTCGGATCAAGAGGGGGACCGTGACCATATTCCGCCCTCCTAGCAATGGCTTGATCTTCAAAGATTGTTAGGACTCCTGCTTGTGTGGGCATCTTCATGCACAAGTAGTTGTGATGCGCCACAGCTCCGAACTGATTCAACATGCCCCGTCCGAAGATGACATTATAAGCATACGGGGCATCTATCACATCAAAGATAACTTCTTCAGTTCGGGCTAATAAACCTTCTCCGAAGGTAACTTCCAGGCCTATCTGGCCAAGTGCATCAAGCGGAGGTCCTGCGAAGCCTTGTAGAGGACGAGCCGCTGGGAGGAGATGCTTCCTGGAAATGCATAACTGATCGAAGGCTTGCACAAAAATGATATCTGCCGAACTACCTCCGTCAATTAGCACCCTTCGGACTTCAGTCCCTGCAATATCAACAGTGATAACCAATGGATCTGCATGCGGGAACTTAATACCAGCTGCATCCTCCGCAGAGAAAGATATCGGAACATGAGACCACTCCGGCATTGCAGCTGCAGATGACGAAGTCCCAATATGACCTACTTCCCGGACGTACTCTCTTCGCTGTCTCTTGGACATGCTTCCGAGGGTACCTCCTCCGGAGATAGGGAAAACTACTCTTTTTCCTCTATCTTGCCCTTCCTCTTGCTTCGGAGGTGGCATAACATTGGCCACCGGAGGGTGCCTTGCAGCATCAAAATTTTCTATTCGCGCCACAGCCTGGACCGGCTCAGGGCGCGTTGGTGCTGGACTTCGGTCGGTACTGCCTCGACCCGAAGTTCTCTCCAAGTATTCTCCCCTTAGGGTAAGGATAGCCTTGCAAGTGTCAGTTGCATGGCTTCGATTTTCTCCATGAATACAGCAAAAAAGGGTCTGGCCTTTGCCAGCCGTTTTCCCTGACGGCCTCCAGCTGCTGGCCTTGTTCCCCGTAGACTGTGGAGCTCTTGGTGCAAACTTCTGTGGGGGTGCAATATTCAAGACTTCAGAGCGAGGGTGCTTTTGCCCTCTTCTCCGATCATGTTGCACTTCGAAGACTGGTTCCTGCGGCTGTGCCGAAGTCTTCATTCTGCTTTGACTTCTTGCAATACAGTCGAAGTAGCAGCAGTCCTCCGAAGCCAACCCTCTTCTGACCTCGCATACTCCTCAAAGTATGACATCAATTGTGAGACTGAGGAGATGCTCTTCCGATGCAGTTTATCCAGAAGGCCTTGATGACTGACGCCTTCCCGAGCCGCATCAACTACTGAGGATGTGGACAGCCCCCGAATTTGCGACTTCGTATGAGCGAAGCGCTTGAAGTACTGCCTCAATGTTTCTCCGGGGAGTTGTTTCACCTGGAAAAGGCTTCTTGTTGACATAGGAGGCACGAAGGTGCCCTGAAAGTTACTTATAAACTTCCTCTTCAACTGCGACCAAGAATTGATTGATCCTGGCTTTAAAGACCAGAACCATCTCAACGCCACTCCTTGAAGAGCTAACGGGAAGCACTTCACCATAGTGTCTCTGACTCCACCGCTAGCCTCAATCGCTAGGGCATAAGAACGCGCGAACTCTCCGGGATCTTCATCTCCGGCATACTTGCAGAGCTTCGAAGTTTTAAACTTTGGATCAAAGCGAACCTTCTGCAGCTCAGGATGCAACGGAGATTCATTGTCGTAGGAGGCGTTCTCCGGGGCTTCGGGATAATCAATATCATCGTCTTCGGGCACTTCTGGGATAGTTGGGATGGCTTGAGAGCGAAGCCTGTTCGCAGCTTCTTGTCGCCATCTTGCTACCTCAGCTTGAAGGTTGGCCATTTGAGTGGCCATATCTCCAAGGCTATCTTCATCTCCTCCGGAAGGACCTTCCGGGTCTTGAGAACTGGTAGGATCAGTTCGAATCGGGATGGATGGTGGAGAAGTGACTCCGGGCTGTCGGAGTATGGAAGGGGTTGGCGGGGAGGCTTCGTATGTTCGAGGGATAGAAGCCCCTTCCGTAGTTTGCGGAGGGAAAGCCAAAGACCCTCTGACTTCAACTGTGTCGAAGGGTATCTCTCCGGAGATCCGAGAGGACCTTCGAGTGGTATTGCGAGGTGCACTCCGCTTAGGAGGCATGATGTAGGAAGTTGGTAGAGAACGAAGTTTTTTGGACTAGGTTCCCCACGGACGGCGCCAACTGTTGGCGTAAAAGATTACGCTAACAGGTTTCTGTAGAAAAGAAACTAACAAACGAAGTTGTTGGGGGAAAATATCTCATCTTCGGGGTTATTGCCGAAGTAGCATAAAGACAGTCAACCAGTTCGAAGATTCTCCGACGATCATCTTCGAAGATGCCCGGAACCCCGTTCGAAGCACGAACACAGGCATTGGTTCGAAATATGTCTTCGAACTAAAGCCCTTCAGGATCTTTTCTGCCAGCTAAGATGGAAGACTTATCTTCTTTCTTATTAGATTAGTCTTCTACCATTTTAGCCCTATTAAGGAAACCGAATAGTTTCCTTAATGTCGGTTGTAATAGAGGGGTAAATAGGTCTTTTCCTTAATGTTTGGGCCTATAAATACCCCCCATTTCACCCTGTAATAGGGACCGAATACAAGTTATTCAATACACACTTTCGAACTATTCTAAGTTATTATCCTTTCAGAGGCTTAGAACAGTTTGCTTCACAAACATTTCGTTTGTTAGTTTCTTTTCTACAGAAACCTGTTAGCGTAATCTTTTACGCCAACAGTTGGCGCCGTCCGTGGGGAACCTAGTCCGAAAAACTTCGTTCTCTACCAATTTCTTACATCATGCCTCCTAAGCGGAGCGCACCTCGCAATCCCACTCGGAGGTCCTCTCGGATCTCCGGAGAGATACCCTTCGACACAGTTGAAGTCGGAGGGTCTTCGACTATCCCTCCACCTCAAACTCTGGAAGGGGCTTCTATCCCTCGAGGATACGAAACCTCTCCGCCAACCCCTTCCATACTCCGACCGCCCGGAGTCACTCCGCCACCTTCCATCCCGATTCGAACTGATCATACCAGTTCTCAAGACCCGGAAGGTCCTTCCAGAGGAGATGAAGATAGCCTTGGAGACATGGCCACTCAAATGGCCAACCTTCAAGCGGAGGTAGCGAGATGGCGACAAGAAGCTGCGGACAGGCTTCGCTCTCAAGCCATCCCAATTATCCCCGAAGTGCCCGAAGACGACGATCTTGGTTATCCTGAAGCCCCAGAGAACGCCTCCTACGACAATGAATCTCCGTTGCATCCTGAGCTGCAGAAGGTTCGCTTTGATCCAAAGTTTAAAACTTCGAAGCTCTGCAAGTATGCCGGAGATGAAGATCCCAGAGAGTTCGCGCGTTCTTATGCCCTAGCGATTGAGGCTAGCGGCGGAGTCAGAGACACTATGGCGAAGTGCTTCCCGTTAGCTCTTCAAGGAGTGGCGTTGAGATGGTTCTGGTCTTTAAAGCCAGGATCAATCAATTCGTGGTCACAGTTGAAGAGGAAGTTTATAAGTAACTTTCAAGGCACCTTCGTGCCTCCTATGTCAACAGGAAGCCTTTTCCAAGTGAAACAGCTCCCCGGAGAAACATTGAGGCAGTACTTCAAGCGCTTCGCTCATACGAAGTCGCAAATTCGGGGGCTGTCCACATCCTCAGTGGTTGATGCGGCTCGGGAAGGCGTCAGTCATCAAGGCCTTCTGTATAAACTGCATCGGAAGAGCATCTCCTCAGTGTCACAGCTGATGTCATATTTCGAGGAGTATGCGAGGTCAGAAGAGGGTTGTCTTCGGAGGACTGCTGCTACTTCGACAGTATTGCAAGAAGTTAAAGCAGAGGTGAAGACTTCGGCACAGCCGCAGGAACCAGTCTTCGAAGTGCAACATGATCGAAGAAGAGGGCAAAAGCACCCTCGATCTGAAGTCTTGAATATTGCACCCCCACAGAAGTTTGCACCAAGAGCTCCACAGTCTACGGGGAACAAGTCTAGCGGCTGGAGGCCGCCAGGGAAAACGGCTGGCAAGGGCCAGACCCTTTTTTGCTGTATTCATGGAGAAAATCGAAGCCATGCAACTGACACTTGCAAGGCTATCCTTACCCTAAGGGGAGAATACTTGGAAAGAACTTCGGGTCGAGGGCAGTACCGACCGAAGTCCAGCAGCAGCGCGCCCAGACCCGGTCCAGGCTGTGGCGCGGATAGAAAATTTTGATGCTGCAAGGCACCCTCCGGTGGCCAATGTTATGCCACCTCCGAAGCAAGAAGAAGGGCAAGATAGAGGAAAGAGAGTAGTTCTCCCTATCTCCGGAGGAGGTACCCTCGGAAGCATGTCCAAGAGACAGCGAAGAGAGTACGTTCGGGAAGTAGGTCATATTGGGACTTCGTCATCTGCAGCTGCAATGCCGGAGTGGTCTCATGTTCCGATATCTTTCTCTGCGGAGGATGCAGCTGGTATTAAGTTCCCGCATGCAGATCCATTGGTTATCACTGCTGATATTGCAGGGACTGAAGTCCGAAGGGTGCTAATTGACGGAGGTAGTTCGGCAGATATCATTTTTGTGCAAGCCTTCGATCAGTTATGCATTTCCAGGAAGCATCTCCTCCCAGCGGCTCGTCCTCTGCAAGGCTTCGCAGGACCTCCGCTTCATGCACTTGGCCAGATAGGCCTGGAAGTAACCTTCGGAGAAGGTTTATTAGCCCGAACTGAAGAAGTTATCTTTGATGTGGTAGATGCCCAGTATGCTTATAATGTCATCTTCGGACGGGGCACGTTGAATCAGTTCGGAGCTGTGGCGCATCACAACTACTTGTGCATGAAGATGCCCACACAAGCAGGAGTCCTAACAATCTTCGGAGATCAAGCCATGGCTCGGAGGGCAGAATATGGTCACGGTCCTCCTCTTGATCCGAGGCAAGTAAATAGTGTCCAGGATAATGAAGAAATTTTTTCAGCCTCCTCCGAAGCTTCGAAGAAGTCGTTTCCGAGACCAAGTCCCGAAGGAGAGATTGCAACGAAGATCATTGTTAAAGATGGTAAAGAATACACTTTTCAATTTGGTAAAGATTTACCTCCTGAAGTTGCAACCTCCTTGGAAAAGGTCGTGGAAGAAAATTTGGATGTCTTCGCTTGGTCTGACGAAGATATCACCGGAGTCGATCGGGATATTATTGAGCACAGTTTACTTGTAAACCCGAAGGCCCGGCCTGTTCGACAAGGACTCCGGAAGATGTCCGCAGAGAGAGCTGCTCTAGCTAAGGACGAAGTTGAAAAACTGTTGAAGGCTGGGATTATCAGAGAAGTGGCTCACACAGAATGGTTAGCCAACCCAGTCTTCGTCAGGAAGAAGTCTTCCGGGAAGTGGCGCATGTGCATTGATTTCACATCTCTGAATAAAGCTACCCACGTGACCCCTACCCCATGCCCCGGATTGATCAACTAGTTGACTCCACTGCAGGTTCGGAGTTACTAAGCTTCCTTGACGCGTATTCTGGTTATCATCAAATATGGTTGAAGCGCGAAGATGAAATCAAGACAAGCTTTGTAACTCCTTCGGGAGTCTTCTGCTATGTAAGAATGCCCTTCGGCCTAAGAAATGCCGGGGCTACTTTTCAAGATTAGTTGCTAAGGCCCTAGGTCATCAACTAGGTCGCAATGTGGAGGCCTATATGGATGATATTGTAATAAAGAGTGCTTTAAAGCACCAACATAGCCTAGACTTAGCAGAAACATTCAATAGCCTTCGGGCATGTGGGATCCGTCTTAACCCCGAAAAATGTATATTCGGAGCTAAGGCTGGAAAGTTGTTAGGGTATTTAGTTTCAAGCAGGGGAATTGAAGCTAGCCCTACTCAAATAACTGCGCTGCAGAAGATGGCTCCTCCGGAGAATTTAAAGCAAGTGCAAAAGCTGACTGGATGTCTGGCCGCACTTAGCAGGTTTTTATCAAGGTCTGCGGAGAGGAGCTTGCCAATATTTAAAGCTTTGAAAGGGTCCGAAGATTTTGCATGGACACCGGAGTGTCAGAAAAGCTTCGAAGATATTAAAGATTATCTCAACAATCTTGCTACACTCACGGTGCCTATTGCGGATGAAACCCTACTCCTGTATCTTGCAGCTACAGGTTCAGCTGTCAGCGCAGTCCTTGTCAGAGAAGTGGATTTCAATGGGAAGTTGGTCCAAAATCCTGTCTATTTTGTATCCGAAGCATTGTCAGGAGCGAAGACAAGATACTCCGAACTTGAGAAGTTCGTTTATGCTCTGATAATGGCTTCGAGGAAGCTAAGACATTATTTTTTGGCTCATAATGTAATTGTACCAACTTCGTATCCTTTAGGAGATATGCTCCGAAGCAAAGATTCCACTAGAAGGATTGGAAAGTGGGCAGTAGAGCTAGCACCCTTCGGCATATCTTTCTTGGCAAGGACAGCTATCAAATCCCAAGTCCTAGCAGACTTCGTAGCAGAGTGGACTCCACCTGCGAATTTGACTCCGGAGAAATCAAATGACGGAGTTTGGACTGTTTACTCCGATGGGGCTTTCCAAGCATCCGGAGCAGGCATTGGGGCAGTGTTGATTTCACCGTCAGGGCAAAGAGCAATGTACTCCGCAAGACTCAACTTTAAGTCTACCAATAATATAGCGGAGTACGAAGGGATTTTATTGGGACTCCGGAAAGCACGTGCTCTAGGGGCTACAAGAATAATTATAAACACAGATTCTCAGATAGTAGCAGGGCACGTAGACAAAAGA
>JAAALK010000283.1:110968728-111418951 GCA_019279435.1 Zizania palustris | reverse complement strand
CGCTCATAGCTCTTGAAGAGGTGCCAATAGTCAAGGAGTTTGCAGATGTTTTCCCCGAAGATCTGCCCGGAATGCCTCCCAAGCGAGACATCGAATTCAGAATCGAGCTTGTCCCGGGGACCACTCCAATCTCCAAGCGCCCGTACCGAATGGCCGCCAATGAACTAGCTGAAGTCAAGAGCAACATCGAAGACCTAGAGCAGAAAGGTTACATCCGACCGAGTACCTCACCTTGGGGTGCACCGGTCATATTTGCCATGAAGAAGGACAAGACCAAGAGGATGTGCGTGGACTATAGAGCCTTGAACGACGTAACCATCAAGAACAAATACCCATTGCCTCGGATCGACGACCTGTTCGATCAGCTGAAAGGATCCTCGGTGTTTTCCAAGATTGACCTCAGGTCAGGTTATCACCAGTTAAGGATCAGGGAGGAAGATATACCCAAGACTGCTTTCACCTCCCGCTATGGACTCTACGAGTACACTGTGATGTTGTTCGGACTCACGAATGCCCCGGCCTTTTTCATGAACATGATGAACAACGTGTTCATGGAGTTCTTGGACAAGTTCATCGTGGTATTCATCGACGATATCCTCGTTTACTCCAAGACCAAGGAAGAACACGAGACTCACCTCCGTCTGACCCTCGGAAAGTTAAGGGAGCAACAACTGTACGCCAAATACAGTAAATGCGAATTTTGGTCGTCTGAGGTGAAGTTCCTCGGCCATGTTATATCTGCCGGAGGAATAGCAGTGGACCCAACCACCGTTGAAGCGGTAACCAACTGGCTACAGCCAACGACCGTGACCGAGATCCGGAGTTTCCTCGGATTGGCCGGATACTACCGCCGGTTCATCGAGAATTTTTCCAAGATCGCTAAGCCTATGACCAGACTTCTGCAGAAAGAGGTGAAGTTTGCTTGGACCCCCGACTGCGAAGAGAGCTTCCAGACTCTCAAGAAGAAACTAGTATTAGCCCCCATTCTAACTCTGCCAGACATCCGGAAAGACTTCCACGTCTACTGTGATGCCTCTCGTCAAGGATTGGGATGCGTCTTAATGCAAGAAGGGAAAGTGATATCCTACGCCTCCCGGCAATTGAGGCCGCATGAGTTGAACTACCCAACCCACGACCTGGAACTAGCAGCCGTGGTTCATGCCTTGAAGATATGGAGACATTACCTTGTGGGAAATCGGTGTGAGGTCTTCACCGACCACAAGAGCCTCAAGTACATATTCACCCAACCAGATCTGAACCGTAGGCAAAGGAGATGGTTGGAACTGATCAAGGATTACAACATGGACATCCATTATCATCCGGCAAAGCGAACGTGGTGGCAGACGCCCTTAGTCGAAAAGGGTACTGCAATGCCATCATGATTCAAGACCAGGCTCCTCTACTTTATAAAGAGATGGAAAGGCTAAACCTAGGGATCACCACTCGAGAGTACCTCGCTGCCTTGGAGTCTCGGCCTGTCTTAATAGACCAGATCCGAGAGAAGCAGAAGGAAGACCCGGACATCCTGGAGATCCAGCAAAACATGAGGAAGGGTAAAGCCCCCGGATTTGCCGTGGACAAACATGGTACCATCTGGTTCGGAAACCGAGTATGCGTACCCAACCTACCTGAGTTGAAGACTCTCATCCTTCAAGAAGCCCACGATACTCTATACTCCATCCATCCCGGGAGTACAAAGATGTACCAAGACCTGAAGGAGAAATATTGGTGGGTCAGCATGAAGAGAGAAATAGCTGAGTATGTGGCCAAGTGCGACACATGCCGGCGAGTCAAGGTAGAGCATCAGAGACCTGCCGGACTTCTTCAACCCCTCAAAGTCCCTGAATGGAAGTGGGAAGAGATAGGAATGGACTTCATCACGGGACTGCCCAGAACCCAAGCTGGTCATGATTCTATCTGGGTGATCATTGATCGACTCACCAAGGTAGCTCACTTCGTTCCGGTCAAGACAACGTACACCGTCGCCAAGTTGGCTGAGTTGTATATGACTCGGATCGTGTGCCTTCACGGAGTTCCTAAGAAGATTGTATCTGACCGCGGGAGTCAGTTTACCTCCAAGTTTTGGAAGAACCTTCAAGAGGAACTCGGCACCCGGCTGAACTTTAGCACCGCCTATCATCCGCAGACCGACGGTCAAACCGAAAGGGTCAACCAGATATTGGAGGATATGCTTAGAGCTTGTGCTCTAGACTTTGGCGGAATGTGGGACAAGAACTTACCTTATGCAGAATTCTCCTACAACAACAGCTATCAAGCCAGCCTGCAAATGTCCCCGTTCGAAGCACTCTATGGGCGTAAGTGCAGAACGCCGTTGCTCTGGGATCAAACCGGAGAATCACAACTGTTTGGGACCGATTTATTGAGAGAAGCTGAAGAGAAGGTTAAAATCATAAGAGACCGACTGAAGGCAGCCCAATCCAGGCAAAAGAGCTACGCCGACAACCGTCGAAGAGATCTAGCCTTTGAAGAGGGCGATTATGTCTACCTCCGAGTCACTCCCCTCCGTGGCACTCAAAGGTTCAACATGAAAGGCAAACTAGCACCCCGCTACGTCGGACCTTTCCAGATCCTCCGACGACAAGGAGAAGTGGCATATCAACTGGAACTGCCTCCATCCTTGGCAGGCATTCATGATGTGTTCCATGTCTCGCAGCTGAAGAAGTGTCTCCGTGTACCCACCGAGCAAGCCGACCTTCAGCAACTCAATGTCCAAGAAGACTTGACCTACATAGAGAGACCCGTCAAGATCTTGGAAACCAAGGAAAGAGTAACCAGAAGTCGCGTCGTCCGCTTCTGCAAAGTCCAATGGAACAACCATCCCGCCGAAGAAGCCACTTGGGAAAAAGAAGATGAGCTAAAAGCCCAATACCCCGAGCTATTCGAGTAACGTTCCAATCTCGAGGACGAGATTCTTGTAAGGGGGATAGGTTTGTAACACCCCAAATTTTCAAAACAATAAATATATTATTAAATTCAATTTCTTAGAATTATTATTTCAGAAATTACTTTTAATTTCCTTTTATACCCTTTTGAACTACAACATAGAGTAGATGACCAAATTAGGAGGTGAAACTTTTCGTATATGATCCTAAGACCAAAATATAATTTTGGGAATTTTTATAAATTTTATCAACTTTGGAAGTAGCCCTAATATTTTAATCTATTTTCTGGAATTATTTTTATTCAGAAAAGTATTGGAACAGTAATGGGCTCCTCCCCTCCCTTCTCTCTCTCCCGGCCGGCCCAGCCCGTTACCGCGCTCGCCTTAGACTGACAGATGGACCCCACCTGTCGGCGCCGAAACTTTCCCCTCGCGCGCGCACCCGACACCGCGGCCCCACCCGTCAGCCTTCCCGTTCGTTCGCTCGCGCTCACTGGCCAGTGGACCCCACTCGTCAGTCCCGTCGTCAACCTCGCGCCACCGCCCCCAAATCGTGCCGGCCGATGACCTCGCCCTCGGATTCACCTCGCCGGCGCGTCCCCCATTAAATTGCCGCCATTATTCGGTCCCCCGCGTCGCGCCGACCGTTTCCCCCCCGTTAAAACACGCCTTTATGCCACGGGATCGCCGCTACGCGTGCATGGCCGAGCCATCGCCGGCGAGTAAAGGCCCTCGGCCGGTTTCCTTGCATGCGAGCCCTCCCCGGTGTCCTATTTAAGCCCCCAGCCTGAGCCGCGTCCGACCCCCACGCTTAATCGCCTCGAGATCGAACAGAGCCCTCGCAATACGCTTTTTAGCGCACACCCTCTGATTCACCTCCGGCCACCGCTCGCCGTCGCACCGGACCACCTCCGCCCGTGCCTCCGCCACCAACGTGACCGCGAGAACGACCCCGACCTCGGCCACCCCTTCGCCGACGTCGAACCCCGCCGGATCGCCGTCGCCGCCAAGGACCCGAACGCCTCCACCGCCTACGCTCGTCGCCGGCCTCGCTCCGTCGACCCCGGACCACCGCAACGGTACCCTTTTGTTCCCCTCGGTACCCCCTTTCCGTTTTTAGCCCTAGCTAGACTAGATAGCCCTCGACCTCGCCGGAATCGCTCGCCGTCGTACCACCGGAGTCGGGGAAGAAGGGGTACTTTACCCCCCCGACACGCACTGTGCCGGATTCAATCCTGGCCGTGCGATTCAGATCCAGCGCTCGGATTAAATCATCTGTTCGGTTTAATCCTGGCCGTCGGATCTGAGCGAAGCGGTACGGTGCGATCTCGTGCGTCCGTTTGTTTTAAAACCCCGCGTTTAATCTCGTGCGTCCACGTGGTACCCCTTCGAATGTTTTAATCCTGGCCGTCCATAGCCACTTACGCGCCCCGCCTCGCCCTCGCGCGTCGGATCTGGATCCGACGGTCCAGATCGACCCGGCGCACGCGCACAGTGCGCGGGTTCACCGTGGGCCTGGCTCACCGTGGACCCGAGGGGTTTAAAATTTGAAAATAAATTCCAGAAATGCTTTTAAACTTGTAAAATTCATATCTAATGCATTTGAACTCTAAAAATTACCATTCTAATTTCAGAAAATTCATAAAATATTTCTCTACATGTTTATGCAATAAAAACAGTAGGTTTACTTTGACATTTTCATGTTTATTTAAATAAGTATTCAAATGCCCTTAGGATGAAAATGCAAATTTAAATATTTAAATTCCAGAAAATTTATATAATTGTTCCTTTCTGTTTAAACACTAGAACCACTGAGTTTTCTCTGAATCATTTATATTAAAATTGATTAGAAAACTTAATGTAGTATTATACACACTTAAAAACCCTTTTTTGAAAAACAATAATTCATTTAGATTCACTTTAAATTAATGGAGAAATAAATTTCAGAACTTTAACCATTGGATTTATTTTATGTATAATCAAACCAACTTTAACTTATGTGTTTATAATGTAATGTTATACTGTTTGATTGGATGTTGTGTTCTTTTTATTCTACTTTATATTAAAAAGACTACGACGTCGCCGAGGAGCCGGAGTACTTCCCCGAAGTCCCTCCCTCTCCCTTTGCTGAACAAGGCAAGTCACCAAACAATTCTTTTGAGCATATTGAACCCATGTCTGAATCGACTATCGCTAAAACACATAGGTTATGTATATGCATTAGTCAAATGAACCCTTACATTATATTTATTTAGGATCCCCCGACCTTGATGTGCAACCCAAGCCATGCTATCTCGCCTAACCTCCTTGTCACCATATGATCAATGATATTAGCTAGTGTCCAATGTATTGGCACAGCCGCTATAGGATAAAAACGAGTCGTAGAAAAATGGTTCTATTATATGATCCCCGTTGCTTCTTATCCTTGGAAATTCTGTTGGTGATGAGTCATGGTTGTGAGTGTATGCATGGTGGGTTCCGGGTGCAAGCTAGGGCATTGGTCAGTCGCACCCGAGGCACTATAAGGACCGGTCTGAGGGATCCGTTGCAATACACTTACGTACTAACCACAAGTCTAGTGGGTAAGTCCTAACTAAGGTATGGGTTGTTCCAAACCGAGGCCACCACTTGGAGATGGGTCAAGTTGCACCTGCGGGTGACTTGTACCAATGTGGCGCAAAAGGGGGTGCGACGTTAGCCGGGATGCGGCCCGGCGCGCCGGCGAAACCTAGAGCGGGTGGTTATCGCTTGGAACATCTCATATTGAGGTTTTGGCACGAGTTCCCGTGAAATGGGTCATCTCGTTGGGATGAGTGCGTGCCTTGTGAGTACAGTAGTACATCTCTGATCAGAGTCTTAAATCTTTTCGAAAAGCCGAGCCCACGGTCAAGGGCGGGTTGCGTGACATCCCCCAGTTAGTTTACTTTGAATATGAATGTGCATGATGGATTGACATGTAAGGACCGTTGTGCGAGGAGGTAAAACGTACTCCTCGAGTTAGTTGATGTTGATGATGTTCATATTTACTTTCCGCACGGTTAAAAAAATATGATTACACTAAATGCCATAACTGCAACTGCTTTATTCCGCATTGTTAGCCTTTATCCTTCCTTGTTTATTATCCTGCATTATTATTTGCATTTGCGGTGGCTTGTTGAGTACTTTTTGTACTCATACCCGTTGGACCCCACAGAGGATGCTTATCTTGAAGACGGTCTGGAGTAGCGACCCAGTCGAGAAGAAAGATCCTGAAGAAGACGTTCGTCATGCCGCTGTTTACCTATATTATTATCGTTTTTATTAAAACAATGTTGTAATAAATATGGTCTGCGTACCATGGATTTTGTCGTATGTACGTTGTCGCATGATGAACCTCTTGTATTATTGTTTTTCTATGGAAATTCAATAATGTCTCGATTTTGATAAATCGGGGCGCTACACCTCCGGGTGCGGTTCCGAAGTCGTCGAAGGCCTTTGAGTTGTGTCTTCATGATGTATTTCTTCCGAAGGAGGCTCTGCGAAAACAAAAATATTATACATTGTAAAATTTTGCAGAAAATGATAAAGAATTATGCGAAATTTACCTTCGACATTCTCCGGGAGATCGAGCACTGGACTGCTCGGAGGATCGAAGGTGAAGTCATCATCTGAATCCACAGTTAAATTTTCCATTGTCAGAGCATCTCCGTGAGCAGTCCTTTCCTTCACAACTGAAGTTGCAGGAACTTCGACTTCATCTTCGCCCATAGGGGCTTCGATTTGCTCCTCTTGAGTATCCGGAGCTCTTACTTCTTCAATGTTAGCTTGGGGCTCCGGTATACCTGCAGTATCTTCAATGTGAATATTTCGTTGAGCTGCATCTTCATCAATCAATCTCACTAATAATATACCTTCATCTTCTTTAGAACCAGAGATTGAGGTTCTTGAGCTCGAAAGCGCAAGATTCGAAGGTGCGAGATTTTTTGGCTTCCGAGCCACCTTCTTCACCGGAGTCCTTGCGGAGCTAGAAGCTCCGGCTTCAGCCATTCTTTTCTTGGGTCCTTTCTCCAGTGGCACCCAGTCCATCAGAGGGGGCGGAGTTAACTCCAACATTCCCCATACTCTGTTAAACCGCTCCCAACTCCCGACCAATTTAATTCGCCATTCTATTTCCATCGGAGTTGGGGCACCCAGAATCTTCTCCGAAGCCCTTACAATTTGCTCTGAAGTAATAGGGGCTGAAGAAGCTAAAAATAATTCAAGTTAGTCTTTCTTCGAAGTAAATATGTACAATGCATGTTGGTTTCGAAGTTACCTGCAGGGCTCGAAGTAAAATTGATCTTGCGAAGACCGCCTTCTGAGTCATTCTCGAAGATGATAGGCCAGTTGGCCATTAGCGGAGGAATTTGTAGTCCGAGGAATTCTTCGGCTAAGTCCCGCATGCTTAACCTTCGGCTAATTTTCTAAAGCAGGTTAAGGCGAGCTTCGAGTTGGCCTTCGTCAGGCTGAACTAAGGCTTCCATCCGGAATTGAATTTCTTTGAGGGGCCCAGCCAGAGGACTGCTCGCTCCAACTTCGGCATAGAACCACCTCAGGACCCAATCAGTGTACCATCTAGCATTGATGGCCTTGGCAGGAAACTGAAGAGCATATTCGTCTCGAAGCCTAAAGTTGATAGACCCGAAGGATACAACCACTTTTTCACCTCCGGAGCCTACAAAGGTCTTCGGCTGGCAAGTTGCTCTATGAAGTGCTGCAAAGATTTCTGCCCTCCCCTCACAACCTTCGGCTCTCAGTGCCCATTCGAAGATAGCTAATCTAGCTACTGCGTTCGGAGATAATTTGGGGAGGGTTACGTGGAACAAATCAACTACCTCCGCCAGGAAGTCCACTGCAGGGAGACCCAAGCCGGCTTCGAAGAAGGCTTCGAATACTACTACCTCTCCGGGTCTTGGTGATGGAATCGATTCTTTGCCCGGCTTCCGAATCATAACTCCATTACTGATTTTTCCCCCTGCTGTGATTGCCAAAGACTCTCTCTTGCAGGTAGAAGGCCCCAACTCAAAGGACTGATCCAAATATTTGGTCGATGGTGGGCACAGACCTTGGTCATCGGCGATTTGGGGATTTCTCCCCCCTGCCGCCATGGATGTCGCCGCCTGCATCGGAGGTGCCGCCGCTGCAGCAGCGGCCACCTGTTGCCGAGCCAAGGTCGAAGGAGGCGCAGATCCCTTGGTCTTCACCATCACGATCGCTGGATTGTTCTGAGGAAATGGAGGCTAGGGCTCAAGAACTCAAAGGGCTCAAAAGTTTTTGATTGCTAGAATGCGGTGAAAAGGTAACCGGGTAACTTCTAGGCCCTTTATTTATAGCCTAGGCTTCATTTTCTTACCGTTAATCCATGTCGTTTCGCATTCCTGCCGTTACTTCTTTTACGAAATTAACGCCTGCTACAGTTTCCGTTAGAAACAGAAACTAACGGCTATTTTTTCTAAGTCTAAAAATACTTTCGAACTTCCTGAGTCAGTTCTAAGATAGTTCGAAAAGTAATTACCTTAAGACTGATTCGGAGTTCATATCTTCATGCATTTCGGAGATAAAGTAAGAACTAATAACCCCTATGATTGGTTATCTTTTCTTTCCGTATACTGCTCTCCTAACGTTACAGGTCGAACGGAGAAGCGTATTCGAGGGGCTACTGTTGGGGGAAAATATCTCATCTTCGGGGTTATTGCCGAAGTAGCATAAAGACAGTCAACCAGTTCGAAGATTCTCCGACGATCATCTTTGAAGATGCCCGGAACCCCGTTCGAAGCACGAAGACAGGCATTGGTTCGAAATATGTCTTCGAACTAAAGCCCTTCAGGATCTTTTCTGCCAGCTAAGATGGAAGACTTATCTTCTTTCTTATTAGATTAGTCTTTTACCATTTTAGCCCTATTAAGGAAACCGAATAGTTTCCTTAATGTCGGTTGTAATAGAGGGGTAAATAGGTCTTTTTCTTAATGTTTGGGCCTATAAATACCCCCCATTTCACCCTGTAATAGGGACCGAATACAAGTTATTCAATACACACTTTCGAACTATTCTAAGTTATTATCCTTTCGGAGGCTTAGAACAGTTTGCTTCACAAACATTTCGTTTGTTAGTTTCTTTTCTACAGAAACCTGTTAGCGTAATCTTTTACGCCAACAGAAGTGTTTGTGAAGCAAACTGTTCTAAGCCTCCGAAAGGATAATAACTTAGAATAGTTCGAAAGTGTGTATTGAATAACTTGTATTCGGTTTCTATTACAGGGTGAAATGGGGGGTATTTATAGGCCCAAACATTAAGGAAAAGACCTATTTACCCCTCTATTACAACCGACATTAAGGAAACTATTCGGTTTCCTTAATAGGGCTAAAATGGTAAAAGACTAATCTAATAAGAAAGAAGATAAGTCTTCTATCTTAGCTGGCAGAAAAAGATCTTGAAGGGCTTTAGTTCGAAGACATACTCCGAACCAATGCCTATCTTTGTGCTTCGAAAGGGGTTCCGGGTGTCTTCGAAGATGATCTTCTGAGAACCTTCGAACCTGATGACTGCCTTTATGTTGCTTCGGCAATAACCCCGAAGATGAGATATTTTCCCCCAACAATCATCTATATATAATTTTGTCACAAAAGTCATGTTTTATTTGGGTATGAAGATTTTTTTCTTAACTTTTATGACTCACAATAATTTTGCATCATTAAATTAAATCTAAAATTTCAAAATATAATAAATATCATGATATAATGATGAATATCTCTGTTGTCACTGCATATTTGCCATAGAAGCTCATATTTCTTGTAGTGTTACCTATGACTCCAAGGCATGACTACGGGTGCTCCTCCCCATGAACGGTGTCTACGGCGGTATGCGGGCACATCGCGGCAACGCCACACGCCCAAATCAGACACCTAAGTTGTCTCCATTGTTTTCTTGGTTACACAAGGGTTGTCCATATATGTATATGGTTCCTAGTTACAGTATTAAATTAGTACTCTACATATTTCCTGATTAGAATTTAAAGTCCAATCATAATACGACCGAACACATTTTTGACACAAACCTAACATTAAGTCCTAATTAGTAATTACTTATTAGATAATATTTCAAATTTGAAAATAAGTTAGTTGGATGGGATTGATATTAACATGTAATTTAATATGCATCAAGCAACATTAGAAAATTTTTTAGACAATATAATTTAATATGCACATATGCACATGTTATTTTATATTAATATTATTTTTTGATGTATGTTAATTATATATTAACGAGGCAAGGGCCCTAGAGTTTAGTTTGCCGCAGAACATTAAAATCTCACGACCTGCACAGCTGCACTTGCAGATTGGATGGGATTGATATTAACATGTAATTTAATATGCATCCAGCAACATTAGAAAAAATTTTAAAAATTTAATATGCACATGTTATTTTATATTAATATTATTTTTGGATGTATGTTAATTATATATTAACCAGGCAAGGGCCCTAGAGTTTAGTTTGCCGCAGAACACTAAAATCTCACGACCTGCACAGCTGCACTTGCAGATTGGACGTCGCCAGACTTTCTAGAGAAAAAAATAGTGGCCAAATTTTGGATGCAACGTCAATACCGGCATAAGGTGGGATCCACCGTGGTATGATTGTAAATCACAATAAGCTGGGATCGATAAAAATTTATCATTTGTTAGTGTCATATACACAATGAAAGAAATTAAAAAGATAACATTAAAGTGTGTCTAACTTAAAGTAGGACCCACAAAAAATTGACACTTTAGTTCTTATTGCTACACCTTAAAATTGACACTTTAGTTCTTATGGCTACACCTTAAATTTAAGATGCACCTTAAAGTTTTTTTGCTTATGGTTATATTCATAATGTATAAAACTAACAACAAAATTATATTTAATACTTAATTCACTTTTTGTCTCCTTTGTGACAGCTCACAAGCGGAGCTAGCTTCGATTACGTGTCCCAATGAGACAGCAGCCATCGGCCGGAGGAGCCCGAGTCACCCGACATGCCGCCGCTCGCGCGGCCCGACCCTGCAAGTCTGCAAGAAGCAGCAAACGGCGGACCCCGGCCGCGACGGCGACACCTCCGCCGCGTGTCGATCGTCTCGCCGGCAAGCCGGCCATGGCGGGCGCCACACAACCAACCGGTGCAACGCATCGGCGCAACGCAACAAACCTACGCTACATGCATCGATCGATCGGCCACGTGGTTAACTGGCTAAGCTCGGCCGGCCGCCGTAGCCCACACGGCCGGGCGACGAATTCCCCGTTGCGGTGGTGTGCGCCAGAAAGGTGAAAGGACGCCTGGACGGCCCACCGGCAGTGGAGCTGCAGCTGCATGCTGAGGCGAAAGGGCTAAAATTTATGTAAATTTTGGTCGGATTGAGTTAAAAGATTAATTTTGATTTAATATTAACATAACGAAAAATGAAAATGTGTGGGTTGTACCAAATTTTTTTATACAAAAAATATGGTGGAGTGTTTGTTTGGTACACTAAAATCTTGGTAGGGTTGAAAACATACCAGCTCGAAGTGATCGCAGCTGAGATTGAGAGAGAGGAGAAATAATGGAATCATATCTATGAGTCGTGTCTCATTGTCTAGGAAGGATGTATGCATCGTGATCAGGCCTGAGGCGCCTGAAAATCCATAAATATTTGGAGTTTGTTGTGCTCCTAAAATAGCTCTAGTACGTTGTTGATAAAATATTCGTTAATTTGATATTTAAAATAAGATACGGTTTAATTTTTAATTCTTATGGAAATAAAATATAAAATAATATGAGTTTATGACTATACATTAAGATAACAAATAATTAAAACTATTTGTTTTTATTGTTAAATCATTAAATTTTCCAATGTTCACATCTGAGAGAATGGACAAGCCAGGACGAGTTTTACAGCACGGAGAAGCAGCACTAGAATTTATCATGAGTATTACTAAGGTGCCGAGGTAAATTATAATAGTATCGTTTGCCGCAACTTTTCTTTATATTTTATATGTATTGATACCAAGATTTAGTATAACCTAGGCCCACTAAACATGTCGCATGGTCGACAGAAGTCAAAGATCCGGTCAAGGAAAGTCAAGAAAACCCGTCTATGATGTTACAAGATGATCAGACACAAGAAAACTGATTGAGATAAGAGCAGAAAAGAAGATGAAGATTATCTGAAATTGGTTAAGTTAGAGTGATTTGATGGCAAGTCTCCGGACCATAAATATGTATCGCTAGTTAGCTTAAAAAACATATATCTGTCAATCAACTACTCAACGCATCGCCACCCTTGGCTTCTAAGGTTTATCTGGCGGGCTTCGCCACTCTGAGCTGGGCTGCCTCATATCGATCTCAAGCGAAGAGGTGAGTCTCGCCACCACCGATGTTCATACCGATTAGATCAGTATCCTCACAACAGCATCAGATTGATCTAGGTTGTTGTCGATGTATTAGTTAGGTCTAAGACTGCATCAGTTCAGTTTAATCTCTTAGATTGATGTGATCTAGGTGTGATAGTTTGAAGCTTAATCGGTTAGGTTCGACATCTCTTACTATTGTATCTCTTGCATGTTGTATACCATTCATCTAAATAAAGCATGCATTATATTTTGACATATTATTAAGATCATCGTGACTCGTTACTGTCTTGGTTAGATCTGATCTAGTTATTGTGATGATTTTCATGATATAGACATGCTATCTGGCACGTTTTATTTATTTATGTCAGAGTACAAGCCGAAGGGTTATCTTGGATTCCATGCTACATCTTATAAGTCATCGGAAAAGCATTGATCAGCCTATGTGGTAAACTGTCCGTCTTATCGGCCGATGGCACGCCCACCTGATTACTTCATCCCATGTCATCGGCCTTATGGGCGATCGACATGATATTCCACGAATATCCCATCCTCGTCGTGGTCATCGGCTCGATAGCCGATAGGTCATGTTACTAATGTCATATTTTTTGTTCCCTTATCAGTTGCAGGGTCAAACTGATTGGCACACCTTGAACCCTTTTTCTAAGAACGTAGGACCTGCATTGGAGTGAAGCATATCTCCCAGACCACGCGTGTCTCAAAGTGTGACCGAAAAACGCACCAACACTTTTTTGGCACACCTAGTGGGACCATCTCCAACAACCCAGCCATGGCGAGCAAGATCAACGACGATAACATCATCTCGATCACCCTGAAAACCCTGACTGAAGAACAAAGACTTGAAGTGCAGCGGCACATGTAGGAATTCTAGAATTCATGCATGCAGGCTTACGGCATGAATCGAATGGGTTCCATACAAAAGAGTCTATTGCTAAGATAAATATTGGCCATAGAAGATGGCCAGTCAGCGGAGAATCCTCATGCCAATCTCCTAAAAATCATCGACCAGGCGATTCGCCAGTCACCGGGCATGGAAGGGCAGGTACCAGAAGAAAGTGGCATATGCCCATATATACCACTCGGACTCCGACGAGAGAAGCGACTCAGATGCAGAGGTCGGTGGGTAAAGCCAGCCGAAAAGGAAGAGAAGAATTACTTTGATGTCAATAAGGCCGACAAAATATTCGACCTGTTACTTAAAGAGAAGCAGATTCACCTATCACCTGGCCACATAATACCACCTGCCGATGAGCTGAAGAAAAGGAAGTACTGCAAATGGCACAATTCCCCATCTCACCATACTAACGAGTGCAAAGTGTTCAGGCAATAGATCCAATCAACCATGGAGCAGGGCCCAATCAAGTTCGATGATAGAAAGAAGCCGATGATCATCGACGGTCACCCGTTCCCAATCAACATGGTGCATGCGCGTTACGTTGGTGATCGGTGTGCAATGGGAGAAAGACGAATCGGCAGCAACATCACCTTGTCAGGCCTCATCAGGAAGTACTAGAGGAGGTAGGAAATGAGGGAGAACAGCGAATACAGCCATGGTTACTCACGTTTCAATACGCATTCGAATTGTGAGTTCTTTAGGCTTTGATAGAACGAGGGGCTACGTCTAGCATCCATAAACGACTACCGAAATGCGGTTCTCAAGGAAGGATGCAAGACGGTCCACGGCCAAACAACATCAAGCCTAGTCTGCATGATTGGGTGACTGTGCACCAAAGGTTGTCATCTCCAAGGGTACCGATGCTAGAAAGACTCGGTCCCATCAATCCTGAAGGAATCGGCCAGACGGCCGACAATGATAAAAACATAACAAAGAAACCATAGTGGTGTCCCCCAGGATCTTCACAAGGAGCCAAAAGAGAAGGGTGCAGCGTCTGCGACAAAGAGAAGGAAAGGCACATATGTGCAAAGAAGAAATTGATCGGCCACATAGAATCAAGAGTGAATGGCGATCGAAGGACAAGGCCGATCAAGACGACGAAAAGAAGGGTGCGGAGGTAAACATGATTTTCTTCCTCCCTGTAGAGTATCGAGCAGCCCATGAAGATGACACAGATCACGCCGATACAATGGATCAGTTAGTGTTGGCTCATCTTGAGCATCGGCACCTAAGACCTATCTACATCAAGTGGTTGGATAACGGAAATCCGATGTCCAAGAAGATGATAGACGGAGGGGCGAGTGTCAATTTGATGACTTATGCCACCTTCCGCAAGATTGGAAAGACACTGGAAGACCTCATCAAGACTAACATGGTATTAAGGGATTTCAGCGGCAACTCGTCAGACATAATAGGAGTACTAAATGCAGAGCTGGCAGTTGAAGCAAGACGACGCAGACTACAGTCTTCATGATAGAGGAGAAAGGATCCTACAACTTATTGTTGGGACATGATGGGATACACGCAAACTGTTGCGTCCTCTTGACAATGCATCAGAACCTCATATAGTGGGTCGACGATCAGGTAAAAATAGTTCCCACCGACAAGTTGGTTAACATAGCTATAGCCGATTTATCGGTATGGGAAGTAGAAGGAGTCATCTTTTTATCGGGAGAGGCTTGGGACAACAATTTTTTCGAAGTATCAGATGACGGTGTCAAGCCAATCACCGAAGAACTGCCTAAGCATGTCTTGTAAAAGATGACGTCAAATGATCAAATTGCTCCCGATGGAAGAAGAGCGGACTGAAGATTACATCGGAGGACCTAGGAAAAGGCCAAACGGATACATTGAGGGAAGTTTATTGACCGTTCGGACAAAACCCAAATAGCCAATGCCAATAGCATGACCAAAAATACAACACAGAAACTCACCATGCAAGTCGAAAGAATCAAAGGCAATATATTGCAAAGGGATAAATGTTTCATTACAAAATTGTCGATTCTACAAAGAGATCGGAGTACTCGACAAATGACCTTAATCGCTTCCAACCGTATAAGGTCGACGTTGTCAATAATGGCCTGGTCTTCGGTGTCCGAGCCAGGAACATCTTGGACGGTGCAATGGCAATGCTATCCGTGGTGGACGACATCAACGAATCGGCATTGCTAGGCGTCGACTCGGGTGAGCAAAGAGACAACGACACCCTCTTGTTCGGTAATCTATGTCTGGGGCTGCTCTAGCTCTATGACTAGGTCGGCTTCACTCGCTCACAGCTGATCAAACTCCTATGATGCAGTTGAAGACTCGGCCCCAATGTGCTTCAAGAGGGCCCTATCATCAACGATAGCCTCCTTATGAGCCTCCACTGCCTCTAATAGCGACGCCCGGCTAGGTCCGTCAGCTATCCTCTTGGTGGCTTGTTGCATGGACGGACAATGGTACTCTAGGTACGTGGTGGTCATGAGAGCGTCAGCCAGCTCCAGTGGAAGGTGGCCTAGGACTTCATTGAAGCGCCCCTGTATCGGCCCTGAATTGTTAACTAGGATCTCCATTGGATCACCCAGGTGATGCAGTAGATCCGACAACACCTCTTTCACATCCAAAGGCAGCTGAGTCGAGGCCGATGAGAGAACACCAGCAGCTCCCTCCATAAATGGCCGAACATCAAAGGAAAACTACTGGGAAAAGGACTAGAAGAAGAAACGAGCGATAAGAAAAGACTTATCATAATGGTGGGAATAAATGCACTTACGTCAACATGCTCGACGGAGGCAACCGATGGCAGAGTACCATCTGCAGAAGAAACAGCGGCACCATTGGCCACTAGGAGAGTGTGCGACCCCTCTTCCCCAAGGCTACCTTGGAGGATAGGCGACCTAGTAGAATCTACCATCTGCCGTAGTGGAGGCCGATGTCAGCTACGCAAAAGACAAACGGGAAAAGGGGAAATGAGTTGAGTACCTCATGAGATGAAATAGAAGGAACCCCAACATTGAGCAACACGTCTCCTCGCATACCAAACTCTGCAGTGGCTGCCGTATAAGCCACATTGGCTGACACACTAGGATCCACGGGTGCAGATGTAGGCGTATCGGCTGGAGGAGCAGATGACGTCGACTAGAGGGAAAGAGAACACATTACGGAGGAGAAAAGTCATCACCAAGCCTCTAGGAGAATAAAAAGGTACCTGGACAGGTCGAGGTCTGGTAGATCGATGAACTCCTTTGTTCGACACCTTGCACTTACGGGCTGGAGTTTTGACTCACCCGTCAAAGAGCAAATCCTTCGGGGTAGGAGTCTCACTACCTAGAACGCTGATAGTCGATCGTGGGTAATAGTCAATCGGCCGGCCATTTCGGCTCACTTACGGGGCATCCGCGCCACCCCCTACCCGACACAATGGTTAGGGAAGGATCAAGATAATAAGGAAGATGAGCGAAGAGAGTCAAGAAACAAACCGGTAAGGAATCATCGCCATAGTCAGGATACAAGCGCTTGCAGTACGACCTTAATGGTTGATTAAAAAGGTGCAGCGCCCATTCATCCCACCACGTGTCAAAGTTGATGGACCGAACGGTACAAGGCGACCAAAGAGAGAGGTCGCCATAGGGATCCCCATCGGCTATTTGAGATAGTTGATCATACTCCCGAGCATTCACAATTTCTCCGTGGATTTGGATTCGACTGATAAAGAATAGTTGAGGAGGAAGCTGACCAAACTCTAGCTACCGTGAGCAAACAGTCGATTGATAAAACTCGTAAGAAGCTCAGTGGGTAGTGAAGTTGACAGGCAGAAGGCAAGGGGTGATCAGGGTTTTGAAAATTCTAGTGGACCCCTCATTCTAGCATGCGTCGGTCAAGATAAATTTGCGAGTATACTCATATTTAGATAAGTATTGATATGCAAAACATATGATATTCTCGAGTCCAAGACCATGTTAAAAAGCTTTGAACTAGAAGCTCAAGGATTTGGGCAATAATCGAGAAGGAGACCGACAAGAGGCGGCCTCACTCAAAGATGAACACCGGCAATATACGGGAGAAGCCGATTTGGAGTAATACCCAGGGAATTCCATTAAGGAAAAAGAGGGCTCGTCGGTCACTTTAGCAAGATAATCATTGAGCCAAAGTTGTAGGAACCACCAAGGTCCGCCAAAGTGGCCGACAGGCTCACTAGCTGATAATTTGGCTGATACCGGATAGATAAGATGATAAGTGGCGCCAAGGAGGTATTGGCCAAGAGGAATCTTCTTTTCAGTGGCAAGTTGCTCGGCTAGGTATTTGTAATACCCCAAATTTTAAAAGGAATAAAAATATTATTTAATCTAATTTCCTGGAATTAATTATTTTGGAAATACCTTTAATGCCCTCCTTAACCATTTTGAACTAGAACCTAGATGAAATGGCCAATCCAGAGACTGGAAATTTTTGTGTATGATCCCAAGACCAATATATATTTTTGAGAATTTTTACATATTTTTATCAACCTTGGAAATGGCCCAAATATTTTAAACCGATTTCTGTAATTATTTTTATTCACAAAGAATTCGGAACAGTACCGGGCCTCCCCCTCCTTTTCTCTCTCACCCGGCCGGCCTAGCCCGTTACCCCGTGCGCCTCGGACTTACACCCGGGCCCCACCCGTTAGAGGCCCCCTCTCTCCGCACCCGCGCACCCGACGCCTTGGCCCCACATGTCGGTGCCAACTGTTTCCCTCTCGCAGCCAAACCCAACCCCACCCGTCATCCGCCACCTCGCTCGCTCGCTCCCGCTGGCCTGTGGCCCCCGCCTGTCAGGACCATCGTCCACCTCGCGCCACCACCCCCAAATCACGTCGGCCGATGACCTCACCCTCAGATTCGCCTCGCCGGCCCCTCCCCCATTAAATTGACGCCATTAATCGGTCCCCCGCGCTCGGCCGACCGTTTCCCCTCGTTAATCCTCGCGATTACACCCCCGGGATCACGCTGCGCGTGCATGGCTGAGCCTCACCGGCGCCATTGAAGACCCCCCCTCGGCTTTCCTTGTATACGTCGCCCGTTATCCCTCGCCGGCGCCCCTATTTAACCCCCTGGCCTCCACCGCATTCAACCCCCATGACAAATCGCTGCGAGAACGAA
Source organism: Zizania palustris (assembly GCA_019279435.1). NCBI lineage: Eukaryota > Viridiplantae > Streptophyta > Magnoliopsida > Poales > Poaceae > Zizania > Zizania palustris. The sequence continues at coordinate 111,400,632 of JAAALK010000283.1, read as the reverse complement.
TCTGAGCGCCCCAATTCAACTTTTTACTCTCCACCGCCGTCCGCACTCCAGCCGTCACTCGCCGTCACCGGAGTCCCCCTCCGTCCTCGCCGACCACACCGCTGCGACCGCAAGGACCTCACCGACCCCGGCCACCCCTCCATCGCTGTCAGACCCCACCGGATCTCCCTCGCCGACGAGGACCCGAACGACTTCGCCGCCTCCACTCATCGCCGGCCACGCTCCGTCGACCGTTCGCCTCGCCAACGGTACCCTCGGGATCCCCGTAGTGTCCTCTTTCCATTTTAGGCCTTAGACACGACCGCCGTCGCTCGCCGTGACTCTGGCCCGCTCGCCGTCGCCAGAGAAGACGACCGACACGGGTCGAGTACCCGTGCCATGTCGGATTTGATCCCGACCATGCGATTGCGATCGGACGGCGCCTGTATCCCCTTGTGCGTGATTTAATCCGCACCGTTAGATCTGATCAAAACATTATGTTTTAATCTCACACATCCATCGGTATTTAAAACCCACACTTGATCTGAGCCGCACGATGCGTACTGGTTCGATGTTTTAATCTCAGCCGTCCACGTCACTTTAACTCCCCCGCCTCGCCCTCGCGCGTTGGATCTGGATCCAATGGTTGTTGGCGCAAATGTTACGCCAACAGGTTCTCGGTGATCAAGAACGGACAAACAGGAGGTTTGTGCTTTAGGACTAGCTCGAGCCTCCGTAATGGATAATAGCTCAAGCGGTCCGAATGAGTATAGATGAACAACTTGTTTTTTGGCCTCCCTCTTACAAGGTACAATGGGGGGTATTTATAGGGAAAAAAGCATAAGGAAAAGACCTATTTACCCCTAAATTACAACCGACATAGTAGAAGCTATTCGGTATTATAAACAAGGTTATACACGGTAAAGTGCAGCAGGGTAGATGGATAAGCTGAACATCCAATCAATCATGTCCTCCTGCTTCGAGGCCTCCATTTTACCTTCGGAGGGTTCTCTAGGACTTCGCACCGTGGCACGCTCTGGTCGTGACGATGTATGCTCCGAACAACAGCCCGCCACCTTCGGGACCCTCAAGGAGCCAACGAAGGGTTACTCTTTAAGTCTTGGAAATAGAGTAATTTCCCCCAACAGTAGCCCCTCGAATACGCCTTTCTGTAGTTAACCTATTTTAGGAAGAAGGCAGTATACGAAAAGAACATTTCTAATTTCTGAGGATTAAAGAGGATTTGAAGATGCTGTGACTTAGCCCAGGATTTTGGACCCAATACTTTCGAACCTTTGTCTTCAAGCTCTTGATACAGTGAGAAAACTCTTTGGGAGTGGAACGGTTTCAGAGTGTGCGCGTCGTAGAGACGGTTACGGAGTACCCTCGTCTTGGAGACGGTTCTGGAGAGCGAACGTCGTGGGGTGCCGTCAAAGTGACCGTTACGGCACAAGTAGCCATTACCTTCTGCAAAAAAGGTAACAGTCGATTTCTACAGCGGTTATACGCCGTTCCAATTACCGGACCCATTTGTCGGTGACAGAAACAGAACTTGCAATGTGAAATCAGCCAAAGAGTAGTACTGGTCGCGTGGTTATAAAAGGGGAAGACGGAGATTAACCGAGATTTTTTACCGCATTCATCACCGGCGATTCACCTTTGCCCCAATCTTCCCAACTCTTGAACGTTCGAGCGCGATGGCGAGAACTAGCCACACCACCCCTGCAGCGGCCAACACCTTGGCGCAGAGGCAGGCGTGGGCTGCTTCGGCAGCAACGGCAATGGCGAGGGCTCCGAGCGGTGCTTGGCCCAAGAACCCTCGGGCGCTCCGTCCGCCTTCCAAGAAGAAGATTGCTCAAAGCTTCATCATCGGCCAATCCTTGAGCACCGCCGAGTCCATTGAAGAAGCGGTGGACAGAAGGTTGGGCGCTGGGTTGAGGACCCGAGTCCCCGGGATGGAATCGACTCCAAGGCCGAGGAGCGGAGAGGTGGTGGTCTTCAAAGCATTCTTCGAAGCAGGCTTGGGGCTGCCGGCCGTGGACTTTTTGGCCGAGGTGTTGGACTTGTTCCATATCACCCTGCCTCAACTGTCCCCAAACGCCATCGCCCGATTGGCCATCTTCGAATGGGCACTCCGGGCGGAGGGGTGCGAAGGACGCTCCGAAATCTTCGCTGCGACCCACGAAGCCATATGCCAACCGAAGCCACAAGACGGGCCGGGGGACTCCAAGGTGACGATAGCCTTCGGCAGCGTCAACTTCCAGCTGCGGAGGGAGCACGCCCTCCGCTTTCCTTCCAAAGCTATAAACGATAGATGGTACACCAACTGGATACTTCGGTGGTTTTATGCCAAAGTCGGAGAGGACTCCCCCCTCGCTGGTCCTCTCCAGGAGATCTGGTACCGGAAGGAGGCGGATATCTCTCCGAACCCTAGCCTGCTCTCGACGAGGCTAGGGTTGCTTACCTCAGTGGCTCGTCGCATGAGCATGCGCGACTTGGCTGAGGAGTTCGTCGCTCTTCGGATCCCTCTCCTCGGAGCCAACTGGCCAATTGTGTTCCCACAAGCTTCGGAGGGGGACCTCCGAAACTTAGGTAAACCTTCTCCTTGCTGCATCATATTCGAACGAAGAAATCAAGGACATAGTTCGAGCCGCCGAACGAGTGCTCGGAGCCCCTTCGGTAGCCGAGAGGCAAAGAAGGTTGGAGCTGGTGGGGAGCTGGGAGCGATCCAACAGAGTGTGGAGAGCACTCGGCATGGAGCCCCCTGCTCTTCCTGACTTCGCTCCAACCAGAGCAGTTGGCCGCAAGAGGAAAGCCGCTGCCGAGCCCTCCAAAAAGGCCGTCAAACAGCCGCTTCGGAGGAAGAAAGTGGCGAAGCACCCTTCGGAGTTGGCGCCTGCCTCGTCTGTCTCGTCGCCGGGTGCTCAAAGCTCGGCCTCCGAAGAGGTAGAGGACTCCGACGGTCAGACAGCAGCGGCCTTTGAAGCCTACCTCCTGGTTGATGAAGATATAGGGGAAGTCCCTCCTCCCAGCTCCGTTGACGAGGTGGTAAGCGTGGCTCCTACTGCTCCTGCTATGCCCGTCATCGTTCAGGTGGAGTCGGATTCCTCTGCTCCCAACTTGCCCGCACCCGAGGTGACCCCCACGGAGGCCGTGGCTCCGATGGAAATTGTTGAGGGCAGGACCTCGGGGAATGACTTCGCCGACATCCTCCAGATGTATGAAGCCCTGGAAGATCCAGCAATCCTCCCCCACGAAGCTCCCGGAGGTTTTTCTCGAAGCTCCTCCCTTTTATACTTAATACCTGCTTGCTGTCTGTGAAAACATGCTTATTGATTTCGTTATTGAAATAGGTACCTCTTCGGGTGTCGATGCTGTGGCGGCGTCCGAAGCCCCTGCATCTTCGGAGGCTGTCCTCCGAGCGGATCCCTCCGGACCTCTGGATGCTCCAAATTTGGCGGCGGAGAACGTGTCCTTCAGGGCAGACGATGTGCTCGCTGGGACGGAGTTGGCGACGGAGGTCACTCCTGTAGTGGCCACCTCGACTACCGAGGTTGCCTCCGCCGCTGCGGTTCTGGTCGAAGGGGTGGTTGTTGATGGTCGGGGTACTCCTGCTTCGCCCTCGTTTGTGCCGGGGCGGGGTAAGAGTATTTCTAGCCTCGGCCTTCTTCCTGGCCAGGCCGCACCCTCCGTTGGCAATTCGGAAGACGAAGCCGCGGCGGATGACGCTCAAGCTCTGTCTTGGCTTCCTCTGCTAGCTCCGTTCCTGGAGCACCGGAGTGGCCTCCGAGGACTTATGGAGCCCCTGGCTGAGAGAAGCCAAGATATTGCCAATTCGGAGTTGATCTTCGTCTTGAGCGAGGCCAGGGCTTCGACACTCAACACGGCCCTCGAAAGGGCTGCCCTTCAGGTATAGAAAAGACACCACAGCTACTTCGTATCAGTAGTTATAAATATTTCAGTACTTACTAGTTCTTTTTGCAGCAATTTGTTCTTGCTAGAGCGGCAGCGACTTCCAACGAGGTCGAAGTTAATCGACTTAAATGGAAGGTCACCACCCTCCAGACGGCTCTTAACGACTCCACCGGGAGATCCCTCAGGCTGGAGGAAGAAGTCTTGGAGGAACGGAGGGCTAGGGCGGCGTCGGACGAAGCCCTCGGAGTCCTCCGTTCGTCTGCCCAGGAGGTCGAGGCCGAGCGCGTTGTCCTTCGAGCGGAGGTTGAAAGGCTCCGCCAAGAGGCCGCCACCTCAAGTGCGCAGCTGGTAGAACTTCAGGGAGCTCTTAGCCAGGCGATGGCTCTCAAGAGTTCTTTTATGCTCCGGGTGGCCGAAGTGGGCGCGACTGCTGCAGGCCTGGAAGCAGCGGAGAAGAAGAATTCTAGTACTGCGGACCGTACCTTGGAAGCCCTCCAGGGTACGCTGGAGTACTTTGGCACCATGTGCCCTTCGGCTTCTGCTGCAACCCACGAGCCCCTTGACCGGAAGCTGACGAGGATCGAGGTTGCTTCGTCGTTGATGAAGAACTCCGGTATTCGGTACGGGGAAATCTCCGGACAGTGTGCTGGTATCGGGGTTCTTCGTCATCTTGAATCCCTTCGGATCCCCCTTGGCTCAGTCGAAGGCTCGTCCCCTGGAGGCTTCGCGGATGATGACTTGCTGCGGCCATCTTCGGAGGTGGCTTCGGCTTGGGAGGCCTTCCGGTCGACCTGGAAGACAGATCATAAGGCCGCAGCTAAGGCTTGGATTGACGAGGCCCGTCGGCAGAAGCAAGCGCAGACAAGGGCACCACTTCCTGCTGCGCCAGCCCCTTCGGTTCCTGCTCCGCCGACCGATCCGCAGGTCTAGCCGCTTAGGACTGTTATGTATATGAAGCCCTGTAAACCCTGTTTTTATTAATGAAAAAGTTATAAACGGGAACTTGTCTTGGGTGTTCTGCTATTTTTTAGGTCTTGTCATGCCCTTCGAGCCCTGACTTCGAACTTCTGGAAATTACCGACGAGCTCCGAAAGGAGTGGGCAAACCTCGAGGGCGTGAGGCCTTACCGCCGCTCCCTCTTTTCTGTTCCTCGTGGAGATGAGGGGGAGGTCACCCTTGAGATTCGAAGGGACGTCTTAGCTTATATTAAAAAGGAAGAGAAGACGGAGGAGTCCTCATCTTCCGAACCTATTGACTGGTCCGACTCGGAGTACCGAGCTGAAGACCCTGCGGAGGTTGATTCCGAAAGGCTCCTGACATGGGCTGAGCTTCAAGACGAGTAGAGGAAACTGCGAGCCTTGAAGAAAAAGAGAAGTACCCGAACTAAAAGGATGACTTCGGCGGCTTCAAGTTCCGAAGGGCAAAGTAGCCGCAGGGGTAGCTCTAGGGGCCGAAAGGGTCTCCGATTTTATCTAGGCTTAGACAAAAATTTCTCTTGATGTATAATTATAATGATTCAGTATGAAATGCTTCGAAAGTATGCTGTGTGACTCGTACCTTCCGACCCCCCTTGTGGGTGGCGGAGCCTTTACCATAGAAAAGGGTTCGCTAGGCATAATGACTGTCCGAACACCTGCATGCTACGAACTTTGTGCTTATCATTTGCTTTTGAAGACTAAAACTTGCTCGCTGCTCTTTTTTTAAGTCTCTAGACTCTTGTACGGATCCTAACAAGCCGTAGCCTGGAATCCGTAGGTTGGCCACCTTCGGCTCTTTTGCAGATACTTCGCACACGGAGGCTGAAGATCTGTTTTCTTTAAAGTCCTTAGACTCTTCTACGGATCCTAACAAGCCGGAGCCTGGAATCCGTAGGTTGGCCACCTTCGGCTCTTTTGTAGATACTTCGCACCCGGAGGCTAAAGATCTGTTTTCTTTAAAGTCCTTAGACTCTTCTACGGATCCTAACAAGCCGGAGCCTGGAATCCGTAGGTTGGCCACCTTCGGCTCTTTTGCAGATACTTCGCACCCAGAGGCTGAAGATCTGTTTTCTTTAAAGTCCTTAGACTCTTCTACGGATCCTAACAAGCCGGAGCCTGGAATCCGTAGGTTGGCCACCTTCGGCTCTTTTGCAGATACTTCGCACCCGGAGGCTGAAGATCTGTTTTCTTTAAAGTCCTTAGACTCTTCTACGGATCCTAACAAGCCGGAGCCTGGAATCCGTAGGTTGGCGGAGCCGCTGAACCAATGGTTCGGAGGCAGCCCCTTGGGTCTTGAGAAAAATGCTTGGCTCTACCAGCATCACTGTCCTCCCAATGCGTCCATCAGGATAAAGGGATATTCGAAGAGCAAAACAGGTTTCAACCCTTATCTTTATTTATAGAAAGGAAAGTGCTACAAGTGATTACAAGGAGGTCTTAAGCGTAATATCACTTAAGGTGCTTCGCATGCCATGCATGTTTCAATTCTTCCCCTTCTAAATTAGCTAATTTAAACGATCCGGGGCGTCCTGAGCATAAGATAACATATGGTCCTTCCCATTTGTTTCCTAGCTTCCCCGGAGCTATTACACTTCGCAATACTAGATGACCCGGCCTTAATTCACTTAATCTGACTTTCGGGTCATACCATGTTTTGGTATGCTCGTGGTACTTAGTCAGGTTGGCGACAGCTCGAAGCCTTGTTTCTTCTGATAGATCTAGTGAAGTACTCTGATCATCTTCGTCTCTGGGTTGAATTACGCGAAGCGACTCCCCTTTGAGCTCCGTAGGAGTCATGGCTTCATCTCCGAAGAGCAATCTTAATGGTGTGAAACCTGTTGATCTAGTTTGAGTGGTTCGGATGGACCATAAGATTTTAGGTAGTTCTTCGACCCACATCCCCTTGGCCAATCCTACAATTCGGCGATTTAACCCGGAGAGGATGTTCCCGTTGGCTCGCTCGACGGCTTCGTTGGACTGTGGATGTCGCACTGCTGTGAAGCATAGCTTAATGCCTAGTTCTTCACAAAATGTTTGAAAGGTATCAGCTTCGAACTGGGTTCCATTATCCACCGTCAGCTCTCTGGGAACTCCGAACCTGCATATAATATTCTGCCAGAAGAATTTCTGCACGTTCCTCGAGGTGATGGCTGTTAGCGGCTCCGCTTCCACCCATTTTGAGAAATATTCGATTGCTACTACCGCAAATTTCAAACCACCTTTTGCCACTGGGAAAGGGCCTATGAGGTCCATGCCCCATCTCGCCATTGGCCATACCGGGGCAATAACTTGAAGCTGAGCTGGCGGGCGATGGCTTCGTCTGCCCATCCACTGGCAGCCTTGGCATGTTCGAACTAGTTCTTCCGCATCTCTTACTATTGTTGGCCAATAAAACCCTTGCCGAAGCGTCTTGCCTGCTAACGCTCGAGGGGCTAAATGACCTCCGCACAGCCCTTCGTGGATGCCCCGAAGTATGTCCTGACCTTTGGGCTGCGAGATGCATCGAAGTAGGGGTGAGCACACTCCGGCCTTGTATAGCACTTCATCAATAAGCTTGTAATTTTGAGCTCTTGCTTGCAACCTTCGAGCTTCTGGGCCTTCCGGAGGGTCCATGGTACTTTGCAACATGCTTATTATCGGTGCTCGCCAATCTGTTGTTGGAATGCACATTACTTCAGATGAGGGTATTTGGTCAGCCGCTGGCTGCTCTAGCTCTTCGTAGAAAGCACCCTCCGGGAGGTCCACCGCTCCTGCTGCAGCTTTTGCAAGAATATCTGCAAGTTGATTCTCTGCCCGAGGGATGCTTCGAACTGTGAACCCTTTGAATGCTGCTTCGGCCTTGCGGATTTCTTGAAGGTATTGCGCGAGATGCGGGTTTTTTGCGTGAAAGCTTTTGTCAATATGCCCCGCGACGACTTGGGAATCTGTCTTGATCACTATTCTTGTAGCTCCGAGTGCTTTAGCCTTTCGGAGGCCTAGCAAGATTCCTTCATACTCGGCAATGTTATTAGTTGTTCTAAAGTTGAGCCTTGCGGAATACATAGCCTTTTGCCCTGATGGTGACAAGATGAAGGCCCCTACTCCGACACCTGATGCTTGATAAGCTCCGTCAGAGAATATTGTCCAAAAACCTTCGGAGGGTTCTTCCGGGGTCCAGATTGTAGGTGGAGTCCACTCTGCTACGAAATCTGCTATAATTTGAGATTTAACAGCTGTCCTCGCCGTGAAGGAGATTTCGAAGGGTGCCAGCTCGACTGCCCATTTTCCAATCCTGCCTGTGGAATCTTTGTTTCGGAGCATATCCCCAAGAGGATACGACGTAGGGACGATGAGGTTATGGGCCAAGAAATAATGCCTTAGCTTTCGCGAGGCCATTACTAGGGCATAAGCAAATTTCTCGAGCTCGGAGTATCTGACCTTGGCTCCGGATAATGCCTCCGACACAAAATAAATTGGGTTTTGCACGAGCTTCCCTTTAAGGTCGACCTCTCGGACCAGTACTGCGCTTACTGCTGAACCCGTTGCTGCAAGATATAAAAGCAGTGCTTCTCCCGGGAGGGGAACAGTTAAGGTTGATAATGTGTCGAGGTATGCTTTTATATCCTTGAAGCTCCTCTGGCACTCCGGCGTCCAGCTGAAGCTTTCGGATCAGCGCCTTGAAAATTGGGAGGCTCCGCTCTACCGACCTGGACAGGAACCTGCTGAGTGCTGCGAGCCTTCCTGCTAGCTTCTGCACTTGTTTCAAATTCTCTGGCGGAGCCATCCTTTGCAGCGCACTTATTTGTGTTGGGCTAGCTTCGATTCCTCTGCTCGAAACTAAGTACCCTAGCAGCTTTCCTGCTTGCGCCCCGAACATACATTTTTCGGGGTTGAGGCGTACTCCACATGCTCGGAGGCTCTCAAATGTTTCAGCTAGATCTAAGCTATGCCGGTGCCTTTGAGCACTTTTTATTACAATATCGTCCATATAGGCTTCAACATTGCGGCCTATCTGATGACCTAGAGCCTTAGCTATTAAGCGAGAAAAGGTGGCTCCGGCATTCCGTAAACCAAAAGGCATTCTTACATAACAGAATACTCCGGAAGGAGTTATAAAGCTTGTCTTGGCTTCGTCTTCGCGTTTCAGCCATACTTGATGGTACCCGGAATAAGCGTCGAGGAAGCTTAATAATTCGGAGCCAGCTGTGGAATCTATCAATTGATCTATTCGGGGCATTGGGTAGGGGTCTCGCGGGCATGCTTTATTCAACGAAGTGAAGTCAATACACATGCGCCACTTGTTCGAGTCCTTTTTCCTTACAAAAACAGGGTTATCCAACCACTCGGTATGGGCTACCTCCCTGATAATGCCAGCCTTTAACAATTTTTCTACTTCGGTCTTGGCTAGACTTGCTCTTTCTGCTGACAGCTTGCGGAGCCCCTGGCGCACCGGCTTGGCCTTCGGGTTGACGAGCAGACTATGCTCGATGATGCTTCGATCGACCCCGGTGATGTCTTCGTCGGTCCAAGCAAATATGTCTAGATTTTTCCTGACGACTTCTTTTAACGAGGCGGTTATTTCTGGAGATAGCCCCTTGCCAAATTTCACTGGGTATTCTTTGCCATCTTCCGAGATTATTCTTGTCTCGACCTCACCCTCCGGGCTTGGCTTGAGCGAAGATCCCTTCGGAGGGTTCAAGGCCTCCGGTGCTTCTTCGGCGCTTTCCGCCACGTTATGCACTTGTCGGGGGTCCAATGGCTGCCCATGGCCATACTCTGTCCTCCTGGCTACAGCCTGGTCTCCTGAAATAGTAAGCACTCCACCTTGTGTGGGCATTTTGAGACAAAGGTAATTGTGATGTGCTATAGCCCCGAACTGGTTCAACATCCCTCGACCGAAGATAGCATTGTAAGCGTAAGGGGCATCAACCACATCGAAGATCACCTCTTCTACTCGGGCCAAAGGCCCCTCTCCGAAGGCAACCTCGAGGCCTATTTGGCCGAGAGCATCGAGAGGCGGTCTTGAGAACCCTTGAAGCGGCCGGGCTGCTGGAAGCAGATGCTTTCGAGGTATGCATATCTGGTCGAAGGCCTGGGCGAAGAGTATGTCTGCGGAGCTCCCGCCATCTACCAGGATCCTTCGAACATCTGCTCCTGCTATATCTGCAGAGATGACTAATGGGTCAGCATGGGGGAACTTCACCCCCGCCGCGTCGCTGGCTGTGAACGAGATGGGCACACGGGACCATTCTGGCATCCCTTCGGCGGAACTCGAGGTCCCAATGTGCCCGACCTCGCGGACATACTCGCGGCGCTGTCTCTTGGACATGCTTCCGAGGGTCCCCCCTCCGGAGATGGGCAGGACCACTCTCTTGCCGCGGTCTTGTGGGTCTTCTTGCTTTGGTGGCGGCATAATACTGGCCACCGGTAGCCGCATGGGGGCTTCGAGGGCACTGGCTCGGGCCACAGTTTGAACAGGCTCCGAGCGTGCCGACGGTGGGGCCCGATCCGAAGTACCCCGCCCGGTATTTCGCTCAAGGTAGTCGCCCCGAAGGGCCAATACTGCCTTGCAATCCCTCGTGTCATGGCTTCTATTGTCGCCATGAACACAACAGAAAAAACTCTGGCGTCTGCCAGACACCCTTTCTTGAGGCTTTGGAGGCCCAGCCTTGAAATTTTTTACCTGCTGGAAGTTTGCAGGTGCCTTCGAAGCTGAAGGTGCAATGTTTAGCACCTCCGAGCGGAAATGCTTCTTTCCTCGCTTGTACTCGTTGAAGCGGTTGTCTTGTGGAGGTTGTGGTGTAGCGGAGGCTTCAGGCTCCCTTTTGACTTCCCGGAGGGTGGGCAATGGTGCTTCAGCTCGCCGAAGACATCCTTCCTCCGCCTTGGCATACTGTTCGAAATATGCCATGAGTTGTGCCATAGACGTCACCGGCTTTCGATGGAGTTTGCTGAGGAGGTCGGGGTTCAGCACCCCTTCGCGGGCAGCATCAACTACCGAGGAGGTAGACATGCCCTTGATCTGTGACTTGGTGTGGGCGAAGCGCGTGAAGTACTCCCGGAGGGTTTCTCCCACCCGCTGCTTTACCTGAAACAAACTTCCTGTGGACATCGGGGCCACGAAGGTACCTTGGAAGTTGCTCACAAATTTCTTTTTTAGCTGCTCCCATGAACTGATCGATCCTGGCTTTAGGGACCATAACCAGCGGAGTGCCACGCCTTCGAGAGCGAGGGGGAAGCATTTTGCCATGGTGCTTCGCACCCCTCCGCTTGCCTCTATTGCCAGGGCGTAAGAGCGGGCGAACTCTCCGGGGTCCGACCCCCCGGAATACTTGTGCAGCTTTGAGGCCTTGAACCTGGGGTCAAAAGGCACTCTCTGCAGATCAGGGTGCAATGGAGATTCATTATCGAAGGATGCATTATCGGCTTCCTCCGGGACTTGGATAACTTCTGGGGGATTGCGGGTTCCATCGTCTTGAGGCCCCCGCGGAGTTTCGGTGGAAGCTTGAGTGCGGAGGCGGTCGGCGGCCTCTTGCCTCCACCTGGATACCTCCTCCTGAAGCCTGGCTAGCTGCATAGCCTCGGTTTCGGGAGGGCCTTTGTCTTCGTCGGAGGACACTTCTGGATCCCGGCTAGCTGCGTAGTCGGTCTGAAGCACCGTAGGAGGAGGCAGAGGGCCCCGGGGCGCTCGACGCCCAGCGGTCTCTGCAGGAATCGCCGGATTAGCTGAGGGTCCGGCTCCATTGGTCCGAGGGGACCTTCGAAGAGGACCCGAAGCCTGGTCACGCTTCGGAGGCATAGCTAGTCGTGAAGATGTCTTGGAGATGGACTTCGAACGACTCGAGGGGTCGAAAGAAGGCCCTCGAGCTGCACTAAGAAGCCCTTAACTGAATGGTGCGCGGGGTCTTGGGACCCCGAGGCTCCCTCCGTAAGTGCTCTTCGGAGTGCAGTCAGCAGTAGAGAAAAAGCTTTTAGAACTTGGTTCCCCACGGACGGCGCCAACTGTTGGCGCAAATGTTACACCAACAGGTTCTCGGTGATCAAGAACAGACAAACAGGAGGTTTGTGCTTTAGGACTAGCTCGAGCCTCCGTAATGGATAATAGCTCAAGCGGTCCGAATGAGTATAGATGAACAACTTGTTTTTTGGCCTCCCTCTTACAAGGTACAATGGGGGGTATTTATAGGGAAAAAAGCATAAGGAAAAGACCTATTTACCCCTAAATTACAACCGACATAGTAGAAGCTATTCGGTATTATAAACAAGGTTATACACGGTAAAGTGCAGCAGGGTAGATGGATAAGCTGAACATCCAATCAATCATGTCCTCCTGCTTCGAGGCCTCTATTTTACCTTCGGAGGGTTCTCTAGGACTTCGCACCGTGGCACCCTCCGGTCGTGACGACGTATGCTTCGAACAGCAGCCCGCCACCTTCGGGACCCTCACGGAGCCAACGAAGGGTTACTCTTTAAGTCTTGGAAATAGAGTAATTTCCCCCAACAATGGTCCAGATCGATCCGACGCACGCGCACAGTGCACGGGTTCACCGTGGGCCTGGCTCACCGTGGACCCGAGGCTAATTTGAGTTTAATTTAAATTCCAGAAATGCTTTTAAACTTCAAAAATTCATATCTGGCGCATTTTAACTTCAAAAATTACCATTTCAATTTCAGAAAATTTGTAATATTATCCTCTACATGTTAATGCAATAAAAACAATATGTTTACTTTGAATATTTCATTCTTATTTAGTAAAGTATTCAAATACCCTTATGGTAAAATGCAAATTTGATTATTTAAATTACAGCAAAAATTATATTTATTCATTCCCTGTTAGAATAATGAAACCACTAAGTTTTCTATGAACCTTTCATTTTAAATTAATTAGAAAACTTAAAAGGAGATTACTCACATTTAAAACCCCTTTTTGCAAAGGACAACATTTCATTATAATTCCTTTTAAATTATTTATAAAATAAATTTTAGAAACTTAACAACTTGAATTCTTTTAAATTAAACCAATTTAAACCTATGTGCTTGTTGTGTGGTTTTATATTGTTTAATTGAACATTGTATTTATTTTATTTTACTTTGTTTATAATGGGAAGACTACGACGTCGCCGAGGAGCCGGAATATTACCCGGAAGTTCCTTCCTCCCCATTCGCTGAATAAGAAAAGTCACCAAACCAATCTTTTGAGCATATTGAACCCATGCTTTATTAAACTATCGCTAAAACACATAGGATATACATGCATTAGTCAAATGAAACCCTTACAATATATTTATTTAGGATCCCCCGACCTTGATGTGCAACCCAAGCCATGCCATCTCGCCTAACCTCATTGCACCATATGATTAGTATTATTAGCTAGTGTCCAATGTATTGACACGATTGCTATAGGATAAAAATGAGTCGTAGCAACATGGTTCTACTATATGATCCCCGTTATTCTTATCCTTGGAATTCTGTCGGTGATGAGTTGTGGTTGCGAGTGAATGCATGGTGGGTTCCGGGTGCAAGCTAGGGCATTGGTCGGTAGCACCTGGGGCACTATAAGGACCGGTCTGAGGGATCCGTTGCAATACACTTCCGTACTAACCACAAGTCTAATGGGTAAGTCCTAACTAAAGTATGGAGTGTTCCAAACTGAGGCCACCATTTGGAGATGTGTCAAGCAGCACCTGCGGGTGGCTTGTACCGATGTGGCACAAAAGGTGGTGCGACGTTAGCCGGGATGCGGCCCGGCGCATCGGCGAAACCTAGAGCGGGTGGTTATCGCTTGGAGCATTTCATGCCGAGGTTTTGGCACGAGTTCCCGTGGTCTGGGTCATCTCGTTACACATTGGTGTTTGGGATGAGTGCGTGCCTTGTGGGTACAGTAGTACACCTCAGATCAGAGTCATAAATCTTTTCGAAAAGCCAAGCCCACGGTCAAGGGAGGGTTGTGTGACATCCCACAGTTAGATTACTTTTGATATGTATGTGCAAGATGGTTTGACATGTAAGGACTGTTGTGCGAGGAGGTTTGATATGTAAGGCAATTTGACTACACTAAATGCAATAACTAAAAATGTACTTTTCCACACTTTTCGCCATTATCCCTCCTTTGTTATTACCTTGCATTACTATTGCAGTCTACTTTTAGGGAAAATTACTCACATGCCATTATAATTTTCAGAAATTGCCTATATGCCACTGTCAGTGACTGTGGCGGCCCCATCTGTCAGTGACACACTGATGGCATATTGGCAAACCGTAAAAATTGTAATGGCACAGAAAAAATTAACCCTACTTGTATAGTTTCTTTTTATTTTACAGTTGCTGCTAGCTGCTGCTCACAGTTGGTTTGGATGATTTACACTCTGCGAGATTTTGGGTTGTTCTTTCCTACAAGGGTTCCATTGTTTTGCGACAACACAAGTGCTATTAGTGTAGGGAAAAACCCTTGTCTCCATTCAAAAACCAAACACATTGATGTGCGCTTTCACTTTCTGAGGGATCAATATGAGAAAGGTGTCATTGACCTTGTTCGTGTTGATACCCATCATCAGTTGGCTGACATTTTCACCAAACCCCTAGATCAGTCTACCTTTGAGCGTTTACGAGGGGATTTGGGTGTTGTGTATCCTTTCTAGGATATTTTGCGTCAGTTTTCGTTCTTCTTTGCTCCTTTCTTGAGTCTTTTTGTGTGTGTTCATATCTTGCATATTCACACATCACACTTTGAGCCTGTTTCTGTTATATGATTGAACTACTTTACTTAATCTAGCTGGTACATGCTTTTGATTACTTGTCGATGATCATGCTTTGCTTCAGTTCACTTGATATGTCTGATATCTGTCATATGCATGGCTTTTATGCTTTAAACTTGAAAAATGATCACCATTGCTTCTGGTAACTAGCATGCGTAGGCTGACTGTTTTTGCTATCTGTTACATGCCTTGTAGCTAGTTCCTGACTTAGATGCAAACATGCAACTTGGACATCTTTCTGCTTTAAAAAATGGAAATGTGCGTTAAAAAATGATAAAAATCAAGAAAAATGTAAATTTCATGCCTTTTATGCATAACTTGAAAAGATCCAGGTGGGTTTGCTTTGTCGCATTGCATTGTTCTGGACTGCCTACCATAGCACTTTGGTATGAACTAGGACAGTGTAGTGTATGCCAAGACCAATGTCTTAAGCTTTTGATGGTCCAGTTCTGGCCTAGGCTTGACTTGGTCGGTCAGCATAAGGTTTGACATGCAAATAACCCCTGGCAAAAATGAAAAAGGAAAGAGAAAAAGCCTGAAAAATGAAATGATAACAAGTTTGCTGAAGCACTTTGTTTTTGGATAATGCTTATCTTGGTAGATATCAGATATCTTTTGCATTTCATGCTTTACCTTGCTTGTTTACTGGAAAATGTGGTGGTGCTTGGTTTGCAAAAATTGTCAAATGTGTGCTAATGACTTTCCTTAGATATCATCTGTTGCACTGATCATGCCATGTGTCTTAGACAGTATGTCTTTTGCTATACTCGTTAGATGGTGTAATTGCAGTCAATCATATTTGAGAAGCATGCTTTCTACACTCCTTATGCACTCCAGTTGAATTCACTGCATATTTTGAGGGGGAGTTGCATTTCAGGGGGAGTCTGTGTCTTTTTTGAGTGCTTGATGAGTTCACTTGTCAACAAGGGGGAGAAAATTTGGGATCAGAATTTAAGGGGGAGTTTCTGTCTCGCTTGGTCTTACTCTGTTGATATCCTTGTTGTTCTGAAAATTGCACTCGTTTTGAGCTTTTACCTTTGGTTAACCATAATGACCGCTTGTTGCTTTTGTTCGGCTTTTGGTCATTAGGGTTAAACTTTTACATTATTTTTCTTCTTCTTTGTTTCTCTTGTGCTTTGTTTTCGTGTTTCAACATTTGTTCGCAGGTGCTGGAGAGCTAAAGAAGTGAAGTGTTGACAATGCACTCATCAAGGGGGAGATTGAGGAGCCATGCTGAATAGCGTGGGCCTCATGGCTCCAGAAGTGATGAGTCATTGTCAACGATAGTCAAAGAGGACAGAAGAAGAAGAGATCTGCTGTTTCATGGGCCACGTGTGACTCAGGTACACGGGCAGCGAGCGACTGTCGGGCAGAGGAGGCTGTGAAGTCGGGCTAGCTCAATCCGGGTACATGGGCCAGAAGTAGTAGAAGACCCACTAGGCTGTTGACTAGGGTTGACTCAGGTACACGGGCGGCGAGTGATTGCCGGGCTGAGAGAGCTGCGGAATCAGGCCGGCCCAATCCGGGTACCTGGTGCAAAGTCGGTGGAGGCTTTGTCAGTTTCAGCGCAAAACTGACAACCGTTGATCTTGTATCCAACTGTCCAGAAGAGAAGCTGTAGTCGCTACGAAAACTTAGCTTCCAGATAAGTCATCTGTATCTCTAGGCCCACAGTCAGTCAGTCGTGTCTGTAAAAATACCTAAGGGCAGTAGAGTCTTTTCCTTTATTCCCGCGTCTGTAAAAAACCCTAAGGGGCTGGTGGAATATTCTAGGCCATTGGGCAGCCTATAAATAGGGCCCCAATCCCTAGGGTTGGACTACCCTTCTAGAAATCACTTTTTCCATCATTCCTTGGGTCATCTTTGTTTCATGCGCACTCTCTCTCTTACTCCTGTTTCTGTGCGCCACCAGAGGTTTCTATTCTGCATGCATTCATTTTGTTCTTCATTAATGCAGTGAGATTTTGTTCTCTGTTGTGTGTGAGGCGTGCATTTAGTTATTGTGGATCTGAATCTTTGTGTACCGTGTGCGTTTTTGTTCATTATTTGCTACTCAGTTGGCTGTGTTCTTCGCGCAAGCAGTACTAGTTCTTGCTGTTGCAAGTAGTACTACTACATTGTAGCAGAAGGACACTAGTACCAGCTTTTGCTTTTTCTGCGTAGCCTTTTTGATCGAAGTAGACTAGGCTGAGTACCTTTTCTGACTATTTTCTGGCGAAGCCACCCTCTCTGTTCGAAGCCCCTCAGCTCCGTGAGGAAAGCTTCGATCTAATATACTCAAAGGCTTCGTTTGTACTTTGAATGTCTGTGCGAAGGTACTCCGACTCGAGCTCTTCGAAGTCCATACTTCGACAGGTTTCGAAGTTGGCTTCGAAGCTTGTCTTTCTGTTAGACTTCGCTCAGTGGTTGCTTCCATATTCTTCGAAGGTCCTCGATGTGTTTGTTCGAAGGTAGAGTGTAGGCTTCGTTTTTGGTTCTCTGTCGCGTGTCAGCCTTCGCTTCTCCTTCGAAGGTAGTCTTCGTGTGTGACGTGTTCGAAGGTCTGTTCGAAGGTTGTGCTTCGAAGTATACTGTTCGAAGCAAACTTCGATACACGCACACTTCGCCACGAAGCATACTTCGCACTCTGTAACACGAGCTAGGCTAGACCAAACAAACCTTCGGCACGTCAACTTCAACCTTCACTCAACCTCGACAGGCCTCGACCTCCGAAGCAGGCTTCGGCCCAGCGAAGCAGGCTTTGACACTGCGAAGCAGGCTTCGACCAGCGGGGCATGCTTCATCAAGTTTCGAACAGGAGACAAATCAGAACAGTAACTTCTCATCTCACTTTATATATACTTAGATCATTTCATTGAGAAGTTTGGCCTGACATGTCTAGTATACTTTGTTTATCTGCCTAGTTGCACTGCTTTGGTAGTTCTCTGTTTAACATCAGTTACTTCTAGGCTAGATACCTTTAGACTTAGGCTATCTGTTCATTTTCTGCTGCTTAGTCTTTTGAGGTGCGTTGGGTGTTGGGAACAGGCCATATATTCGAAAGAATTTTTAAGGCGCCCATTCACCCCCCTCTGGTCGCTACTTTCGGTCCTACAAGTGGTATCAGAGCGAGGTTAGGGTTTTTCCATACCTTAACCGGTTCTAAACCCAGTAGTGACTATGACGTCTCCTGGCAAGGTCCCGTCCTTGGAAGCCTATGGCTATAACTATTGGAAGACTCGCATGCGAGCCTATCTCATGAGTCAGGGTTCGGACATTTGGGACATTTGCATTCACACCGCGTTTGTTATATTGCCAGTCACTGAGCATGGTACTGCCGGTATCATTGCTCAGCATCTGAGCAACAGAAAGGCTGTGAACATTCTTTTCTCTGGTTTAGGTCCCACTGAGTTTGAGCGTGTGAGTCATCTCTCCACTGCGAGAGAGATCTGGGCTACCCTCAAGGCACACCATGAGGGAACAGCACAGGTCAAGGCTCGGCTCTATCAGACCTACCGGCGTGAATTTGAGAATTTCACACAGAAGCCGGGTGAATCTGTTGAAGCTTTGTTTGGTCGTTTTCAGTCGATCATAAACAAGCTTCGGGACAACAAGGCTGAGGGTGCTCAGTTAGTCTCAGATCATGAGCAGGCGCTCAAGGTTCTCCATACCTTGGACCCAAAGATCTGGGAGATCAAGGTATCTTCTATCATTGAGAGTACTTCTTATGATACCTTGACCATTTCTGAGTTGTTTAGCAAGCTGAAGGCTACTGAGGTTGATCTCCAGCTGAGATCAAATCTCACTGGTTCTGGATCAAAATCTCTGGCCCTTTCTACACCTTCTGTTGATCCTTCTTCTGTGAGCTGTGCTGGGTTCTCTTTGATGTCTATCACTGAGGACCAGCTTGAGTTGTTGGGAGATGATGATTTGTGTCTCTTTAACAACCGAGTGCGTCGTGTCTATGACAAGAGAATGTTCAAAAGACACGGCACAAAATCCGGGTGCTTTGAGTGTGGTGATCCAGGACACTTCATCGCCGACTGCCCCAAGCGCAATGGTCACAAGAAGGGCACCGGTGGTGGCTTCCACAACTCCGGCAAGCATGAGAGCTCATCCTTCAACAAGGGCAAGCCGAAGACCCAATTCTTCAAGAAGGCCCTGAAGGACTACAGGCGAGAGAACAAGAAGCGCGACAAGGCCTTCTTCGCCGAAATGGAGAAGAGCTACTCCAAGCGGTCCACGTCTTCGTCCTCTTCATCGAGCTCAAGCGATGAGGAGATCGTCATCAGGAAGGGGAAGGACAAGGATGATCCAGCGGGCCTCTACTTCATGGCCTTCGGAGAGAAGACGAAGATCCACTCACACCAGCGCCGAAGATCCCGCAAGAGCTTCTGTTCAATGGCTCTTGGGGATAAGGAAGAAAAGAGCTCCTCCGATGACTCCGATGACGACGACAACGAAAAGGTATCATCCTATGAGCAGGAAATCGTTGATTTACTTGAGAGCAATCGTCAGGAGTTGAAATATCGGGAAAAACTGCTTATGGGGGCCAAGAAGAGGATAGATGAGTTAGAGAGTGAGCTTGCCATAGCCAATGGCAGAATTGAGAGTCTATCTTCTTCCCCTTGCTTGGGTGATAGCAGTGAGTGCCCGAAGTGTGAGGTGCTTCTGTGTGACTTGTCGACTCTGAAGTCCAAGTACATAGAAAGGGTTGATGAGAGGGACGCTTTGGCCACTGAGCTTGAATGCGCTCAGCTGGAGCTGAAAGATGCTCAAGCCACTGTCGTCGCACCCTGTGTTCATTGTCCATCTCATCTAGCTGCCTTAGCTGAGCTAAGATCCAAGGGCAATGAGCATTTGGGTGATTTGGAGAGGTTAAGAGCTGAGCTTGCGCAGACTAGGCTAGAGCTTGAGACACTGTCAGTTCCACCCACTGTCTGTGAGAACTGTCTGTCTCTTAGACTTGAGTTGATTAAGCTAAAAGTCGAGAAGTCTGTCCAGGTAGATAGCGAGTGTGAGACCTGCTTGTCTCAGGTGGAGGTACTAGCTTCCTTGAGAGAGGAGCTAGCTGATTCTCAGAATGAGAACTTTTACCTCCGTTCTATCCTAAGTTGGATCAGTGCCAGAGAGCCACAGCTCGGCATGATGATCCAGCAGTTAAAGAGGCAGGATGGGTTTGGGGTAGGTTGCACCTACACCAAGGCTAACTTTGAGAGTGCCATTAGCCGGGCAGTGGAGTGGAGTAAAATGACTCCTGAGCAGAGATACCCCAAGACTCACTCCACTGAGTCTTCCCAGGCTTGTCGGCCCAAGGAGTGAGTAATTCATGAACCACCCAAAGCTCCACCAAAGAAGCCTATCTGGGTTCCAAAGCCCAAACACCTCCACACTCCTCTAGACTCTCTTCTTGGACCCTCTCAGCCCAAGAAGACAACACCAAACACCACAAAGCCCAAGAACCCCAAGCCTCAACCACATTCCAAGAAGCCCACCTACCATTGTGAGTACTGTCAGAGAGACGAGCATCTTGCAGAGTTTTGCTTCAGGAGGAAGCGGATTGAGAGAGCAGAGAGAGCTCGTGGTGATCAGGAGCAGTTCTACCAGCAGGGTGGTAGACTGCGGGTTCCTCGACGCGGGGAGAGGCTGGAGGCCAGGCCACGTCGTGTAGGTGGTGGTAGAGGAGACGCCTTTCCTGCCCGTGCTCCAGTTGGTGGTGTTCGTTCCGACAGAGTTCCAGGCCGTGTTGGCTACGGTCCTGGACCTCGTGACCGTAGGTTTAGGCAGAACCAAGGACCGCGCTTTGAGCCGTGTTTTGGTCCAAACTCTTTTGATGGTTTTTGCTTTCCATCTTTTGAGCAGATGGCTCGACACTGGTTTAGCTCTTTTGCTAAACCTGGTGCCGGACCATTTGCTCCCGCTTACAACCACTGATTGTGCATGATCGGGGACTAGAGGACGTTTGGATTATGGACTCAGGATGCTCTCGCCACATGACGGGACATCGCAGATGGTTCTCCAGTCTCACTTCCCCGAGCTCCAAAGAGTACATCACATTCGGGAACAGTGGTCAAGGGAAAGTAAGTGGCATTGGCTCAATTCGCATTTCAGACCATTTTTCTTTAAAGAACGTTGCTTTGGTTAGAAACTTGAACTTCAATTTGATTTCTGTTTCGCAACTTCTTGAGGATGGTTTGGAGGTGCATTTTAAGAAGGGCAACTCTTCTGTGGTTGATTCTAGAGGGTCTTTGATTTGCCAGATTTTACCATTCGGTAAAGTTTTTCAAATTGACTTCTCTAGTTCTTTTGGCCCTTCTCGCTGTTTGATTGCTGGATCCTCCTCTGAGCTCTGGAAGTGGCATAGGAGGTTAGGTCATTTGAGTTTTGATCTGCTAGTCAGGTTAAGCTCTATGGACCTCATCCGAGGATTGCCCAAGCTTAAGATGGAGAAGGATCTAGTTTGTCATCCCTGTCGTCATGGGAAAATGGTTGCCGCTTCTCACTCACCTATGACTCAGGTGATGACTTCGTATCCGGGCGAGCTTTTACACTTGGACACTGTTGGTCCAGCTCGGGTACGTTTAGTCGGTGGGAAGTGGTACGCACTTGTCATTGTTGACGACTTTTCTCGATTCTCGTGGGTTTTCTTTTTGGAGTCTAAGGATGAAACTTTTCAGTTTGTTCATGACCTAATTTTGAAGCTGAAGAATGAGAACAATGGTCGGATGCGAGCAATTCGCTCCGACAACGGCTCTGAGTTCAAAAATTCTCAGTTCGTCAGTTTCTGTAGTGATCAAGATCTTGACCATCAGTTTTCTTCTCCTTACACTCCCCCACAGAATGGTGTTGTGGAACGAAAGAACCGCACGCTAGTCGAGATGGCCAGGACGATGCTCGATGAGCACAGGACTCCTAGGCGTTTTTGGGCTGAAGCCATGAACACGGCTTGCTATCTGGCCAACCGCATTTTTCTTAGAGCTTACCTTGGTAAGACATCATATGAGTTGCGGTTTGGCAGACAGCCCAAGGTGAGCCACTTGCGAGCATTTGGCTGCAAGTGCTTTGTACTCAAGAAGGGAGGGCATTTGGACAAGTTTGAGTCTCGTTGCTGGGACGGTGTTTTTCTTGGATACGCTTGGCATTCTCGACGCTTCCGTGTTTGGAACCTCGAATCCCAGCTGCTTGTAGAGACTTATGAAGTTTCATTTGATGAGTCCTTGCCTTCTTTAACTCCTTCTTTTGAGCTTTTTGGTGATGATGAGCTTGGAGAGTCCATCTTCGAGGAAGATGATACTCCAGGTGCTGATGAGGGCGGGCCTTCTGCACCCCCTGTAGAGCCCACACCTTCTGAGACTTCGACTAAGGATGAGGGTGGACCTCTGATCACTTCTTCCACTACGATCGAGCCCCCTCAGTCGAGTCCAGAGGTGCCAGCTGCTGACTCCAGTGAGGTGACTTCAGATCACCAGGGAACCCGAGCAGTTCAGCGTGATCACCCCTCAGAACTCATCATCGGTGATTTGACTGAGAGAACTTTGCGTTCATATACCTCTCTTGCTGTGTTTTCTGAATCTGCTTTTGTTGCATCTTTTGATCCCAGAGACGTTTCTCATGCTCTTTCTGATTCTAATTGGATTAACGCTATGCAAGAAGAGCTTGAGAATTTTGTCCGTAATCGGGTTTGGACACTAGTTGAGCCGCCACCAGGATGCAACCCCATAGGCACCAAGTGGGTGTTCAAGAACAAACAAGGTGAAGATGGGGTTGTGGTGCGCAACAAATCTCGACTAGTTGCCCAGGGTTTTTGCCAAAAAGAGGGTATTGATTTTGAAGAAACTTTCGCCCCTGTTGCCCGTCTTGAGTCCATTCGCATTCTTTTAGCTTTTGCCGCTTCGAAGGGTTTTAAGCTTTTTCAAATGGACGTTAAGAGTGCTTTTCTGAACGGGTTCATAGAGGAGGAAGTTTAGGTTAGGCAGCCCCCCAGTTTCGAGAACCCCAAGTTTCCTCGACATGTTTTTAAATTGCAAAAAGCTTTATACGGGTTGAAGCAAGCCCCAGGGTTTGGTATGACCGGTTGAAGCAATTTTTGTTGGGGAAGGGCTTTGTGATGGGTTCTGTGGATAAGACTCTCTTTCTGCTCAGAGTTGCTTCAGATTTCTTAGTTGCTCAGATTTACGTGGACGATATTATTTTTGGCGGTATTACTGATTCTCTTGTGTCTAAGATTTCTGAGCAGATGCACAGTGAGTTTGAGATGAGCCTCATGGGTGAGCTCAAGTACTTCTTAGGGCTCCAGATCAAGCAGACCAAGGACGGCACCTTCATCCACCAAGGTAAGTATACTCGTGACATGTTGAAAAAATTTGACTTTGGTGGGGAGTTGAAGCCGCAGATGACCCCGATGGGCACGTCTGGAGGATTGGACAAGGACGAGAGCAGCATCAAGGTCAACGAGAGGGAGTTTCGAGGGATGATCGGTTCGCTGTTGTACTTGACGGTGACCAGACCAGACATTCAGTTCACCGTGGGACTTTGCGCGCGTTTTCAGTCTTCACCACACGCATCTCACCGGCAGGCTGTCAAGCGCATCTTCAGGTATCTCACTTATGCGCCCGATCTTGGTCTTTTCTATTCAGCTTCATCATCTCTCGATTTATCTGCCTTTTCGGATGCCGACTTTGGTGGGTGCCGGTTGGATCGCAAGTCGACTTCTGGTACTTGCCAATTTCTTGGTTCATCTCTTGTCTCTTGGTCTTCTCGAATGCAATCTAGAGTTGCTCTTTCGACCACTGAGGCTGAGTATGTAGCTGCTGCTAGCTGCTTCTCACAGTTGGTTTGGATGATTTCCACTCTGCGAGATTTTGGGTAGTTCTTTCCTACAAGGGTTCCATTGTTTTGCGACAGCACAAGTGCTATTAGTGTAGGGAAAACCCCTTGTCTCCATTCAAAAACCAAACACATTGATGTGCGCTTTCACTTTCTGAGGGATCAATATGAGAAAGGTGTCATTGACCTTGTTCATGTTGATACCCATCATCAGTTGGCTGACATTTTCACCAAACCCCTATATCAGTCTACCTTTGAGCGTTTACGAGGGGATTTGGGTGTTGTGTATCCTTTCTAGGATATTTTGCGTCGGTTTTCGTTCTTCTTTGCTCCTTTCTTGAGTCTTTTTGTGTGTGTCCATATCTTGCATATTCACACATCACACTTTGAGCCTGCTTCTGTTATATGATTGAACTACTTTACTTAATCTAGTTGGTACATGCTTTTGATTACTTGTCGATGATCATGCTTTGCTTCAGTTCACTTGATATGTCTGATATCTGTCATATGCATGGCTTTTATGCTTTAAACTTGAAAAATGATCACCATTGCTTCTGGTAACTAGCATGCGTAGGCTGACTGTTTTTGCTATCTGTTACATGCCTTGTAGCTAGTTCCTGACTTAGATGCAAACATGCAACTTGGATATCTTTCTGCTTTAAAACATGGAAATGTGCGTTAAAAAATGATAAAAATCAAGAAAAATGTAAATTCCATGCCTTTTATGCATAACTTGAAAAGATCCAGGTGGGTTTGCTTTGTCGCATTGCATTGTTCTGGACTGCCTACCATAGCACTTTGGTATGAACTAGGACAGTGTAGTGTATGCCAAGACCAATGTCTTAAGCTTTTGATGGTCCAGTTCTGGCCTAGGCTTGACTTGGTCGGTCAGCATAAGGTTTGACATGCAAATAACCCCTGGCAAAAATGAAAAAGGAAAGAGAAAAAGCCTGAAAAATGAAATGATAACAAGTTTGCTGAAGCACTTTGTTTTTGGATAATGCTTATCTTGGTAGATATCAGATATCTTTTGCATTTCATGCTTTACCTTGCTTGTTTACTGGAAAATGTGGTGGTGCTTTGGTTTGCAAAAATTGTCAAATGTATGCTAATGACTTTCCTTAGATATCATCTGTTGCACTGATCATGCCATGTGTCTTAGACAGTATGTCTTTTGCTATACTCGTTAGATGGTGTAATTGCAGTCAACCATATTTGAGAAGCATGCTTTCTACACTCCTTATGCACTCCAGTTGAATTCACTTCATATTTTGAGGGGTAGTTGCATTTCAGGGGGAGTCTGTGTCTTTTTTGAGTGCTTGATGAGTTCACTTGTCAACAAGGGGGAGAAAATTTGGGATCATAATTTAAGGGGGAGTTTCTGTCTCGCTTGGTCTTACTCTGTTGATATCCTTGTTGTTCTGAAAATTGCACTCGTTTTGAGCTTTTACCTTTGGTTAACCATAATGACCGCTTGTTGCTTTTGTTCGGCTTTTGGTCATTAGGGTTAAAATTTTACCTTATTTTTCTTCTTCTTTGTTTCTCTTGTGCTTTGTTTTCGTGTTTCCACATTTGTTCGCAGGTGCTGGAGAGCTAAAGAAGTGAAGTGTTGACAATGCACTCATCAAGGGGGAGATTGAGGAGCCATGCTGAATAGCGTGGGCCTCATGGCTCTAGAAGTGATGAGTCATTGTCAACGATAGTCAAAGAGGACAGAAGAAGAAGAGATCTGCTGTTTCATGGGCCACGTGTGACTCAGGTACACGGGCAGCGAGCGACTGTCGGGCAGAGGAGGCTGTGAAGTCGGGCTGGCCCAATCCGGGTACATGGACCAGAAGCAGTAGAAGACCCACTGGGCTGTTGACCAGGGTTGACTCAGGTACACGGGCGGCGAGTGATTGCATGGCTGAGAGAGCTGCGGAATCGGGTCGGCCCAATCCGGGTACCTGGTGCAAAGTCGGTGGAGGCTTTGTCAGTTTCAGCGCAAAACTGACAACCGTTGATCTTGTATCCGACTGTCCAGAAGAGAAGCCGTAGTCGCTACGAAAACTTAGCTTCCGGATAAGTCATATGTATCTCTAGGCCCACAGTCAGTCAGTCGTGTCTGTAAAAATACCTAAGGGCAGTAGAGTCTTTTCCTTTATTCCTGTGTCTGTAAAAAACCCTAAGGGACTGGTGGAATATTCTAGGCCATTCGGCAGCCTATAAATAGGGCCCCAATCCCTAGGGTTGGACTACCCTTCTAGAAATCACTTTTTCCATCATTCCTTGGGTCATCTTTGTTTCCTGCGCACTCTCTCTCTTACTCCTGTTTCTGTGCACCACCAGAGGTTTCTATTCTGCATGCATTCATTTTGTTCTTTATTAATGCAGTGAGATTTTGTTCTCTGTTGAGTGCGAGGCGTGCATTTAGTTATTGTGGATCTGAATCTTTGTGTACCGTGTGCGTTTTTGTTCACTATTTGCTACTCAGTTGGCTGTGTTCTTCGCGCAAGCAGTTCTAGTTCTTGCTGCTGCAAGTAGTACTACTACACTGTAGCAGCAGGACACTAGTACCAGCTTTTGCTTTTTCTGCGTAGCCTTTTTAATCGAAGTAGACTAGGCTGAGTACCTTTTCTGACTATTTTCTGGCGAAGCCACCCTCTCTGTTCGAAGCCCCTCAGCTCCGTGAGGAAGGCTTCGATCTAATATACTCGAAGGCTTCGTTTGTACTTTGAACGTTTGTGCGAAGGTACTCCGACTCGAGCTCTTCGAAGTCCATACTTCGACAGGTTTCGAAGTTGGCTTCGAAGCTTGTCTTTCTGTTAGACTTCGCTCAGTGGTTGCTTCCGTCTTCTTCGAAGGTCCTCGATGTGTTTGTTCGAAGGTAGAGTGTAGGCTTCGTTTTTGGTTCTCTGTCGCGTGTCAGCCTTCGCTTCTCCTTCGAAGGTAGTCTTCGTGTGTGACATGTTTGAAGGTCTGTTCGAAGGTTGTGCTTCGAAGTATACTGTTCGAAGCAAGCTTCGATACACGCACACTTCGCCACGAAGCATACTTCGCACTCTGTAACACGAGCTATGCTAGACCAAACAAACCTTCGGCACGTCAACTTCAACCTTCACTCAACCTCAACAGGCCTCGACCTCCGAAGCAGGCTTCGGCCCAGCGAAGCAGGCTTTGACACTGCGAAGCAGGCTTCTACCAGCGGGGTAGGCTTCGTCAAGTTTCGAACAGGAGACAAATCAGAACAGTAACTTCTCATCTCACTTTATATATACTTAGATCATTTCATTGAGAAGTTTGGCCTGACATGTCTAGTATACTTTGTTTATCTGCCTAGTTGCACTGCTTTGGTAGTTCTCTGTTTAACATCAGTTACTTATAGGCTAGATACCTTTAGACTTAGGCTATCTGTTCATTTTCTGTTGCTTAGTCTTTTGAGGTGCGTTGGGTGTTGGGAACAGGCCATATATTCGAAAGAATTTTTAAGGCGCCCATTCACCCCCCCCCTCTGGTCGCTACTTTCGGTCCTACAACCATTGGATCTGATCGAAACATTATGTTTTAATCTCGCGCATCCATCGGTATTTAAAACCCACACTTGATCTAAGCCGCACGATGCGTATTGGTTCGATGTTTTAATCTCAGCCGTCCACGTCACTTTAACTCCCCCGCCTCGCCCTCGCGCGTTGGATCTGGATCCAATGGTCCAAATCGATCCGGCGCACGCGCACAGTGCGCAGGTTCACCGTGGGCCTGGCTCACCGTGGACCCGAGGCTAATTTGAATTTAATTTAAATTCCAGAAATGCTTTTAAACTTCAAAAATTCATATCTGGCGCATTTTAATTTCAAAAATTACCATTTCAATTTCAGAAAATTTGTAATATTATCCTCTACATGTTAATGCAATAAAAACAATATGTTTACTTTGAATATTTCATTCTTATTTAGTAAAGTATTCAAATACCCTTAGGGTAAAATGCAAATTTGATTATTTAAATTACAGCAAAAATTATATTTATTCATTCCCTGTTAGAATAATGAAACCACTAAGTTTTCTCTGAACCTTTCATTTTAAATTAATTAGAAAACTTAAAAGGAGATTACTCACATTTAAAACCCCTTTTTGCAAAGGACAACATTTCATTATAATTCCTTTTAAATTATTTATAAAATAAATTTTAGAAACTTAACAACTTGAATTCTTTTAAATTAAACCAATTTAAACCTATGTGCTTGTTTTGTGGTTTTATATTGTTTAATTAAACGTTGTATTTATTTTATTTTACTTTGTTTATAATGGGAAGACTACAACGCTGCCGAGGAGCCGGAATATTACCCGGAAGTTCCTCCCTCCCCATTCGCTGAACAAGGAAAGTCACCAAACCAATCTTTTGAGCATATTGAACCCATGCTTTATTAAACTATCGCTAAAACACATAGGATATACATGCATTAGTCAAATGAAACCCTTACAATATATTTATTTAGGATCCCCCGACCTTGATGTGCAACCCAAGCCATGCCATCTCGCCTAACCTCATTGCACCATATGATTAGTATTATTAGCTAGTGTCCAATGTATTGACACGATTGCTATAGGATAAAAATGAGTCGTAGCAACATGGTTCTACTATATGATCTCCGTTATTCTTATCCTTGGAATTCTGTCGGTGATGAGTTGTGGTTGCGAGTGAATGCATGGTGGGTTCCGGGTGCAAGCTAGGGCATTGGTCGGTAGCACCCGGGGCACTATAAGGACCAGTCTGAGGGATCCATTGCAATACACTTCCGTACTAACCACAAGTCTAATGGGTAAGTCCTAACTAAAGTATGGAGTGTTCAAAACCGAGGCCACCATTTGGAGATGTGTCAAGCAGCACCTGCGGGTGACTTGTACCGACGTGGTGCAAAATGGGGTGCGACGTTAGCCAGGATGCGGCCCGGCGCGCCGGCGAAACCTAGAGCGGGTGGTTATCGCTTGGAGCATTTCATGCCGAGGTTTTGGCACGAGTTCCCGTGGTATGGGTCATCTTGTTACACTTTGGTGTTTGGGATGAGTGTGTGTCTTGTGGGTACAGTAGTACACCTCTGATCAAAGTCATAAATCTTTTGAAAAGCCGAGCCCATGGTCAAGGGCGGGTTGCGTGACATCCCACAGTTAGATTACTTTTGATATGTATGTGCATGATGGTTTGACATGTAAGGACTATTGTGCGAGGAGGTAAAACGTACTCCTTGAGTTATATGGTATTATGATGTTCATGTTTATTATTCTGCATGAATAAATTTGACTACGCTAAATGCAATAACAAAAAATGTACTTTTCCGCACTTTTAGACATTATCCCTCCTTTATTATTACCTTGCATTACTATTGCATTTGCTTTGGCTTGTTGGGTACTTTTTGTACTCATACCCGTTGGATACACAATTCAGAGGATGCCTACTACGAAGAGGATGGTCTGGAGTAGCGACCCAGTCAAGAAAACGATCCTGAAGAAGACGTTCGTCATGCAGTCTACTTTTATAGTTTCTTTTTATTTTACACTTGTGTAATAATGTGGTCTGCGAACCATGAATGAATGCCCTTATGTACGATGTCGCATGATGAACCTCTTGTTATTATTGTTTTTTCTATGGAAATTCAATAATGTTCCGATTCGGTAAATCAGGGCGCCACAGTATTAAAGATGGGTGGTTAGACCTAGAGTAGATCCACAAAACACAAACCTCTCCAACTAGAGATTGAGGAAGGCAATTAGTTCTTTGGTGTCAACGAGGCCAGTCTGCTTGTTGTGCTTCATAATATACTTGCCCCAACCACCGGTGGTTTTTACACCAAGACGATGGGTTGCCGTGGAACGAAAAGAAAGAGGATTGCAAGCAGAGGTGATGTCAAGGGAGGTAAAAGACTGTACGTCAAGTAGAGGAGTCATCGGGCCAGTGCAGGAAACAAAGGCGCTAAGAGTATCAGACCAAAAGTAACAAACAGCAGCAAGAAGCGACTCGTTCTTATAAGGATCAGCAAGAGAAAGATCGGTGCAATGGTCGATGCTGATTTCCTCCCAAAACAGGCGCTTGACGGCCGATACCCTAAGGTACCGACCACACCATCCAGGAAGTGGGGAAGGGAAAGCCCTAAAGCTAAGGTGCCAATCAGAAAACATCATGGTGGAATGTCTGAATGGGATCCAATTGGTTTTCGCATTAATAACATCAACGGCATTAGGGTTGCCCATTGGACCTAGAAATCAGTGAGTCGTGTGATCGATAAGGGGAATTGAGACCTAGTTCCACAAGTTTTACAAAGAAATCATGAAGAAGACAATGAAAACGGGGCGGATAAAACAAACGAACCAAAAAGAACCAAAGAACATGGAGAGATCAAGAGATTACCTCCGGGACTACGTTGACGGTGGCCATTGTCGGTGATGCCAAACAAACACGGGCCCACCAAAGGAGAACGAACACGTCGAGTAGTGGCGGTTGCAAGGAAATGGTGGCGAGCTCGAGGGGCAAAAATTGGAGCAATGAGCAGAAAGCGTGAAGAAGAAGGGTGGAATGACCGGGGTACTTATAAAGCTAAAAGAGACTCCTCGGTGGCCGAGTCAAGCCGATTCTACCGGATTTTGTGAGGCCACCTACTTAAAATCATTGTAGACCCAAGATTATAGGAACCATATCTTTGGCTTAAAGAACACTAGTACAAAAACTATGTGTGATGAAGCCTGGTCCGACGTGACCACGAATAGACGTAGATACATTGGACCAGGCAATACCCATCGCAGTTGTGAATGGCCGAAGATGAGGAAGTGGGAAGAAGAGAAAATTATGAAGCTGGAATCCTAAGTGAAGTTATAAAGGTATTAGAAGATGAAGGGTTTCGGCTGGTAATTAAAATGAAAGGATCGTGCGGATAGACGTTTGAGAAGACGTGGCAGTAGGGATAATAATCATTGTTAATTTTGAAGCATCAGCAGTCACTTAATGCTCCAAAACTAGGGGGCATGTGTTGATGCCAAGATTTGGTAAAGCCCAGGCCCACTAAAGATGTTGCACGGTCGACACAAGTCAAAGTGGTCCGGTCAAGGAAAGTCAAGGAAGCTCGTCCATGCTATTACAAGATGATCAGACACAGAAGAGCCGAAGGAGATAAGAGCAGAAAAGAAGATGAAGATTATTCGGAATCGGTTAAGATAGAGTACTTCGATGGCAAGTCTTCAGACTATAAATATGTATCCCTAGTTAGCTTAAAAAAACATATCTCTATTAATCAACTACTCGGTGCATCGCCACCCTTGGCTTCCAAAGTTTATCTAGCGGGGTTCGGCACTCGGAGCTGGGCTGCATCGTTTCGATCTCTGGTGAAGAGGTGAGTCCCGCCACCCCCGACGTCCATACCGATTAGATTAGTATCCTCACGGCTGTATCAGATTGATCTCTTGAGATGAACATTTAAACATTATGGTCGCCGGTTGTTCTCAATGTATTAGCTAGGTCTAAGGCTGTATTATTTCCGTTTGATCTCTCAGATTGATGTGATCTTGGTGTGATAGTTTGAGGCTTCATCGGTAAGGCCCGACATCTCTTACTATTGTATATTTTTCGTGTTGTATACCGTTCATCGAAATAAAGCATGCCTAATACTTTAACATATTATTAAGATCATCGTGACTAGGTATGGTCTTGGTTAGGTCCAATCTAGTTATTGTGATGATTTTCATGATGTAGACATGCTATCTGGCATGTTTTATTTATTTCTATCGAAGTACAAGCCGACGGGTTATCTTCGATTCCACGCTACATCTTATAAGTCATCAGAAAAGCACTCATCGACCTATGTGGTAAACTGCACATCTTATCTGTCGATGGCACACCCGCCCGATTGCTTCATCCCAGGTCATTAGCCTTATGGTCGATCGGCATGATATTCCACAAATATCACATCCTCGTCACGGTCATCGACTTGATAACCGATTGGCTATTTTACTAATACCATATTTTCTATTCTCTTATCAGTTGCAGGGTCATACTGATTGGCACACCTTGAACTCTTTTTCTAAGAACGTAGGACCTGCACTGGAGTGAAGCAGATCTCTTAGACCACGCTTGTGTCAAAGTGTGACTAAAAAACGCACCAACAATATCAAACCTCCAAACAATAACATTGTAAACATTGACATTTTGCGAATTTTTGAAAATTAAGTGTTAACACGACGCTATTCGAACCTAAACTTTTAAACGGACAATTTATAA
This sequence comes from Zizania palustris, assembly GCA_019279435.1. Classification (NCBI taxonomy): domain Eukaryota; kingdom Viridiplantae; phylum Streptophyta; class Magnoliopsida; order Poales; family Poaceae; genus Zizania; species Zizania palustris. The sequence continues at coordinate 111,368,983 of JAAALK010000283.1, read as the reverse complement.
CTAACATTGGCCACGTACGATGTCTCTTCACTACAACAAAACAGGCAACTTCCGTCGGCCAAAGCCGATGGAAGTTAGCCCTTTCCCGACGGAAGAAGCCAACTTCCGTCGGCAAAACGCTAACTTCCGTCGGCCTTTGGCCGACGGAAGCGAGGCGACGGAAGATAGCTAACTTCCGTCGGCGGCCGACGGAAGTTAGCTAACTTCCATCGGCTTGACGTGGCCGACGGAAGTTAGCGCCGAATTCTGCCACGTCAGCAGGGGGGTGCTAACTTCCGTCGGCCAGCCTGGCCGACGGAAGTTAGGGGCAGCTAACTTCCGTCGGCTATGGCCCTAGCCGACGGAAGTTAGCCTTTCTGCCCACGTGGCCGAAACCAGCTAACTTCCGTCGGCTATGGTCAAAGCCGACGGAAGTTACCTGGTATTTTTTTTTATTTTTTCCCGGTTCCCCTACTCACACTCACATCCAACCACAATTTCAATCACATTCACAATACACATCCAAATTCACATTTCACATCCAAAATCACATTTAAACTTCACATATATCATCCAAAATCACATCTCATATCCAAAACTTCACACATCACATCCAAAATCACATAACACAACTTAATTCACATTCAAAGTCACAATACACATCCGCATTCACATGTACCATCCAAATTCACATACAAAGTCACAAAACATATCGAGATTCAATTCAGGTTCATTATACACATCCATACTCACTGATCGCCCACATTTGGGTCGTGGGCGCCGCCGCTGCCTCCCGCTTCGTTCACATTTGCCCCGGAGGCTCCATCCTGACAAGGCGTACGGAAACACTGAAGAAATAGACAAAATTAGAAACGAACTCAACTACCCTTCTAAACGCTAACTTAAGTATTTAGGAGGTACCTCAGGTGATGTAGGAGATAGTGGTGGTGGCGGGGGAGGTAGTGGTTGGAACATGGACATGTCAAATCCACTGTTTTGCTGGGCTAGTTGCTACACATGTTGTAATGTAATCAGTTAGTTCTAAACCTATTTCTGAATACTTTTGAACTGCAACACTCTAAACTAAACTTACTTGGATCATCACATGCTGTTGTGCTAAGCAGGCGGTATAGTACTCTTGTTGTTTCCTGTTGTGCTCGTTTACCCGCCTCAATTCCTCCCTCATCCGAACCATCTCCGGGGTTTCTTCTGAGCGACGACGGCTGGAGCCAACTCCGACGGAGCTCTGCGACGACTGAGCTGACTTCTGAGCTCTCACCGCTCTCGAGTCAATAACTCCATTGAACATGGAGTACCTGCAACATTAACAGGGGTTAGTTACCATCACAATACCATACACAAAACATTAATAAAAACACTGTCTCACCGTCCATGGCTTTTGCCACCTCCGCTGGAGTACACGGCCATTTGGTCGACAGGTTCTCTCCGCCAATCATAGTCCTCTCCATGGAGTCGAACCATGTGTTCACCATACTGCGCCTGCAAAAAACATGTCCGATTAGCTAGACGCAGAAAAATGAAATTACGTAAACTCTTAATAACATCTCACCAAATGGTCCGTGGCTGTCTGGCTACACAAGACATCTGGCTGTGTCGGATCGCTTCCTTTGTGACCAGAGGTATACACCTCTATGTCACTTGGCACGTTGCTAGATTTAGCTTCCTGTACATTAGAAATGAGTTAGTCGCATTACAATGTATCTATAGCTAGAGAGTGACAGAAGGAGGTCTTACCAAGCGTTTAGTGTGGCGAATATGTCCGTCGGCACCATATCTGTGCTTCGGATCCGTCCCGCGGCATTGTCTTTTCTGCTCGGAAGTCTTCTTAAATGCGGCTGAAGACCAAATCTTGCAGAATTCGAAATAGGCGTCCTCGCGGTTTGCAAACCACGGAATCCTCACCTGAACAGAGATGCTATTTGTATTATATGACAACAAATCTCAACAATCGAAGAGGTAAAAAGTTAGAATTGTTTACCGAACGGTATTCTTCTTCAGTCAAATAGATTGACGATGAGCCCGTCGCCTTGCTCATTCATTGCCCTAGCTTCTCCTTGTAGTAAGCATTGTTCGCTTGAATGCGGGCATACGAAATGGCGTCCTTCACCACCTTATGTGCATTGTTGTTGAAGACTTGAAGGGCATGGTTATGGTGATTGCTGACTTCTGGCAAGCAAAAGCGTAACTGCAAAAGTAATGATTAGTACAGTGTTGTAACTCGAAAAGCCTAAAAGAAGATTGAAAAAACACTTGCATACCCAAAAGTCATGAGACACCGCCCCTTGAGCAGTTCCGTGGCGCCCGTCAGGAGCGAACCGGTATTGGTCCCATGTCTGGCATAGAACCCGCTCACTGGTCGGCATTGTCAGCACCCCTGGGTAGTGCAGACGGCACAGGTTACCCAATATCTGGTTAACCTGCCTGACCCTCGAAGTGCCGTCGAACCGAGAGTCAATCCAAGATCTAGAAATACATAATAAATAAAGTTAATTAGTTTAGTGAAAGAAATTTTTTGAAAAAAAGCAAAACAAAGAAGAGTATTACACTTACCCGTCACCAACAGGCGTAATCTCGATCTTGGCTCCACCAGAAGAGACTACTGGTGGAGCGACCAAGTGGCTCGTCCTAAAAGATACTGAGGACCCCCCGGCAGCCTCAGCACCTTCCTCCTGACCCGCACCCTCCGGGAGATCCCCCTGCCCCGCACCCTCCGGGTCATCCCCCTGCCCCACACCCTCTGGGTCATCCCTCTGTGCCGCACACTCTGGGACATCCCCCTCCTGCCCCCCACCCACCGGATGATCCTCGTGACCCGCACTCTCCAAGTGTTCTTCCTCCTACAAAACAGTATTGAAACAATTAGGAATAGTTTATAACTGGCATAAAAAACAAGCTGAAAGTTACCTCATCTTCTAGTTGAAATGCAATAGGCCGACCAATTAATGTCGGATCTATGCATCTCAGGAGCTGCTCTTGACGACGTCTGTTTGACGAAGAGGAACTACCCTGGAATAGGGTGTCCTCCTGACTCGTCGGTGTACTCGCCGGAGTACTCGCCGATGAACTCCCCAAGCGGAAGAGCTTCCTCGTGACACTCTTCATCTTTTTCGACATCCTATTCAAAACAAGCACAAACGAGCATTTATTAGTAAAGAAGGTTTGAACATATAAAAAACATGTAATATGAAGTATATTGCATATCCATGTATGAAAACAATTACTTGTCAATTATCATCAAAATCAGGATCAATTTGTCCTTTTCTCCCCAAAGCACGCCATGTTACGTTTTTCTTCTTATGTTGGTGTTTCCTTTTCTCGGGAACTGCCACATCATTAGAATCGCCGAGAAACGAATCTATCGACGATTCTGACTCTATATTAAACGAAGTCGGCAATTCATCATCTTGGTAAACCTCATCGACCTCTTCAACCTCCAATTGATAAGCGCCATCACTAGGGGTGTGTAGACGTTCCCGAGGATTCACTTTGTAGACTACCCACCAAGCACTTAGTTTTTCACATGGGTAGGGCATATAATACACCTGCTCGACTTGGTGAGCAAGGACAAAATTGTCGCAACCAGATAATCGTTCCGCGTGTTTGACTTCAACCATCCCAAATTGGTTTTCACGAGTACCATGTTTAGGGTCGAACCAATCACAATCGAAGAAGACTACTTTGATCTCCTTATTCCCGGCAAATTTGTACTCGATTATATTTTTGATGATTCCATAATACATAGTTTCGTGTCCTTGTCCATCAACGACCCTTGTAACAACTCCAGTATTAGTTGTTGCCGCTAGAGGTCGATATGCTTCAAAAATAGTTGAACGGAAGCGGAAACCATTAACATCATAGCGACCGTAACTTTTGGCACTAATACTCTCGTAAGAGAGCTGTCACAAGTCTATATGTACATTGTCAGCGAGCACACACTGCAAATCATAGGAGATTATCAGATAATTAACCTAGTAGACTAAAATAATACGTGTCACAAAAGGTAAGGAATTACATGTTCTCTGAACCAAGTGAGGAAACTAGGCCCGCCATTTACTCCTTCTCGACGCAATTTATCTAATTGCTTCTCCGTTGGTTGACGACCAGACGTCAAGTATTTCGAATCAAACATACTGTCAATGTAACGAATAGGTAAACAAACGGGTATAAAATTTGGAGGTAAAATATAAAACTAAAACGAATCACTTACGCGAAATATTGTTCCATCTCTTCCATATTTGAGTACATGTAGAGCAAGGCATTTGTTCGTTCTTCTTGAGTTACATAATATGTCGTGGAGACACCAACAGTTATGCCCTTCCACCCAAATATTTGGAGATCACTACAAGGATGGTCTTCATCCATATGGTACCGTGTAGCAGGTGTGTTGACATTGTGACGCTCAGCGAAGTATACACTAGTGAAGTATGCTATCTCTTTCAATTTAAATTCTTCTGCGATGCAACCTTCAACTCTGGCCTTATTACCAACCATCGCTCTAAGCTTCTTTAGGGACCTTTCAATATGATACATCCACCTATATTGCACAGGGCCACCTACCTTAGCTTCATATGGCAGATGAACCAGTAAATGTTGCATTGGATTGAAGAACCCTGGAGGGAAAAGCCCCATAACTTCCGTCGGCCAGCATTAAAGCCGACGGAAGTTAGCTAACTTCCGTCGGCTTTAATGCTGGCCGACGGAAGTTATGGGGATCCGATCGGCCGCGGAAAAACCCCCGCTAACTTCCGTCGGCCACTGTCAGAAGCCGACGGAAGTTAAGTTAACTTCCGTCGGCCTCCAGGGGCCGACGGAAGTTATTTAACTTCCGTCGGCTTTCCCAAAAGCCGACGGAAGTTAAATTGGCCGACGGAAGTTTATCGTTTTCCTGTAGTGCTTGTGTGATGCGTCACCGACGTAATGGTACGTTGTAACGTTAAAAATACTTTTAAAATTTAAAATACACTCTTTTGTTCAAAGAAATGTATTTTTAGATAAAATTAATAAATTAGTGATAAGATTAAAAAACATAATTTTTATTATTAATAAGAGAACAATATTGTTAAGCGTTAAGTAAGAGATATGTAATGAGTATTACAAAAACATAATTTCTTAATTTACAAAGTAAATTAGGTAGGAGTTGAATAGTAAAGTTTTTTAAGAAAATATTGAATAGATAGAAATAGAGTTTTTTACGAATTACTTTGAAAATATTTTAATGGTTGCTACTTCAGTACTTTTTCACCTTCGAGGAAGGTACGCGGAGGCACGTTCAGAAAGCAAAAATTGTACAGAGGATGATACGACGAGGATTAGAAGGGTCCCAGAGTTACCTGGTCGACTCGGCACGTGTCAAACCGTGGCACCAGGACCATCGGCTACCTCTATCATCCAATCCATCACATGGTTCCTGGGCTCCCCTGCTGCAAGCGTATGATTGCCTCTCTACATTGCACATTTGCAGCACTGACGTAACCAGTTTAGTTATTATTGCTGTTACTAATTTACTATGAACTGTCGGTTGGCTTGGTGGTTATTGCTGTTACTACGAACTGTCGGTCGATTTGGTTATCATGGTTACATAGATTATTAGTCGACCTAAAAATTCCAAGTCATGAGAATCAAGTCAGTTACTACGGTTTGAAAACCATCGGTTAAGCTCAATTATCTTCATAGAAATTAAAACGATGCGTTGAGCTGAAACATTTTGTTTGCTATTCCAGTTGCATTGTCCATCCATCGATTCCAATTTATAGAGCATCCTAGGCTAAGTCGACGGTAGAATAGAACATGCTTTGTTTCTACTCGTGCGTGCGTACGTGTGTAGGCTGTAGAGCAGACGAATATCGAATTAATTAATGTATGCTATATTAATTGATGCGGCACTAAACATAGCACTTGTTGTTTTGAAAATTTTGTACGCCTTTGCTGTAAGCCTGTAATTTCGCAGTGAATCCTAACAAGAATTAAACAAAACACACGGCAGATTTATCACATGCAGATCGTATTAATGATTTAAGTGATTCTACAGGTACCGGACGGTAAAATTTCTATAATGATTTCTATAGGATCACCTACGTATATACGTACGCTCACTTGAGAATATAATTTACAGTGCCGTGGCACATGCATGCAGTCGAATCTAAGCGCTAGTACGAGGGGAAGGAGTAGTAGTCCCCGTCTTCGGTGGCGTCGGCGCGGTCGACGCGGCGGCGGCCGTGCAGCGTGGCAGCGGCGGCAAGCTCCAACGAGTCGACGTGCGCCTTGAGGAACTTGACGTAGCGGACGGCCTCCTCCAGCATTGACGCCGTGTCCAGCCTCGCGCTGCCGGGCACGAGCCGCTGCAGCGCGCGCATCCGCTGGCTCACGCGCTCCCGCCGCAGCCTCGCCGCCACGCTCTGCGGCTCGCTCGACACGCGCGCGTTGCGCCGACGCGGCCGCGGACCCCCGGCGTCGTCGTCATCGATACCGGGGAGCTGATGGCGTTGCGTGGTCGCCGTAGCCGCAGAATAGTACAGCACATCCTGCGGCGCCTGCACCGCCGTGGCGGCGGCCGGATGATGTATTGCCGGCGCCGCCTGAGCTCGAGAAGAAGCCATGGTAGCGTAGCCGTAGAGTGGACTTGACAGTACTGGAGCCGCCGGCGACTGATGCGGCGGCGACACAGATGGCGATCTGGATGGTGACGGCGAGCTCGTGAGTGCTCTGTCTAACTGCGAGATGATCTGCATGAGCTGCTCCTGGCTCATCATATCCATTGCCGCCATCTCCAAGTCCACCGAGAAGGATGTGTGAGCTATGGATCTGTTGTATTTATTAGTCCATTCCAAGTCGATGGCTATTTATACTCGCTGCATCTGTGTGCTTCCGTTCGAATACTGATTAGTTTCTCAGCAGTCAGCATATACAATAGTTCATATTGTAGAGACGGCGAAGCAGAAAAGGGAATGAATTCATTTCTGTATCAGACGTACGAGGAAAGAAACAAGAAGTCGGGTTACCACACATCTCCGGCAAATTAACCAATTGTACGCAGAAGCAGATACACACACGGTCGGTTATAACGGCTCACCTTTAGTTTCTTACTTTTACTCCCCTATTTTATAAAGTAAGTATTTTCACTATGTCTAGATTTATATTGATGTCAACAAATCTAGATATATATACAAAACATATACATGTTAACGCTAAGATTTGGTAAAGCCCATGGCACGCCAGGGATGCCGTAAGATCAAAGAGAGTCTAGTCAAAGGTGGTCAAAGAAGCCTGTCAGTTATAACATTACCGGATATGAATCAGTTGATGATGAAAAGATAAAGATTATCTAGAATCGGTTAGGATAGATTACTTAGATGTCAAGTCTTCGGACTATAAATATGTATCCATTAGTTAGGTCAAAAATAACAACCAACCCTTCAAACAATTCTTCGGCGCATCGCCACTCTTGGGTTCCCAAGGTTAATCTCGGCTGGATTTGACACTCAGAACTTGGCTGCATCATTCCGATATCTAGTAAAGAGGTGAGTCCCGCCACCCCGACTATCGTATCAACTAGGTCAGTGTCCTCACGACTGCATCAATTTGATCTCTTGAGGCATCGGCTGAAACAGTACGATTGTCGGTTTATCTTGATGTATTGTTTAGGTCTAAGACTGCATCAGTTTAATCTCTTAGATTGATGTGATTTAGGTGTGGTAGTCTGAGGCTTCATCAGTTAGGTCCGACATCTCTTTCTATTGTATCTTCTTCATGATGTATAATGTTCATCTAAATAAAGTGTGCCCGATACTTTAAAGTATTGTTAAGTTCATTGTGAGTAGATACTATCTTGGTTAGGTCCAATCTTATTATTATGATGATTTTGATGATACACATGTTATCTGGCATGTTTTATTTAATTCTATCGGAGTACAAACCGATAGGTTATCTTCAACTCAATGCTATATTCTATCTGCCATCGGGAAATGTTCATCGGCCCATATGCGTAAATTGTACATCTCACTGACCGATCACGTGCCTGCCTCGGTCGTTCTACCTTGGTCATCGGCCTTATGGTCGATTGGAATTATTCGCTCCCGATTGTTTTATCCTTACTGCAGTCATCGGTTTGGCAGTCGATCGTCTATGCTACTAATGTCATTTTCTATGTTTCCTTATCAGTTGTAGTATCAAATTGATTGGCATACCTTGAACCCTTTTTCTAAGATTTGTAGAACCTACACTAGAGCTAAGCAGATCTCCAAGGCCACGCGTGTGTCAAAGTGTGACAAAAAAGACACCAACACGCCTCTTAGCATGCCCGGTGGGACATCTTCAGCAACTCAGCCATGGCGGGTGAGATCGACAACGGCAATATCATCTCGATCACTATCAAAACACTGAGTGAAGAGCAGAGGGCAAAAGTGCAAAGGCACGTAGATGATTTCCAAACGTTGTGTCTGCAAGCCTACGACATGACTCAATTGGGTCCCATCCAAAGAGATATGTTACCAAGACTGGCATTGGCTATAAAAGCCAATCAACAAATAGAAAGCCCTTGGGCTAGTCTCCCATAGATCACTAATTAGGAAATTCATCACGCGCAAGTAAATCAATCCAGAACATTGGTCAACACCCTCAACGGGTTGACCAAGAAGAGTATTGATGACACTATAACCCATGAGCCACCACAAGGTCCAACGTACCTCCTTGATAGCCAAACAAGATTACTGCAAAATCCACAGCATACTCGACCGACACCACAGATGCAAGGGCCGATGAGGTTATAGCAGTCGACCTCTTCGTTCGATCATGAATAAACAAGACGACCCAACCACTAGCTCCTGCAAAGAGTTCACCATAGAGCGCACCATATGGCCTCGAAAGGGGTGCACCGGCGCCACTTCCGCCAATTGACACAAGACTATGGAGCACTGCCATATGATGATGAAGGACAATACATGCATAATGTTGTTCGGCCGAACCAATATCAGCAGGTCCCAATACCTTATCGACACCCTACGCCGGGACAACAGGAAGATGACTAGGTGAAACAGATAATGGAGGTTATTCGAGACCAATTTGGGTTGAAGCCCAAAGAACAAACGTACATGTATCGGCGGCCGTCCCTGGAATGGTTTGATCAAGTACCACTTCTAGAAAAATAAGTACCCGACTTCACCTAGTTCTTAGGACAAGACTCAGTCTCTATGATCGATCATATTAATCATTTCCTCTCCCAGTGTGGGGAGGCATCGACCGACAAAGAGCTAAGGGTCTGATTCTTCCCGCTTTCTCTATCAGGATCGACCTTCACGTGGTTTTCTTGACTACTGGCGGATTCCATCAGAGGATGGGCAGATTTAGAGAAGTTTCACTAGTATTTCTTCACAGGCATTAATGAGATGAAGCTCACCGACTTGACAGTAATGAGGCAGAGGATAGACGAGTCGGTATAGGATTATGTCCAGAGGTTCCGGGACGTACGGGGCATGTGTTATAGCTTGAGCATCGGTGACATGGCTTGATGACATACATGAGATAACTCATTAACAATTTGCATCATAGGCCTCTAAAAGGAATTGCAAAATCTAATGTTGGTCTTCAGCCGGATGAACTTGAGGATTAGTATAGTAGCCTCAAAAGTAATAGTAGTAGTAAACTGATCACAGTGTCAAAGGTGGGAAATATATGCAAACTATTCTTAGCTATAGTAGTCAGCTATTACTTCTAAAGCTACTATATTAATCCTCAAGTTAGGAGATTGTTTTGTTCTCTCTCTCTAGTGTTGTTGAGGCCTCAACATATTTTGTGTTGTTTTTCAAATATGTTCATGGCTGCCATGGAACCGTGAGCACATCCATTCCCTATCAGCAACACGAGAAAGAAGAAGTTGTTGACGGGAATGGACGTGTCACATGGCTTGATGACATACATGAGATAACTCAATAACAATTTGCATCATAGGCCTCTAAAAGAAATTACAGAATTTAATGTTGGTCTACAGCCGAATGAACTTGAGGATTAGTATAGTAGCCTCAGAAGTAATAGAAGTAGTAAACTGATCACAGTGTCAAAGGTGGGAAATGTATGAAAACTCTTCTTGGCTACAATAGTCAGCTATTACTTCTGAAGCTACTATATTAATCCTCAAGTTAGGAGATTGTGTTGTTCTCTCTCTCTAGTGTTGTTGAGGCCTCAACATATTTTGTGTTGTTTTTCAAATATGTTCATAGATGCCATGGAACTGTGAGCACATCCATTCCCTGTGAGCAACACGAGAAAGAAGAAGTTGTTGACGGGAATGGATGTGTCCCATGGCTTGATGACATACATCAGATAACTCAAATACAATTTGCATCATAGGCCTCTAAAAGTTGTTCTAAAAAAGTGGTAATGTGGTATGCAATATTTCTCATGGCATAACTTAGATATAGAAGACTTCACCCAAAATTAGACTAATATATATTGGGTGAATGGTACATTTCCATTAATCAATGCCAAAACAGGTGTAACAAAGTAGTATACAGTGGTTCTACAAATGATAACTATCCACAAATGTAAGAGCATCTCCATTGTATATAAATTGATTAAATATAGCTCCATTTGAATAGCAATTCACATTTAGCAAGTACAATGGAGATGCTCTAAGGACAATAAACCCTAGAAACGTTTTAGCAACCTCAATCAATTTAAGTGTTAATCACATAGAGTACCACTTCACAGTGGATGAATGGTGCAATCAGGAATCATTTTCAGATTTTTGACCATATTCAGAATAAACTGTAGAATTTACCAACTAGAACAGTTTATATTAATATGATTGAAGATGGACTAACACACATATAAGTTCAGGAAGAACATAGTTAGGACAATCCTCTTTTAAGGTCAAAAACTCACAACACAATCAAACAAACTTTCAACACACTTAAATCACACTTAAGTAAATCTAGAGACTGAAAACTGCTAAGTAACACAGGGAGTTAACTCACTATGATGCAACAAGCAGTAGGTAAATTACCATATCTCGACAAATAGAAATCATCAACTATTGTGAAAGAACTCAGGATATCTATCTAGGAACACTGATTTTGACAATTTCAATCACAGCCAAAGATTTTGTATAAGACAACTTCAGCACTTTTGATTCCTATTCAGATCAGAATAACTGAAGTCTGAGCTGAATATTACTGAGTAGAACAAAATATATCACACATTGATGATCAATGATATTCATGCAAAAAGTTCAAGAGTAGTACAAATTCTATCAAACTAGTACAAAGTTTAGCAACCTGAATAGGGACGGCGGCGTGCGCTCGGGGACGGGGATGGCGGTGACGGCTCCAAGACGGCGGCGCGGGGTCCGGGGACAGCGACGTGGGCTCTGGTGACAGGCGGAGTTCGGGGCGACGACGGCGACGGGCTTCAGGGATGACGGCGATGGGCTCCAAGGGTGGCGGCGCGGGCTCCAGGACGGGGATGGCGGCGTGCGCACGGGGACGGGGACGGCAGCGACGGCTCCGAGGCGGCTGCGAGGGGTCCGGGTACACCGACGCGGGCTCCAGTGATGGGCTTCGAGGACGACTGCGACGGCTCCGAGGTGGCGGCGAGGGGTCCGGGGACACCAACGGCTCTGAGACGGCGGCGACGGGCTTCGGGGATGACAGCAGCGGGCTCCAAGGGCGGCGACACGGGATCTGGGAGTGGCAGCAACGGGTGCGAGGAGTTTAGGGTTTAGAAATGAAATGTATTTCTTAGACGGTGGGAGCGAAAAATTTATATAGGTGTATTAGCAGTGGTGGGCATGATGATGTCATCCTGCCCGCCACTGCTATTTTCTCTTAGTAGTGGCGGGCGATGACGTCACCAGCCGACCACTACTAGTATGCCCTCCGCTGGTCCTCGACTTAGTAGTGGCGGTCCACTGACGTCACCGACCGCCACTACTAAAAGGAATAGCAGTGGTGGGCTGGTGACGTTAGCATGCCCACCACTGATTACACCTGACCGCCACTACTAAGAGAAGTAGGGATTATCTAATATACGTTGTGCTTACATTTCGAGAAACACTTTGTAGCTGTTGGACCGGAAACGGCGACCAGAGGGGTTGAATGGGAGCTTTTTAAAATTTTAGGCTAAGAAACAGCCTCCTGTTTAAGTTCTGTCTTCTGCGGAACAGGCTTCGAACACACCCTTCGAAGTTCTAGTTCGGAGGTATTTTACAGCTCCGAAATCAGGCTTCGCAAGGAGCAAAAGTACGAAGCCAAGAAGACTTCGCTCCACCCACAACCCCGAAGATTCAGCTCTGCAAAGTTAGTGCAGGCTCCGCACACTAGGTGCCTTTGAGCAGGCTTCACACTTCACCCTTCGCAAGAGCAGACTTCTCTCTGTGGACTTCGACCAAATACCCAGCGACAACAACTGGTGCTAGGCTTCGTACTTCGAAGGTCTAAACGCACACTGAACAGACTTCGCCGAGGACTTCGACAAGGGAAGAAAACAGGCTTCGATCTTAAGCCAAGAACAGTGCTTCGCTAGTAATCGGAGAGGTCTAGCCTCTAGTTTACACAAAGCGAACAGACACTAAAAACACACTTCACACACAAACCTCTCACACACTTCTCCAAGAACACTCTAGTGCAATAAACTGAACACAGGAAGAAATGAGACACAGAGAAATCAAAGCATGCAGTGAAGTACGCATACAAGTTCAAGCAGTAAATGAAAACAGAATCAAAGCTTCATTGCTTGAACAGGGAACACAAAATAAACTCACAGATCTAAATACAAAGTATGTGTGGCTAGCACATGAGCTCAAAAATGACTGCTCAAATTGTTGATTTGACCTAGCTAGCCTCCACTATTTATAGGCACTATTCATCCCTGTGAATAGACTACTTTACCCCTAGGGTTTACACCGGTTTTGTCTCATCAGAACAGGGGGGTACAGTTGGTAGTCTACTTTATTTGGAGGCTTCTTCTATCAGCTTCGTAGAGGAGATAGCATCAGCTTTTTGCAGAGCAGACACGGTCAACCTTTGCAGTCTTGGATTTTTCTGAAGCCCCCCTTCGCACACGAGGGGTGCGGTAGCTTCGGTAAGAAGCCTTGAGCCTAACGGCCTTCACTTCACCGAAGTCAACCTTCGATACAGAGACAGTTTTGAGCCGAATCCGTCAAAGCCCTTGGGCCTTCGCACCAACACCTTCGGAGTGGACCACCACGACTTCGCAGCTTCTCCCAGCTCGAACTCTGTCAGCTCGTGTACCGAAGCCATGCTTGGCCGAAGTACCTCAAGTCAGCCTCACTCCGAAGCCCCACCTTCGGAGTACCACCCTTCGAAGTCCCTCCTTCGTCCAAGGCCTCCGCATGAAGCATTCCATTAGCACTTCGTCGCAGTGTCTCTCCCCGAGCACACTCCTCGACGAACCTCACCCGAACCATGCCTTCGATGCACCTTGACTTCTGAGACCTTCGTGGGGTATACCTTCGAGTGCCTCCCTACAGAGCACACTTCGAACGCCTTGCCTCATCGCTGAGGACCTTGTCCACCATACTTCGAAGTCACTCCATTCGGAGTACCCTTCGAAGTGCCTCGCCTCCCAGGACTTCGTCTCGGAGTACCTTCAGCCGGAGCCACACTCCGCACTTACTGCCTTCTCCTGGCGCACCTCGACCTGAGGTCCGACCTCGACCCCTTCGCAGACTTCGTGACCGAGCTCCCCGCTCGCCTGGCATCAAGCCTCCCACTTGACCCAGGTTCACTTGCTGCGAACCGTCCGTCGCCTTCGAAGTCACCTGCGCACCACAGACAAACAGATTAGTGTATCCAGTACCCCGAAGACCTCTCCGGGTAAACAACCTCCGATACACACTCTGGTGTACCTCCCAAAGTACTGAGACCTTCGGTACGACAAAGTCATCATGTACTGTCGGACCCCTCCGACAGGCACACTTCGCTGCAATAGCTACATCAAACCAGACCCACCGAACCCTTCGGTGAAACAACCTCCGAACCCCTTCGGAGGGACCCCTTCGAATCAGAGGATAAAAACTGTCAATCACTCATCACAGACTCCGAAACCAACCCTTGGTTTCTCAATCTCCCCCTTGATGAGTGCATTGAAAACCAAATTCAAGTTCAAGAAAATTTGAAACATTTTAGCACTCAAGTGACCATAAAACTCAGAAACGAGTCAAATCATGTCACTTGACAAAAGTATTTTTCCTCCCCCTTTTTCAAAAGAGTAAAAGCCCCTTCGGCAAATCTTCCCTTTGCAAGATAAAAACTCCCCCTGAGTTATTTTACCCCTTGCTACAAAGAACTCAAAAATTTCTCCCCCTTTGGCAATGCAAGCATCAAGGAGCATTCAAAAGATGCAAAGCTTCGAGATGGGCAGAATTGCAAAGACATATAAAACAAAAATATGCCAACATTAATACAAATTTTTCATGTGCTCAGCTCAATTTAACATTCTCTAAAAACATGATGACAACATGTGATTTTATCATTTTGAAATAAAAGCATCACCACTCAATCAAGGTAACTAGACAAGTAAAAACAGGGACTGCACAAAGCTAATCAATTTCTACTCTAGATAAACAAGTCCAGTTCAAATGGAGCATTAAAAACAAACTTGATGATCAATGAATTTGTTGTTCTTTTCATAATGACAGGGGTTATTTGTTTGTCTACCTTATACTTTCCAATCAAGCCAAGCCTAAGCATGAAAGCCATCAGAAGCTTAAGGCGGTGATTTTGGCATACACTACACTATCCCAGTTGAAACCAATGTGCAATGGTAAGCAGTCTAAAATAGAGTAGTGCGACAAACAATCCCACCTGGATCTTTTTCCCTTTTATCATGCAAATCATGGATTTTTGAATTTTTTATTAAGTGAACAAATTTTCAGCACTTTGATGAATATCCATGAATACAATTTTTCAAGTTGCAATGGTTACCATCCAAGGAAAAGGAGTCCTACTATCAAGCAGATAAAAGATAGCTAAAGCAGTCCTGCCTAAACATGCTAGATTCAAGACTAAGCAGTGAGCATGATTTGATTTTGGAAAGAAAAATCATGCACAAAATGTTTCAGACATATTAAATAGAGCTGAGCTGACATGATTACGTGAATTATAATCAGGCATATAAGTGCAAAAGATGTAAATGCAATTTCACACATGATGAGCATATGCAAGACAATCAAAATGGCTCCCCCTCACAAAATGCCGTAAGGGTGACAAACACCAAGTTCCCCACGCAAGTAGGCAAAACGAGAAGCATCGAGAGGTTTTGTGAAAATATCGGCTAGCTGGTGTTGGGTATCAACATATTGAAGCTCAATATCACCCTTCTCATTATGATCTCTGAGAAAATGATATCGCACATCAATGTGTTTGGTTCTGGAATGCTGAACTCGGTTGTTTGCAATACAAATAGACTAGTGTTATCACAGAAAAGTGGAACACTCTTATAATCTAACCCAAAATCCCGCAAAGTGGAAACCATCCACAAAATCTGAGAGCAAAAGCTAGATGCAACAACATATTCGGCCTCAGCCGTCGATTGTGCAACACTAGACTGTTTGTGGGAAGACCAGCAAACCAGTGAAGTACCTAGAAAATGACAAGTACCAGAGGTACTTTTCCTATCAATCCTACACGCAGCAAAGTCCGCATCGGAATAACCTCTAAGACACGAAGAGGAAGACGCAGAATACCAAATGCCGAATTCTAGGGTATGTTTGAGATACCTGAGAATGTGCTTTACTGCTTGGTGGTGTGAAGCTTGTGGTGACACCTGAAAACGGGCGCACAGACACACTGTGAAGTGTATGTCTGGCCTCGTAGCAGTCAAGTAGAGGAGGGAGCCGATCATGCTTCGGAACTCCTTCTGATCTACGGCTTCTCCATCTTCGTCAGGATCCAATGCTACAGATGTAGTCATTGGAGTGGCGAGTGGCTTCGCATCAGCCATGTCGAATTTCTTGAGGAGGTCCTTGGTGTACTTCGTCTGGTGGATGAAAGTACCTTGTTTTCTTTGCTTGATTTGCAAACCAAGGAAAAAGGTGAGTTCACCCATCATGGACATCTCGAACTCCCTGCTCATGGGATCTGCAAACTCGGTAACTAAAGCATGAGAAGAGCCACCAAAGATGATATCATCCACATAAATCTGGACTAGGAGGAAATATTTTCCATGCTTGAGAGTGAACAGGTGCAAAAGTTTTAGTAAAATCAATCCCTTCTAATTGAGAATAACCCTGAGCTACAAGTCTAGCCTTGTTTCTAACTACAGTCCCATCCTCCCATTGTTTGTTTTTGAAAATCCATTTTGTTCCAATGAAATGAACATTTGGTGGAGGATCAACTAAAGTCCAGACTTGGTTTCTCTCAAAATTTTCAAGTTCTTCATGTATGGCATTGATCCAACTAGAATTAGAAAGTGCATGACTAACATCTAAGGGCTCGAAAGAAGCAACAAAAGCAGATCAATGAAATGAGCATGAGAACGTGTTACCCTTTTATCAAGCTCACCAATGATCTGCTCGGGAGGATGCATCCTTTGAACGTGATGTGGAGCCTCACGGCGAGATGCAGTCTCCCCCTCAACTTGTGCGTTGGAGTGGTCCAAGATGACTAATGTCAAGGTAGTTGCTTCGGGACCTTGTGCCGAAGTAGTCGAAGCGGGGTCAGCTTCGGGGGTCGATGTCGAGGTTAGTAGGGGTTCATCCTCGAAATCTCCAGGATCTTCTTCTTCGAAGATAGTCTGTTCCATGTCGTGTTTATTTGCCTATTCAACAGTAGAACTAACAGAGGGGGTTGATTCATCAAAAGTCACATCACATGACTCGATGACAGTGTTAGTCTCCAAATTATAAACACGATAAGAATGACCATGTGTAGTGTAGCCCAAAAAGATCCCGTCAGAAGAGCGTGACTCAAATTTGTTCAAATTTCCACGTTTTAGGATAAAGCAACTGTTGGGGGAAATTACTTCATTTCCAGGACTTAAAGGTTAACCCTCCGAAGGCTCTAAGAAGGTCCCGAAGGTGGTCGATTAATGCTCAATGATACGTCAGCACGGTCGAAGGGTGCCACGATGCGAAGTCTCGGAGGACCCTCCGAACGGAGAGAGGAGGCTTCGAAGCAGGAAGACGTGACTGATTGGATGCCCTGCTTATCCATCTACCCTGCAGCACTTTACCGTGTATAACCTTGTTTACAGTACTGAAGGTCATTTGTAATATAAGGGTAAATAGGTCTATTCCTTTAGCCTTTCTCCCTATAAATACCCCCCTTTGTACCTTGTAAGAAGGATCCAGAACCAGTGGTTCAAACACATACATTCGGACCTCTTGAGTTGTTATCCTTTACGGAGGCTCAAGTTTGTCCTAAAAGCACAAACCTCTTGTTTGTTTGTTCTTAACTACTAAGAACCTGTTGGTGTAACTTTTACGCCAACAGTTGGCGCCGTCCGTGGGGATCCATGTTCTAAAAGCTTGTTCTCTACTGCTGACTGCACTCTGAAGAAAACTTACGGGGGGAGCCTCGGAATCCTGAGATTCCGCGCACCCTTCAGTTAAGGGCTTCTTAGTGCAGCCCGAAGGCCTTCCCTCGACCCCTCGAAGTCGTTCGAAGCCTTCCATTTCCAAGACACCTCATCGACTAACCATGCCTCTGAAGCGTGGTCAGGCTACAGGTCCCCTTCGAAGGTCCCCTCGGACCAACGGAGCCGGACCCTCAGCTAATCCGACGGTTCCTGCCGGAACCGATGGGCGTCGAGCGCCCCGGGGCCCTCTACCCCCCCTACAATGCTTCAGACCGACTACGCAGCAAGCCAAGACCCTGAAGTTCCCTCCGACGAAGACGAAGGCCCTCCCGAGACCGAGGCTACGCAGCTAGCCAGGCTTCAGGAGGAGATGTCCAGATGGAGGCAGGAAGCCGCCGACAGACTCCGCACTCAAGCTTCCACTGAAACTCCAAGAGGGCCTCCAGACGATGGAGGCCACAACCCCCCAGAAGTTATACAAGTCCAAGAAGAGGCCGAGAATGCGTCCTTCGACAATGAGTCTCCACTGCACCCTGATCTACAGAGAGTGCCTTTCGACCCCAAGTTCAAGGCCTCGAAGCTGCACAAGTACTCCGGGGGGTCGGACCCCGGGGAGTTCGCCCGCTCGTACGCCCTAGCTATAGAAGCAAGCGGAGGGGTACGAAGCACCATGGCAAAATGCTTCCCACTTGCTCTCGAAGGTGTGGCGCTCCGGTGGTTCTGGTCCCTAAAACCAGGATCGATTAAGTCATGGGAACTACTCAAAAAGAAGTTCGTGAGCAACTTCCAAGGCACTTTCGTGGCCCCGATGTCCACGGAAAGTTTGTTCCAAGTAAAGCAGCGGGAAGGGGAAACCCTCCGAGAATACTTTACACGCTTCGCCCACACCAAGTCACAGATCAAGGGCCTTACTACCTCTTCGGTAGTTGATGCTGCCCGAGAAGGGGTGCTGAACCCCGACCTCCTCAGCAAACTCCATCGGAAGCCGGTAACATCCGTAGCACAGCTCATGGCATACTTCGAGCAATATGCCAAGGCAGAGGAAGGATGCCTTCGGCGAGCTGAGGCAGCACTACCCACCCTCCGGGAAGTCAAAAGGGAGCCAGAGGCCACCGCTCCGCCACAACCTCCACAAGACAGCCGCCCTAGCGAGTATAGGCGAGGAAAAAAGAATTTCCGTTCGGAAGTACTAAACATTGCACCTTCAGCTTCGAAGGCACCGGCCAGTTTCCAGCAAGCAAAAAATTTTAAGGCTGGGCCGTCAGTACCTCAAGAACGGGTGCCTGGAAGGCGCCAGAGTCATTTTTGCTGCGTGCATGGCGATAATAGAAGCCATGACACGAAAGACTGCAAGACGATATTAACCCTTCGGGGTGAGTACATTGACCGAAATACCAGGAGGGGTACTTCGGACCGGGTTCCACCTGCGGCACGATCGGAGCCTGTTCAAACTGTGGCCCGAGCCGGTGCCCTCGAAGCCCCTATACGGCTACCGGTGGCCAGTATTATGCCACCACCAAGGCACGAAGACTCGCAAGACCGCGGCAAAAGAGTGGTCCTACCCATCTCCGGAGGAGGGACCCTCGGCAGCATGTCCAAGAGACAGCGCCGTGAGTACGTCCGAGAAGTTGGGCACATTGGGACTTCAAGTTCCGCTGAAGGGATGCCAGAATGGTCCCGTGTACCCATCTCATTCACAGCCAGCGATGCAGTAGGGGTGAAGTTTCCCCATGCTGACCCATTAGTCATCTCTGCCGATATAGCAGGGGCTGATGTTCGGAGGATCCTGGTGGACGGTGGAAGCTCCGCAGATATACTCTTCGTTCAAGCCTTCGACCAGATGTGCATACCCCGGAAGCATCTACTCCCTGCAGCCCGGCCACTTCAAGGGTTCTCAGGACCGCCTCTCGATGCCCTCGGCCAAATAGGCCTCGAGGTTGCCTTCGGAGAGGGGCCGCTGGCCCGAGTAGAAGAGGTGATTTTCGACGTGGTGGATGCCCCCTACGCCTACAATGCTATCTTCGGGCGAGGGATGTTAAACCAGTTCGGGGCTATAGCGCATCACAACTACCTTTGTCTCAAAATGCCCACACAAGGTGGAGTGCTCACTATTTCAGGAGACCAAGCTGTAGCCAGAAGGACAGAATATGGCCACGGGCAGCCATTGGACCCTCGACAAGTGCACAATGTGGCGGAGAGCGCCAAAGAAGTACCAGAAGCCTTGAGCCCCCCGAAGGGATCCTCGCTCAAACCAAGCCCGGAGGGTGATGTCGAGACAAGAATAATCTCAGAAGACGGCAAAGAATACCCAATAAAATTCGGCAAGGGGCTATCTCCGGAGATAACCGCCTCATTAGAAGAAGTCGTCAAGAAGAATCTAGACATGTTTGCTTGGACCGACGAAGATATCACGGGGGTCGACCGAAGCATCATCGAGCACAGTCTGCTCGTCAACCCGAAGGCCAAGCCAGTGCGCCAGGGGCTCCGGAAGCTATCAACAGAAAGAGCAAATTTAGCCAAGGCCGAAGTGGAAAAATTGTTAAAAGCTGGCATTATCAGGGAAGTGGCCCATACCGAGTGGTTGGCCAACCCTGTTTTTGTAAGAAAGAAGGATTCCAGCAAATGGCGCATGTGTATTGACTTCACATCACTAAATAAAGCATGCCCGCGAGACCCCTACCCAATGCCCCGAATAGATCAATTAATAGATTCCACAGCCGGCTCCGAACTATTAAGCTTCCTCGATGCATACTTCGGGTACCATCAAGTATGGCTGAAGAAAGAAGACGAGGCCAAGACAAGTTTCATAACTCCTTCAGGAGTATTCTGCTATGTAAGAATGCCGTTTGGTTTACGGAATGCCGGAGCCACATTTTCTCGCCTAATAGCTAAAGCTTTAGGCCATCAGATAGGCCGCAATGTCGAAGCCTACATGGACGATATTGTAATAAAAAGTGCTCAAAAGCATCAGCATAGCATAGACTTAGATGAAACTTTTGAGAGCCTCCGAGCATGTGGAGTACGCCTCAATCCCGAAAAATGTATATTCGGGGCACAAGCAGGGAAGCTGCTAGGGTACTTAGTTTCGAGCAGGGGGATCGAAGCCAGTCCAACGCAAATAAGTGCACTGCAAAGAATGGCCCCACCTGAAAATTTGAAGCAAGTACAGAAGCTAGCAGGAAGGCTAGCAGCACTCAGCAGGTTCCTGTCCAGATCGGCACAGCGAAGCCTCCCAATTTTCAAGGCACTCAAAGGCTCCGAAAGCTTCAGCTGGACGCCGGAGTGCCAAAAGAGCTTCGAAGAGATAAAAGCCTACCTTGGAACATTATCAACCTTAACTGTTCCTCTTCCAGGGGAAACATTGCTTTTATACCTTGCAGCGACAGGGTCAGCAGTAAGCGCAGTACTAGTCCGAGAAGTCGAGCTCAAGGACAAGCTGGTACAAAACCCAGCTTATTTTGTCTCGGAGGCATTATCAGGAGCCAAGATCAGATACTCCGAGCTTGAAAAGTTTGCTTATGCTTTGGTAATGGCCTCACGAAAGCTAAGGCATTATTTCTTGGCGCATAACCTTATTGTCCCCACATCGTATCCTCTTGGAGATATGCTCCGAAACAAAGATTCCACAGGCAGGGTTGGAAAGTGGGCAGTCGAGTTAGCACCCTTCGAAATCTCCTTCACAGCAAGGACGGCCGTTAAATCTCAAATTATAGCAGATTTCGTAGCAGAGTGGACTCCATCTGCAGTATGGACTCCGGAAGAACCCTCCGACGGTTTCTGGACAATATTCTCCGACGGGGCCTATCAAGCATCAGGTGCCGGAGCAGGGGCAGTAATCTTCTCACCATCAGGACAAAAGGCAATGTACTCTGCAAGGCTTAACTTTCGAACCACTAATAACGTCGCCGAGTATGAAGGAATCTTGCTAGGCCTCCGAAAGGCTAAAGCACTCGGAGCTACAAGGATAATGATCAAGACAGATTCCCAAGTCGTCGCGGGACATATTGATAAAAGCTTCCAAGCAAAAAACCCACATCTCGCGCAATACCTTCAAGAAATCCGCAAGGCAGAAGCAGCATTCAAAGGGTTTACAGTTCGAAGCATACCGCGGGCAGAAAATCAACTTGCAGATATTCTTGCAAAGGCCGCAGCAGGAGCAGTAGACCTCCCGGAGGGCGCTTTCTATGAAGAATTAGAGCAGCCAGCAGCTGACCAAATACCCTCGTCAGAAGTAATGTGTATTGAAGCTACGGATTGGCGAACTCCAATAATAACTATGTTGCAAGGTAGCAATGACCCTCCGGAAGGCCAAGAAGCTCGAAGAGTGCAAACGAGAGCTCGAAATTACAAACTTATTGGGGAAGTACTATATAAAGCCGGAGTATGCTCACCACTGCTTCGATGCATCTCTCAACCTGAAGGACAAGACATACTTCGAGGCATCCACGAGGGGTTGTGCGGAAGTCATCTAGCTCCCAGAGCACAAGCAGGCAAGACGCTCCGGCAAGGTTTTTATTGGCCGACGATCGTCAGAGACGCCGAAGACCTAGTTCGGACGTGCCAAGGCTGCCAATGGATGGGCCGAAGGAGCCATCGCCCGCCAGCTCAACTCCAAGTTATTGCCCCAGTATGGCCGATGGCTAGATGGGGCATGGACCTCATAGGCCCTTTCCCACCAGCAAAAGGCGGATTGAAATTTGCGGTCGTAGCAATAGAATACTTCTCAAAATGGGTGGAAGCAGAGCCGTTAACAGCCATCACATCAAAGAATGTGCAAAGGTTCTTCTGGCAGAATATTATATGCAGGTTCGGAGTCCCCAGAGAATTAACGGTGGATAATGGGACCCAGTTCGAAGCTGATACCTTCCAAACATTCTGTGAAGAACTGGGCATTAAGCTATGCTTCGCAGCAGTGCGACATCCGCAATCCAACGGAGCCGTCGAGCGAGCCAACGGGAATATCCTCTCCGGGTTAAATCGCCGAATCGTCGGATTGGCCAAGGGCCTATGGGTCGAAGAGCTACCCAAAATTCTATGGTCTATCCGAACCACGCAAACTAGATCAACCGGCTTCACGCCATTCAGGTTGCTCTTCGGAGACGAAGCCATGACCCCTACGGAGCTCAAAGGGGAGTCACTTCGCGTAATTCAACACGAAGACGAAGATGATCGGAGTACTTCAATAGACTTGTCGGAAGAAACAAGGCTTCGAGCTGTCGCCAACCTGACGAAGTACCAAGAGCACACAAAGACATGGTATGACCCGAAAGTCAAATTAACTGAGTTAAAACCAGGTCATCTAGTATTACGAAATGTAATAGCTCCGGGGAAGCTAGGAAACAAATGGGAAGGACCATATGTTATCTTACGCTCAGGTCGCCCCGGCTCGTTTAAATTAGCTAATTTAGAAGGAGAAGAGTTGAAACATGCGTGGCATGCGGAGCACCTTAAGAGATATTATGCTTAAGGCTTCCTTGTATTCACTTGTAACACTCCTTTTATAAATAAAGCTAAGGGGTTGAGATTTGTTTTGCCCTTCGAACATCCCACCCTCCGGATGGACGCATTCGAAGGTCGGTGATGCTAGCAGAGCCAAGCATTTTTCGGAAAAAACCCAAGGGGCTTGCTACGAACCATTGGTTCAGTGGCTCCGCCAACCTACGGATTCCAGGCTCCGGCTTGTTAGGATCCGTAGAAGAGTCTAAGGACTTTAAACAAGACAGAATTTCAAGCCTCCGGGCGCGAAGTATCTGTAAAAGAGCCGTAGGTGGCCAACCTACGGATTCCAGGCTCCGGCTTGTTAGGATCCGTAGAAGAGTCTAAGGACTTTAAACAAAACAGAATTTCAAGCCTCCGGGTGCGAAGTATCTGTAAAAGAGCCGTAGGTGGCCAACCTACGGATTCCAGGCTCCGGCTTGTTAGGATCCGTAGAAGAGTCTAAGGACTTTAAACAAAACAGAATTTCAAGCCTCCGGGTGCGAAGTATCTGTAAAAGAGCCGTAGGTGGCCAACCTACGGATTCCAGGCTCCGGCTTGTTAGGATCCGTAGAAGAGTATAAGGACTTTAAACAAAACAGAATTTCAAGCCTCCGGGTGCGAAGTATCTGTAAAAGAGCCGTAGGTGGCCAACCTACGGATTCCAGGCTCCGGCTTGTTAGGATCCGTAGAAGAGTCTAAGGACTTTAAATTTTTTGTCTAACTTATCGATGGTGACATGTGCAAAAATTCGAAGCATGCAGGTGCTCGAGCAATCATTGTGCCTACCGAACCCTTATATAAGATAAAAGCTCCGCCACCCACAAGAGGGGTAGGAGGATAGGAG
This sequence comes from Zizania palustris, assembly GCA_019279435.1. Classification (NCBI taxonomy): domain Eukaryota; kingdom Viridiplantae; phylum Streptophyta; class Magnoliopsida; order Poales; family Poaceae; genus Zizania; species Zizania palustris. The sequence goes on along the minus strand of JAAALK010000283.1, from coordinate 111,345,132 downwards.
TCACACAGCATGCTGTCAAAGCACTCCGCATTAAAGTATTATATTCATACATCAGGAAAAATTGTTATCTAGACCCAGATAAAAACGGAGACCCTTTCGACCCCTAGAGCTACCCCTGCGGCTACTTTGCCCTTCGGAGCTTGAAGTCTTTTTAGGCCGGGAACTCCTCTTTTTCTTCGAGGCTCGCAGCTTCTTTGCTCCTCCTGAAGTTCGGCCCACGTCAAGAGCCTTTCGGAGCCGGCCTCGGCAAGGTTTCCAGCTTGATACTCCGAGTCGGACCAGTCAACAGGCTCGGAGGACGAAGACCCCTCTTCCTGTTCTTCCTCTTTAATATAGGACAAAACATCCCTTCGTACTTCAAGAGTAACTTCCCCCCGTCTCCGCGAGGAACAGAAAAGCGAGAGCGGCGATAAGGCCTCAAACTCTCAAGAACTGCCCACTCCTTTCGAAGCTCGGCAGTAGTTTCCAAAAGTACGAAGTCAGGGCTCGAAGGGCATGACAGAACCTAAAAAAGAGAAGAACACCCAAGACAAGTACTGTTTATAACTTTCTCATTAATTAAACAAAGTTTACAAGACCACAGGTACACAACAGCCCTAAGCAGCTAGACCTGCGGGTCGGTTGGCGGAGCTGGGACCGAAGGCGCTGGCGAAGTCGGGAGTGGTGGCTTCGCCTGAGCCTGCTTTTGCCGGCGGGCCTCGTCGATCCAAGCCTTAGCAGCAACCTTGTGGTCCGCCTTCCATACTGATCGGAAAGCTTCCCACGCCGAAGCCACCTCCGGAGACGGCCGCAGCAGGTCATCATCCGCGAAGCCTCCAGGAGACGAACCACCAACCGGAGCAAGGGGAATCCGAAGAGCTTCGAGGTGGCGAAGAACCCCGATGCCGGCGCACTGTCCGGAGATCTCTCCGTACCGTACCCCGGAATTCTTCATCAGCGACGAAGCTAACTGGATCCTCGTCAGCTTCCGGTCGAGCGGCTCGAAGGTTGCAGCAGAAGTCGAAGGGCACATGGTGCCAAAGTACTCTAACGTACCCTGAAGAGCTTCCAAGGTACGGTCAGCAGTACTGGAATTCTTTTTATCTGCTGCTTCCAGGCTTGCAACCGTTGCGTCCAACGCGGCCACCCGGAGCATCAAGGAACTCTTCTGAGCCATTACCTGGCTAAGAGCCTCTTGAAGTTCAACCATACATCCGTTCGAAGCAGCCGCATCCTGGCGAAGCTTCTCGACCTCCGCACGGAGAACCACTTGCTCAGCTTCGGCTTCTTCGGCATGAGAGCGGAGGGCTTCAGAGGCTTCGTCAGACGCGGCCTTGGCCTTCTGTTCTTCCAAGAGTTCCTCATTCAGCCGGAGAGACCTCCCGGTGGACTCATCAAGGGCTGTTTGAAGAGCTGTAACCTTCCGGTTAAGTCGGTTAATTTCGACCTCACTGGAAGTCGCTGCCGCTCTAGCAAGGGCGAATTGCTGCAAGGAAAACAAGGTAAGTGCTAAAGAAGCTTTGATCATTAAAATACAACAACTGCGGTGTCTTTTTCATACCTGAAGGGCAGCCCTTTCGAGGGCCGTGTTGAGGCTCGAAGCCCTTACTTCGCTCAAAGCGGAGATCAACTCCGAATTGGCAATATCCTGGCTTTTCTCAGCCAGGGGCTCCAGTAGCCTTCGAAGGCCGCTCCGATGCTCCAAGAAAGGAGCCAGAAGAGGGAGCCAAGACAAGGCCCGGGCGTCGTCCTTGGCAGCCTCGTCCTCTGAGTTGCCGACGGAGGGCGCTGCTTGATCAACCCGAAGGCCCAAGCTGGAAATACTCTTACCCCTCCCCGGCACGAAAGGGGGAGAGGCAAGAACATCTTGACCTTCGGCCGCCACACCTTCGGCTGGAACCACGTTGTCGGAGGCGCCGTCAGTAGTCGAGGTCGCCACGGCCGGAGCCAATTCCGTCCCAGGGAGCACATCGTCCGCTCCGAAGGATACGTTCTCTGTCACCGGGCTCGGAGCCCCCAGGGGAGCCGGAGGGTCCGCCCGGGTGACTGTCTCCGAGGAAGTAGGGACGTCGGGCACCACCGAGGCCTCGATACCCGAAGAGGTACCTATTTCAATTATCAAGGTTAATTAACATATTCTGCAGATAGCAAGCGAATGCCGATGAAAAAAGAAAGAGTTCTGGGAAAATACCTCCAAGAGCCGTTTGAGGAAGGATCGCCGGATCCTCCAGGACTTCGTACATCCGGAGGATGTTGTCGAAGTCATCCCCCGAAGTCCTGACCTCGGTCTCGTCCGTCGGGGCCACAACCTCCGCTGAAACCCCTTCGGGTGCAGGCAAGTCGGAGGGAGAGTTTGACTCTACTTGCACGTTGACAGGCGCAGGAGGAGTCAGTAGGGTGACGTCAGCATCCTCCCTGTCGGGGAGGTTTGTGGGTACCTCCCCCATGTCTTCGTCGATCAGAAGGTAATCTTCGAAAGCCTTCGCTGTGGCGCCTCCGGAGTCTTCTGTCTCTTCGGGAGTGGGGCTCCGCTCGTCCGGCGACGAAGAAGACGAAGCAGGCGTCAAGTGAGAAGGCTGCTTCACCGCCCTCTTCTGAGCGGGTTGCTTGCCAGCCTTTTTAGAGGGCTCGGCCGCTGCTTTCCTCTTGCGAGCCGCCGCTCCAGCCGGGGCGAAGTCGGGAAGCGGTGGGGGCTCCATGCCGAGGGCTCTCCACACCCTGTTCGAGCGCTCCCAACTCCCTACCAGTTCCAGCCTCTTCTGCCTCTCGGCTACCAAAGGGGCTCCGAGAATTCGCTCGGTAGCCCGGACTATGTCGTCCGGAGATAAGGCCAGAGGCGCCGCTGAAAAGGAAAAGGTATAAGAAGCATAAGTATAATTAATGTGTTCATATAAAATGATGCCGCAGGAGAAGGACGTACCTATGTTTCGGAGGTCCCCCTCCGAGGCTCGCGGGATGGAGATTGGCCAACTGGCCCCGAGGGGTGAGATCCGAAGGCCTACGAACTCTTCGGCCAGGTCTCGCATGCTCATACGACGAGCCACAGAAGCCAGCAACCCTAGCCTCGTCGTGAGCAGGCTAGGGTTCGGGGAGATGTCCGCTTCCTTCCGGAACCAAATTTCTTGAAGAGGGCCCGAAAGGGGGGAGTCTTCTCCTACTTCGGCGTAAAACCACCGAAGTATCCAATTTGTATACCATCGATCGTTTATGGCCTTCGCAGGGAAATGAAGAGCGTGCTCCCGCCGTAGCTGAAAATTGACACTGCCGAAAGCCACTGTCACCTTCGAGTCCCCGGGCCCATCTTGAGGCTTCGGCTGGCAGATAGCTTCGTGGGTCGCTGCGAAGATCTCGGAGCGCCCTTCACACCCTTCCGCCCGAAGAGCCCACTCGAAGACGGCCAGGCGGACGATTGCGTTGGGGGACAACTGAGGCAGAGTAATGTGGAACATGTCTAGTACCTCTGCCAGGAAATCCACGGCTGGTAGCCCCAGGCCAGCTTCGAAGAATGCCTCGAAGACTACCACTTCTCCGCGCCGAGGCCGTGGAGTCGACTCTGTCCCGGGAACACGAGTCCTCATTCCGGCTCCCAACTTCCCATCTACGGCCTCTTCGATGGACTCCGCTGTGCTCACTGACTGACCGATAACGAAGCTCTGGGCCATCTTCTTCTTGGAGGGCGGACGGAGCGCCCGAGGGTTCTTGGGCCAACCATCGCCCGGGCCCCCCGCCATTGCCGTGGCTGCTGATGCTGCCCATGCCTGCCGCTGCGCCATAGTGTTGGCCGCCAAGGGAGTGGTGTGGCTGGTTCTCGCCATTACGCTCAAGCGCTCGAAGGGGCGGAAGGTTAAGGCGAAAGGTGAATTGCAAGAAAGGTGAATTGCAAGAAAGGTGAATTGCAAGAACGGTGAATGCGGTAAAAAACTCCCAGTAATCCCTTTCTCCCCCTTTTATAACCGCACAATCTATACTGCTCTTCGAGAAGTTTCACACTGTAGGTTCGGCTTCCGTCGCCGACAGGTGGGGTTGGAAAGTGGAACGGCGTGCAACCGCTGAAGAAATCGACCGTTACTTCTTTTTTACAGAGGGTAACGGCTATTTGCGCCGTAACGGTCATCTTGACGGTACACCACGGCGTTCGCACTCCGTAACCGGCGCCACGACGAAAGACACTTCGTAACCGCCTGCACGACGTTCACGCTCCGTAACCGTTCTCGTAACACTCATGCTCCGAAGCCATGCTGCTCCAGGGAGTTTTCCCACTATGCCAAAATTCGGAGACGAACGTTTTAAAATATTAGGCTTAACATTCTGGGCTAAATCATAGTATCTTCGCATTCCCTTTAAGTCTCAGAAACTAAAAATGTTCCTTTCGTATACTGCCTTCTTCCTAAAAAATAGGTTATCTACAGAAAGGCGTATTCGAGGGGCTACTGTTGGGGGAAATTACTTCATTTCCAGGACTTAAAGGTTAACCCTCCGAAGGCTCTAAGAAGGTCCCGAAGGTGGTCGATTAATGCTCAATGATACGTCAGCACGGTCGAAGGGTGCCACGATGCGAAGTCTCGGAGGACCCTCCGAACGGAGAGAGGAGGCTTCGAAGCAGGAAGACGTGACTGATTGGATGCCCTGCTTATCCATCTACCCTGCAGCACTTTACCGTGTATAACCTTGTTTACAGTACTGAAGGTCATTTGTAATATAAGGGTAAATAGGTCTATTCCTTTAGCCTTTCTCCCTATAAATACCCCCCTTTGTACCTTGTAAGAAGGATCCAGAACCAGTGGTTCAAACACATACATTCGGACCTCTTGAGTTGTTATCCTTTACGGAGGCTCAAGTTTGTCCTAAAAGCACAAACCTCTTGTTTGTTTGTTCTTAACTACTAAGAACCTGTTGGTGTAACTTTTACGCCAACAGCAACGACAACAAAAAACTTGAAGATGAGTAACTTTGGGCTGTCTCCCAAAACGTAGCTCATAAGATGTCAAGTTCAAAATTGAGCGCAAGAAGATTCGGTTTGAGATGTAACATGCAGTATTCATGGCCTCAGCCTAGAATTTTCTAGGAGTCCTGTTCTCATCGAGCATCGTCCTAGCCATCTCAATCAAATTGCGGTTATTTATCTCAATAACACCATTCTGTTGAGGAACCCGCGGAGCAGAGAATTGATGTTTTATGCCATGCTCCATGCAAAAGTCAACAAAGAGACTGTTCTTGAACTCAGTGCCATTATCACTTCGAATTAATTTCAATGCACCAGGGAGTTCAGTGAAAAGCCTTAAAGCCAAGCTCCGAAAGTGTGAAAACACTTCATCCTTGCTGGCAAGAAAGAAGACCCAAGAGTAGCGAGAGAAATCATCGACAATGACTAACACATACCTCTTGCCGCCTAAAGAACTAACCCGAGAAGGACCTACAGTGTCCATGTGCATAAGTTCTCCGGGTTGTTCAGTCATCACAGTGGTGACTGGCGAGTGCGAAGCGGCAATCATTTTTCCATGTCGACAAGGAGCGCAAACTAAATTCTTCTCAAACTTGAGCTTGGGCAATCCTCGGATCAGACCTAGGGCACTCAGACGAGCGAGCAACTCAAAGCTCATATGCCCTAGTCTCCTATGCCACTTCCAAAGTTGAGAAGTAGAATGTGCAACAAGACAATGAGAAGAACCAGATGACTCAGAAAAATCAGCTTCAAAAACTCTCCCGACTCTAAAGATCTTACAAACCACAACACCATCAGAATTGAGTACTTGTGAAGTATCGCGATGGAATCGCAGTTTGAAGCCCTCATCAAGCCATTGAGATACAGAAAGCAAATTGTATTCCAAGTTTTCAACCAAAGCAACATCTTTGAGAGTGAAATTCGAGTTGATTCTTACCACACCTTTACCTTTCACTCTACTCCTTTGATTGTTCCCGAAGGTGATATGTTCCCTTTGATTGATTGTGGTGAGGCTGGAGAACCATGCTACATCTCTGGTCATGTGGCGCGAACAACTGGAGTCCATGATCCACGTGCCCTCCAAGCCTCGGTCTGGCACCTACACATGATAAGAAAATCTCAATCGCTCAGTGTTGGGGTGAGTGAAAATATGACCAGGCATCCAGCACTGAGGTATACAAGTAGTAGGAACAGTAAAAGTAGACTGTTTAAGAACAGGATAATGAGAATGATGCAAAGTGTGAGGTCTACCTACATGTTGTGATCCAAAATCATGACGAGGTCTCCTACTCTGACGAGGTACAAAGCTACTCGCACGGGGTCTACCACCATATGGAACATGGTGAACACCTCGAGGAGCAAAACCTCTCCTAGTAGTACGAGGAGCCTCGAAAACAGGACGAGAGTAAAACTCAGACTCATGCATACCTAACGATGGGTAGTGCATGTTCTGGAACCTCATCGCCTGAGAGCGTCGCTCATCCTTGATGCGACGAAAACAAAACCCAACCAGATGACCCGCCCTCTGATAGTAGGAACAATGAAAAACTCTCCTAGGGGCACTCTCATGGGTCATAGGAGCAATTCTCACAGGCTCCTTGGGCTTCTGCTATGTGGTTTTCTTAGGAGGAATTTTATTTGCAGGAGGAGCGGTTTTCTTTGGAATTCGGGTAGGCTTTTTGGCTGAAGGTGTATCTAACAGGGCTCTTTCTTTCTCTAAGGTAGTGGGTGAGGTAAAAACAGTCTTGTTCTCACTGTCTGAGGGAATCCTCTCAAAACCCAATCTTAGAGCTAACCCTGCCCTGTCAGCACACATCTTGGTCTTGGCCAAGAGCAAGTCCATCCTACCCTTTCCCTCAGTGCATTTGTTAACCCCAGAAAGAAGGTATTCATTTTCAGTCATAAGGTTTTCAACTCGCTCTCTAACAGTGCCTAGTTGGTCCTTAAGGGTTATGCAAGTGTCACACACAGGTTGCACATTCTTAGAACTATCGGCCCTCTCTAATCTAGCCTCTAAATCCTGAACATGCTTATCATGTAAATCAATGCTCTCACGTAATAAAGAACAGTTCATGCATTCATTTATATCATGAGAACTAGAATCAACCATCAAAAGATGTTTCTGTGCAGTCTCAAGCTCAGATAGAGTTTGAACATGTACAGAACGCAACTAAGCAAGCTCACCCATGACAACAGTGCATGATTCACATTCATCATCATTAACTCTAGACTTAAGCATGGCATAATCAGTAGAAATAGATTCTAGCCTAAGTCTAAGGTCTTTTCTATCTCTAGCGGCTTGCACAAGTAATCTATCCTGACCCATAACTACTTCATTTAGTTCATCTAATTTAATTGAAACCTGGTCATAGAATAGTGGTACCTCAGATGAAGTCTCGTTATCGGCCATGAAGCAAAGGCCAGTGAAGTCTCGTCCCTTCTTGTCCTTCTTCTCCTCCTTCCTTGCAGACTCCTCCTCCTCATCAGAGCTCGACTCCTCAGTTGAGGAAGTGTCGATGTCGCTGAGAGTAGCAACAAATGCTCTGGAAGCGGCTTTGGCTACCCTCTTAGCCACCTTGCCGTGCTTGCCCTTCACAAAGGGTTTCCTCTCCTTGTGGTATTTGGGGCGCTCACTCTCATCTCTCCTCTTGAGTTTAGGACAATTGGCCTTGATGTGAGAAGTGTCGCCACACTCAAAACAACCACTAAAACCACTTCTCATCTGATCCCGTCTCTCATGGTGAAAATGGGTGAACCTTCTAGCAATGAGAGCAATCTCATCATTATCTAGAGTATCCACCTGCTCCTTAGTGACGGAGACTAGGGAGGACAAAGCAAAACCATCTGCAAGAACACAAGTGTCAGATGTGCTTGGTTCTGCAGTGGTGCCACGGCTAGAGCTAGAAACTAGTGCCAAAGGCTGTCGCAAAGAGTTCCTATGCACTGCAAGAGATGCCTTGGTAATCTCTGTGCACTTCAGCTTGCTGAAGAGCTCATCATAGGTCAATGTGTCATAACCTACGGACTCCTCAACGCTGGATATCTTCACTTCCCATATGCTACGATCAAGGGCATAGAGAAGCTTGATAGCCCTATCATGTCATTGTAAGCAAGTGTCCCATTGGACAGCAAGTTACTCACTATCGCATCAAAGCGAGAAAACATGGCATCTATAGATTCACCAGGTGCCTGCACAAACAGCTGATACTGTTGATTGTATGTGCTTTGGCGCCTGGCCTTAATCTATGTAGAGCCCTCATGAAAAATAGTGAATGTAGTCCAAATCTCCCTAGGTGTCCTAAGGTGCTGCACCCTATCAAACTCACTTCTACTCAAACCAATGAATAGTATATTTCTAGCCTTGGAGTTGGCATTATACTGATCCTTCTCTGTTTGAGAGGTGCGAGTTTTAGGGATGGAGTATTGTGAGTCCACAATCTCCCAAATTGCATTTCCTTGGCTTAGCAAGTAAGCCTTCATGCGCACCTTCCAGTATGCAAAATCCGTCCCATCGAACAGAGGTATTTTACTAACTCTGTCCATGTCACCAACAGATCACAAAACCGGTTAAGGTCAACTAGTGATCTTAACCTGCTCTGATACCAATTGTTGGACCAGAAACGGTGACTAGAGGGGGGGTGAATGGGAGCTTTTTAAAATTTTAGGCTCTGTTTAAGTTTTGTCTTCTGCGGAACAGGCTTCGAACACACCCTTGATACAGGCCCGAGACCTTCGGTACGATCAAGTCATCGTTTACTGTCGGACCCCTCCGACAGGCACACTCCGCTGCAACAGCTGTAGCAAACCAGACCCACCGAACCCTTTGGTGAAACAACCTCCAAACCCCTTCGGAGGGACCCCTTCGAATCAGAGGATAAAAACTGTCAATCACTCATCAGAGACTCCGAAATCAACCCTTGGTTTCTCAGTAGCGCAGTGGTGCGGGGGGTTGCTTTGGTGCCATGCGGTTCGAGGTTCGAACCTTGTTGCCGGCAGGCGGTTTGAGGTTTGAACATTGCTGCTGGCATCCTAATTTTTTTTTCATTTCTGTTCTAATTTTCATCACTTTTTTATTGATGTTTAAATTCTAGTTTGAACTTGATTTTTTTAACAATAAAAATACTTCATAACTTATCAAATTTAAAAAATTGGTATTTTTCTGCCTCACTTTACTTTTTTTATTTCATTAAGAAACCTGAGATTCTCCGGGGATGAATTAGGGTTTAGAGATGAAATGACTGAGGTTTGAAACTTTGAACTTGAAATCTATAGTTGATTCTTCCTTTGAACTTGAAACTTTTTGTACAATAAAAAAACAACACAACTATTCTAATTGCAAAAATTGGTATTTTTGTGCCTCAGTTTACTGTTTTTATTTCATTAAGTGTGTTTTTATGATCAAAGTCAAAATAAGTTCAATTTGAACTACAAGACATGAAATAATTAACCAAAATTTATAGAAAAACCATTTTCATGTTTTTGACTCTATTATTAGTTATTATCCAATAAATTTAAAACCATCATAAAAAATGTAGGTTTCCACAACCCTCGATCGACAACTTGTATTTTTATAGTTTTTTAATACTCAAAAAATAAAATAAAGTCTACAAAAGATGAGACTTGTCATGTTGTTATGATATGATCGATCCATAGATGTTGTCATAAAAAATAAAATTGTTTCGAGAAAATAATCATGTAGGGCGTTAAGAAACCTGAGATTCTTCGGGGATGAATTAGGGTTTAGATATGAAATGACTTAGGTTTGAAAGCAAAACCTATAGTTGATTCTTCCTTTGAACTTGAAACTTTTTGTACAATAAAAATACAACACCAATATTCTAATTACAAAAATTGGTATTTTTCATTAACAAAAATTGGTATTTAAATGCAAATAAGTCTAGGTAGCGGTAGGGATTATTTAGCATACACTGCCGACATTATTGCCGAGAAAGACTTTGTAGCACAGTGGTGCGGGGGGTTTCTTTGGTGCCATGCGGTTCGAGGTTCGAACCTTGCTGCCGGCAGGTGGTTTGAGGTTCGAACCTTGCTGCTGGCGCCCAAACAACATTTTTTTCTGTTAATGTACTTTTTAAAATTTTTAGCACTTTTTATTGATGTTTAAATCCTCGTTTGAACTTGGTTTTTTTTAACAATAAAATACATCATAACTTATCAAATTTAAAAAATTGGTATTTTTCTGCCTCAGTTTACGTCACTCGACTTAGTAGTGGCGGGCCGATGATGTCATGCGACCGCCACTACTAAAAAGAATAACAGTGGTCGGCTGGTGACGTCAGCATGCCTGCCACTACTAATATGGGTAGTAGGGATTATCTAGCATACGCTGCCTACCTTGTCGAGAAAGACTTTGTAACGCAGTGGTACGAGTGCTCTCTTGGGGCCATGCGGTTCGAGATTTGAACCTTGCTGCTGGCTTCCAAACATTTTTTTTCATTTCTATTCTAATTCTCAGCACGTTTTTTATTGATGTTTAAATCCTCATTTGAACTTGAATTTTTTTAATAATAAAAATACATCATAACTTATAAATTTTTTAAAAAATTGGCATTTTCGGCCTTGGTTTACGTTAGACATGTATTAAAAAATTGGTATTTTTCTTTCTCAGTTTACTGTCTTTTATTTCATTAAGTGTGTTTTTATGATCAAAGTCAAAATAAGTTAAATTTGAACTACAAGACATGAAATAATTAACCAAAATTTATAGAAAAACCATATTAATGTTTTTGACTCTATTATTAGTTATTATCCAAAAAATTAAAACCATCATAAAAAATGTAGGTTGCCAAAACACTCGATCGACAACATGTATCTTTACAGTTTTTTAATCCTCAAAAAATCAAACAAAGTCTAAAAAAGACAAGACTTGTCATGTTGTTACGATATGATCGAGACTTTGTAGCACAATGGTGTGGGGGCTCGCTTGACACATCACGTTTATTTGAAAGCAAGTAAACAAACACAAGTCTAGACTAGGGAAACCAGCTTACACATCGAAACACACTACTGGTCAAACCCAAAAGAAAGATATGGTTTGGAGCTTCTTCTTCTTCCCCGACACAAACCCAACCTATTTTTGGTCAAACAGATGAAAAGCCTCAACTTGCTAATCCTCAACCAACTCGGCATCATCAGGCAGTCTGAACTGCTCTCCATGTTCCTGAACAAGAAAATACACGCGGCGGCGATAGTGAGAACAACTTATCAATGATTGAATTGGCTGATAAAAATATAAAATTTGCATAAAAAGAGGATCTTCCCTCCTGCCGCATTGCTCTGCATGTTTCCCTCTGCCACCGGTTGTCTCATCATTCTTCCGTCTGCCAACACTTACCCTATTTGGTTGCGGCGATCGCGAGTCATCCTCCGAGTTTGAGTCCATTATGAGAATCACTTTCTTCGCCAAACAACTACAGACTATACTATGTACCTTAAGTTTACCGCATTTGCAAACCTCACACACACCACTTGATGTAGAGTCTAAGGATCCACTGTTTGGTTCAATCTTAGGAGGATCCACCATGAACCAGTGAGGAGGGCGCTGTCGTCGAGGTTGGGGGTCGAGAATGGCTAGTGGGAAATTTGTGGGCAACATATATACTTTGGTTAATTAATCTCGTGAATATATGACAACATATATGCATCTGCAATTTTTTTGTCACATTGATAATGTTTTTAAAGTATATTAAAAACATTATTGTTATAGTGCATTCTACTAGTAATATTATACTAAATTATATTACCATGCATAAATTAATATTACAATCAGAAATCATTTTAACCCTAAGCTTAGATAAAATAAGACCAAAGCTAGGTTAATAAGCATTTACTAACTGGCAGCGACGGGCGGCGAGGATGGGCTCTGGGGGCGGCGCCGACGGGCTCCGAGGACAGCGGCGACAGGCGGAGGGTGGCGGCGACGTGCTCTGGGACAGCGGTGACGGGCGGAGGGGGCGACATGGGAGTTTAGTGTTTAGAAAATGAAAATAGGTTTTCGGACGGCGGGAGTGGAAAGTATATATAGGTGTATTAGCAGTGGCGGGCATGCTGACGTCATCATGCCCGCTACTGCTATTTTCTCTTAGTAGGGCGGGCGATGATGTCACCAGCCCGCCACTACTAATCTGACTGCCACTACTAATAGAGTTAGGGATTATATATCTAGTATATAATACACTTCCTACAATGTCGAGAAACACTTTGTAGCTCAGTGGTGTGGGGGGGCTCACTTAGGGCCATGTGGTTCGAGGTTTGAACCTTGCTGCCGGCAAGCGGTTTGAGGTTTGAACCTTGCTGCCAGCAGGCGGTTTGAGGTTTGAACCTTGCTGCTGGCCCCAAGCAATAAAAATTTTCAAAACTTTTTTATTGATGTTTAAATCCTCGTTTGAACTTGAATTTGTTTTAACAATAAAAATACATCATAACTTATTAAATTTATGTTAGACATGTATTAACTATAATTAAATAATAACCTATATATTACCGATATCTTAAACAAAATGATATAACTGATTTTACAAATAGGCATGCTAAACATAAATGATCTAGCCCTGCACTAATTTTCCATCGCCATCGGTGCGTAGATAAGGAATCACACTGCCAAATGATAATTTTGTTTCAACCACATTGATCCTTGATATGTCAACGAAAAACAGAACCTCATCAAACTGATTGTATTCTTTTCGTATTCAACTCCATCAACTCCAACAATTCTTTGTTTTCCTAGAGCAACGATGTATTTTTTTCTCGTCTTTAGGATCAAGTATGTAAAATACTTGTGCCACGGATTGAGCGAGTAACCAAGGGTTATATTTATAAGACACCTTATTAAGGTCAACTATCGTAAACCCGTAATCATCCACCTCCACACCTTTTGGATGTCTGATCCACTGGCACTTAAATACAGGGATTTCTATAGACTTCCCGTAGTTAAGTTCCCATATTTCTTTGATGTATCCATAGTAAGCATTTTTTGTCCAGTGCTATCTTCTGCATCTGCTCTGACACCACTATTTTGGCGCTGACTCTTTTGATCCTTTGCTTTGGTATAGAATGTGAAACCACTGATGTCATATGCTTGCCATGTTTTAACCATGCTCAATGGACCGTAAGACAATTTATTTATCATCATCTCTTCGTCGGTTTCTCCAATCGAAAGGTTTAGATCCCTCAGCCATGATGTGAAATGAATTTTATGTTCTTTCATAATCCATTGTTAATCGCAATCTTCATTCTTTTCACGAAGCTCTTGCAGGTGTTGTTCAACATATGGTCTCATAATCGCCAACTGATGCATTACACTGTAATGTGATTCTCTTATTGTTTGGTAGCTATTGTCTCGTATGATTTTCCTGCCCTTAGTTCCTTTACCGGTGAGTCTTCCATGGTGCCGGGACACGGGAACTCCTATTGGTCTTCCATCTCTTATGTAATCTGCGTAGCACTCAATGACTTCCTCAGTTGTGTAGCCCTCTATCATTGAACCCTCTGGATAAGCACGATTTCGTACGTAACCCTTGAAGATAACCATTAGATGCTCGTACGCATACATATTGTGTAGGTACGTTGGACTGAGAACAAATATTTGGTCTGCTATATGTATCATATAGTGCTCTATAATATCAAAATATGTAGGAGGAAAGCACATCTCAAGCTGACACATAGTCTCCCTCATTTGTTTACGTAATTCATTTAACTCTTCAATGTCGATCACCTTCTTTGATATGATGTTGAAGAAATGACACATGCGTGTTATCACCATCTTCAGAAATGAATGTTTGATTCCTCTTACTACGATGGCGAGGAATAGCCCAAGCATAACATGACAATCATGAGTGTTGTAGCCGCTCATCCTCAAATCTACTACGGAGACAATATTCTTTATATTCGTTGAAAATCCTGTTGGAACTCTAATTCCATGTAGACACCTGCAGATTGATCTTTTCTCGTCAATTGTGAGGTTATAGCTCGCAGTCGGAAGGAAAATTTTTCCATTGGCCCTTTCCTATGGGTGAAGCTCGGGTCCAATTCCGAGAGTTTGAAGGTCCCTTCGTACTTTGAGTCCATCTTTTGATTTGCCCGGTATGTCTAACAAAATACCGATGGTGCTTTCGAAGACATTCTTCTCAACGTGCATTGTATCGATAGCATGAACAATCTCCAACTCCTTCCAATAGGGAAATTATCTAAAGAAGATTGACTGCTTTTTAAATGGAGCGTCCTTTGAAATTTTTTTCGATTTCTTCCTCTTCTTTCCGAAAACAACTTTGATATTCTTTACCATTTTGAATAGAAATTTACCATCTCGATGTCGTGGAGGCTGTCCAAGCTCGATTGTACCATCGAAATGGTTCCTATTTCTTCGATATTTGTGGTTTTTTGGTAAAAATCTGCGGTGTCGCATATATATCGTCTTAACGAATGATGGAAGATGCATAGATTATGTCTGGTCCACACACACTACACATGATGTCTTTCCTTTAACCTGTCCTGTTAGGGACATACGTCCTGGGTTGTCAGCTATGGTGCAAAAGATCATGACTCTTAGATTGAAGTGCTCTTTCTTGTGCTCATCCCACACACAGACACCATGTTCCCATAGATGTTTCATATCCTCCATCAAAGGTTCTAGAAAGATATCAATGTCATTGCTAGGTTGTTTTGGACCGGAAATTAGAGTAGTGAGCATAAGGTATTTTCTTTTATGGCACAACCATGATGGAATGTTGAACAAGCATAGAAAGACCGACCACGTACTGTGTGGGTTCCTCATCTCACCGAAGGGATTCATTCCATCCGTGCTAAGTCCCATCCTGATATTTCTGGGATCGTCCGAGAAATCTGGATGGGCCAGGTCAAATGATTTCCACTGCCTAGCATCCGCAGGGTGCCGAAGTTTTCCGTCCTTCTTTCGCCTAGTCAAATGTCAGATAATAGTTCAGCATGTCTGGGATTAGAGAAAATATGTTTCAAGTGATCAATCACCGGTAGGTACCACATTACTAAGGCTAGAACTTTCCTCTCCTTCTTATTTCCATGATGGTCTGCAATAACATTTTTATTCCTCTTCTGCAACCTCTTATTCTTCTTCTGGTTGTCATTGTAGTCCTTCACACAGTCATTTGGACGTTTGTATCGACTTGCGTTGCACTGCGGACATCTCTCTAACAATCCATACTCTTTTCGATATAGGATACAATGGTTCGGGCATGTATGAATCTTCTGAACGCCCAAAGTCAACGGACAAATCATCTTCTTTGCTTGGTACGTATCAGATGGTAGACCATTGGGTTTCGGCAAAACCTTTTTTAGGAGTTGTAAAAGATCTGAAAAACTAGTGTCAGACCATCCATTGCTGGCCTTCAGTTTCATAAGCTCAAGAATTATGTACAACACAGTATACTGCTCATCGCATCTGTGGCGTTCCTCGTAAAGAAGGTTTTTGATGCTTTGTCAAGTGCTTCATAGTTATCGTATCCTTTGGTTGTAGTTCTCTGCAACAGCACCTTAGGCACAACATTTCACATCAGTTCCTCCACATCAAAGGCATCATCATCATCATGTTGATCAACATCATCATATGTTATGTCGGATGTATGATTACAACCTCTTCTATGTTGATGAGCATCTTGCAGCACATTAGAATCTTTAGGAGGGTTTTGGCCCATCTCACCATGTTTCGTCCATATATAATAGTTCTTCACGAAACCATTTTTCAACAAGTGAAATCGTATGGTTTCATGATCTGAACATGGATACATCGCTTCGTTTTTACAAACTTTACAAGGACAATATATTGTCTCTTCACTCTGACGGGAAGCATATTATGCGGCAGCTTCAGTAAATTCAGTTACTCTGTTAAAATATGCCACCACATCTCCGTCGTTGGATGAGTACATTCAGGACCTGTGCTCCATCTAAAACATATATTATTTGAAAAAATATTAATAAATTCATTATTGTTAATTTTAGTAATTTACAAATTGAAAATATATTGATTTATTATCGCTAATAACAACATTAATTAAAAATGCTTTAATTCAAACTATGTATTAAGTAGAAAAAATTATTAAATAAATTAACTACATTGGTTTCTCTCTCTCCAAACAACATAACTCTAGATCTATAATCATAAATAAAATTAAAAAAGAGATTAAAATGACGTAAATCAATATACAAGTGATGAATAATTGTGAGGAGGGTCATATTTGTTCATTTGGGAGAAGGAAACACTGTAAATGGAAGATTATTTGAAAATTTCTATTCACAAACCCTAAATTAGTAAAACGCTAATAACTCATTATATACATGATTAAATACAAAATAAATGTGAGATTTGACATGCATTTACCTCCTAGAATGAAATCCTTCAAAAGAAATGAAAAAAAAGCCTCCCCCTCTTTATCTAGATTTTTGTCGTCATTGTACGAACAAGATTAAATGCGAACTCCGGTAGAGCTCGGGGAGGAAGAAGATGCCCATTTATAGCCAGAATAGTAGTGGCGGTCGCAAGTGATGTCATCAATACTTTAGTGGTGGACAGCGTAGCAGCGGCGGGCAGCACCAGTGCCCGCCACTGCTATTGGTAAAATAGTGTCGGTCCGGGATGACGTTAGCACCGACCGCCACTACTTTAACAATAGTAGTGGCGGGTGCTGGTGCTGCCGTCAGCACCAGCAACTCTATTGGCGGGCATCTAGTGGCCCGCCACTACAGTGGAAGACTCCAACGCCACTATAGTAGCGATTTGTAGTAGTGTCTCATCGGGAAGTACCAAAGGAAGTCGAAGGAGGGGGTGGATATCGAAGACATCCATGACTACTCATGTTTCAACCCCCATTGGAACTGTGAGTTCTTTAGGCTTTGTTGGAATGAAGGGATATGTTTGCCATCATAGACGACTGCCTGCAGTGTGGCGCCTAAGGCAGGGCACAAGATGATCATCAGCCACATAACATCAAGCCAAGGACGCTTGGTCAAGAAGCCATTCACCGAAGGTTGTCACCACAAAGTTATCAACGCTTGAGAGGCTCGGCCTCATCAATTCAAAGGAAATAGGCTAGCCGGCCTGCGATGACAAAACCACAGCAGAGAACCTGCAATTGTACCCCAACAGGATTTTCACAAGGAACCATAAGAGAAGGGTGCAACGACTACGGTAGAGAATTGAAGGCACAAAAGTGCGATGAAGAAACGGATCAGCCCCGAAGGATCAAAAGTGAATGGCGAGTAAAAGATAAGGCCGATCACGATGACAAGAAGGACGTAGTGGTAAACATGATTTTCCTTCTCCCTACAAAGTATCGGGCATCTTCTGAAGACAACACGGATCAGGCCGATACGATGACTCAACTAGTGTTGGCTCCACAACCAACAGTTTTTGACAAGCTAGAAGACCCTAGGCATCGGCACCTAAGACCTCTGTACATCAAAGGTTTGGTTAACGGGAAGTCGATGTCCAAGATGATGATAGATGGAGGGGCGACTGTCAACCTAATGCCCTATGCCACTTTCCGTAAGCTCGAGAAAACATCGAAAGACCTCGTCAAAATTAATATGGTATTAAGGTATTTTGTTGGCAACTCGTCATACACGATGGGAGTACTAAACGCAGAACTCATGGTTGGAAGCAAGATGATGTCGATTACCTTTTTCATCATTGAGGGAAAAGGATCCTATAGCTTGTTGTTGGGGCATGATTGGATACATGCGAATTGTTGCGTCCCCTCGACAATGCACTAGAGCATAGTTCAGTGGGTCGGCGATCAGGTGGAAATCGTTCTCACCGATAAATTGGTTAACATAGCAACAATTGATTTGTCAATATGGGAGATGGAAGAAGTTGTATGTCTATCAAGGAAGGCTTGGGATGGTAATTTTCTTGAAGTATCGGATGATGGAGTAAACACCATCAACGAAGAACTACCCAAACTAACCCTGTGAAGATGGTGTCAATGAAATGAAGGATGGACTCGGTCAAGGCATCACTACTACCGATGAACTACGGGATGTAGACATCGGACCCAGTGACAGACCGAGGCAAATCTTTGTAAGTACCCAGATTCCCCGATAAAACAGAAAGTGGATTGATGATGACACGTCCGAGATATCAGGAAGGTTCGAACGAAGGAGTGCTTGGAGAAGATATTACCCGATAGTTCGGACAAAACACCTAAAGATCTACATGTTGATAGCAAAAAATGGCATTAATGGCCAGTCTGACCGACATTGCCACATTATTCTGACTGAACTAGGCCCAGTCAGACTGGCCCAGTGCGAGTCCAAATCAATTTAGTTGGTTTCAGGTTGTTTTGATCTCTAATAAATTCATAACGACTTGGACGCGTACTTTAATCAATTTAGATTAGAATTAAAGTCCAGGAACGTAAAGACCACACCCTATATATAGGGTCAAGGCCGATTCAAGGGGACTCTCTCTCCAGCCCTAATAAATCCAATCTATCCCATGAATCGTTTTTTCAGTCTACTATTTTTCTCTGCCCTATGATTAGCAATAACATCCATGTTTGTTGGTTTGCATTGAAAACCATCCGACCATTGCGTCGTAATCATGGTAATCCTTGTCGGTTCGCTTGTGAATCATCCGTTTAATCCCTGTAATGGATTTCTATTGTTTTTATCAGTTTTTGTCTGTAATTTGGTCTCTAGGCAGAATTACTTCTGATTTCTTGGTGTTTGCAGAGTTTTCATCTTCATCTTCTTCGCCCAGAACCCCTTCCATAAGTCATCAATAGCAAGGCTATCGATGAAAACATAGATGATTGGTCCCCTGTCTTTCTGGTCTGACCGGCCCGTGCCACCCCATCATCAGGCGTGATGGGGGAGTGGTCCCGATCTTCCGCTAGGTAAGGGATAAACTTGGGTTGGTGGAGAATCTCGACGTTGGCGATCCAAGGCTCCGGTCCGGCGGATCAAAACCTTGCAATCGTTACACCACTGTCTCCGTTGGTTATCAACCACGCAGAACGCGATTGACCTCGCCACGAAGGCTAATTCCTGCAAGCGAACCCAAGAACACAAGCAAGAACAGAAAGGATACAAGTCGAATGCCAAAACACAGACAAACGATGATAAGGTGAGGTTTCACAAACGCCAATGCAGCAGCCAATCGGTCCGGTGCAAGAGGCGGGATCTAAACACAACAGTGTAGATGCAATAAAGCAAAACCTAACCCTAGAGGCGGCTGGCGTGAGAATATATAGGGCGGCGGCCTGTGGAAGGCGAACAGACACAGGCTGTGGGCTAGAAGACGTACAGACTCAGACTATGGGCCAACACGGCCCAGTTCTGTCACGCAGGACTGTTTTAAATACACAGGACGACTCGAGACTCCAAATGAGGTGAAACCAACGGCAAACGATCCGTCTTCTCTTCAGCTTTCCAAAAAGTCAAAGAACGCGCCAATCGGACTTCGTATGAAGAAGTTATGCCCATTTTGGTGAATGGTGGTCGATGTAGTCCGAACCAGCGAATTCTTGACTTCAAATCATCCGTGCGGCTCCGTCTTCAACTCCAACTCTTCTATTCCATCTCCCATGTTCCTAAGCAACAAAATATCACTAGAATTCAGTAGCATCCCGTCCAAACAAATATAATCAAAGTTGCTAAGGAAAGAATTAACCTCATGGTTCAAGCGACGGGCACGGGCGCGTGTGATTGGTCCTTGTAATTGAATTGTACGTGGAGGCTCCATGTGTGTATCATGTGAAGTGATGTCCTCATCATCCTCCCCTTCTTGAATTGGAGTCGTCCTCGACTCAAGCTCATTGTCATCTCCCAAATAGGGCTTTAAATCTGAAATGTTAAATGTGGGACTAACCCCAAAGGCTGCAGGCAACTCAAGTTTATATGCATTATCATTTATCTTCTCAAGCACACGGAAAGGACCATCAGCTCGGGGCATCAATTTAGACTTTCTCAAATCAGGAAAACGATCCTTGCGCAAGTGCAACCAAACAAGATCACCCGGTTCAAATGTTATCTCTTTTCTACCCTTACTACCATAAGCACGATATTTCTCGTTCATTTTCTCTATGTTTGCTTTAGTAGTTTCATGCATCTTAAGTAATAATTCAGCACGTGTAGTAGCATCAAAATTCAATTTTTCAGATGGTGGCAATGGTAGCAAATCAATAGGAGCACGCGGATTAAAGCCATAGACCACTTGAAATGGACTTACCTTAGTAGTGAAGTGTACTGACCTATTATATGCAAACTCAATATGAGGTAGACACTCTTCCCAAAGCTTCAAGTTGGTCTTCAAAACAGCCCTCAACATGGTGGACAATGTACGGTTGACGACCTCCGTTTGTCCATCAGTTTGGGGGTGACAAGTAGTAGAAAACAGCGGCTTCGTCCCCAACTTATGCCACAACATTCTCCAAAAATGACTTAAGAATTTAGCATCACGGTCTGAAACGATGGTATTGGGAACTCCATGCAAGCGTACGACCTCTCTGAAAAATAAATCAGCAACATTTGTAGCATCGTCGCTCTTGTGACAAGGTATAAAATGCGCCATTTTAGAGAAACGATCTACCACCACAAAAATACTATCTCTCCCCCTCCTAGTTCTAGGTAATCCTAACACAAAATCCATAGAAATATCTTCCCAAGGTACACTAGGAACGGGCAGAGGCATATAAAGACCATGTGGGTTTAGACGGGACTTAGCTTTATTGCAAGTAGTGCATCGTGCCACATAGCGCTCAACATCTCGTCTCATCCTAGGCCAATAGAAGTGTGTGGACAGCACATCTTCGGTTTTCTTTGATCCAAAATGACCCATCAAACAACCACCATGTGCTTCCTGCAATAACAACAAGCGAAGAGAGCTAGCCGGCACACATAACTTGTTAGCACGAAAAAGATATCCATTATTCAGCACATATTTGTTCCAAGCACGGTCATTTGTACAATTTGCAAAAGCATCTTTGAAGTCCAAATCAGTAGCATACATGTCCTTCAATGTTTCTAAACCAAAGATCTTATAATCAAGTTGAGAAAGCAATGTATAACGTCTAGATAAAGCATCGGCAATCACATTATCTTTCCCTTTCTTATGCTTAATGATATATGGAAAAGTTTCAATAAATTCTACCCATTTAGCATGTCGTTTATTCAGATTTGCTTGACTACGTATATGCTTCAATGCTTCATGATCCGAATGAATAATAAACTCCTTAGGCAAAAGGTAATGTTGCCAAGTTTCAAGCACACGCACTAAGGCATATAATTCCTTATCATAGGTAGAATAGTTCAACTGTGGGCCATGTAATTTCTCACTAAAATAGGCCACTGGTTTACCTCCTTGCAGCAGCACACCTCCTAGTCCAAAACCACTAGCATCGCATTCTAACTCAAAAGGCTTACTGAAATAGGGTAGTTGAAGTAGAGGTGCATGTGTAAGACGATCTTTGAGTGTGGCAAAAGCTTGTTCTTGTGCTGGTTCCCAAGTAAAAGTGACTCCCTTCTTGGTCAACTCATGCAACGGACCGGCTATGGTGCTGAAATCTTTCACAAAACGCCGGTAGAAACCTGCAAGACCAAGAAAACTACGTACCTGTGTGATAGTTTGGGGTTGCGGCCAGCTGTTGATTGCTTCTACCTTCGCCGCGTCGACCTCAATACCCTGTGAAGTGACAACATATCCAAGAAACACAACTCGATCCGTGCAAAACGTGCACTTCTCAAGGTTACCAAACATTCTAGCCTCTCGGAGGACAGAAAAGACAGCACGTAGGTGTTCAACATGTTCAATGAGAGACTTGCTATAAACCAAGATATCATCAAAGTATACAACCACAAAGCGTCCTATAAAGTGCCGTAGGACTTCATTCATCAAGCGCATGAAGGTACTAGGTGCATTAGTAAGTCCAAAAGGCATGACAAGCCACTCATATAATCCAAACTTTGTTTTAAAAGCAGTTTTCCATTCATCACCTAGTTTCATGCGAATTTGGTGGTAGCCACTACGGAGATCGATCTTAGAAAAGATAATGGCACCACTAAGCTCATCAAGCATGTCATCCAATCTAGGAATAGGGTGTCGATATCGAATGGTGATATTATTAATAGCACGACAATCAACACACATGCGCCAACTACCATCTTTCTTAGGTACCAAAAGAACGGGTACTGCACAAGGACTAAGGCTTTCACGGACGTACCCACGATCAAGAAGGTCCTGTACTTGGCGCTCAATTTCTTTTGTCTCCTCCGGATTGGTGCGGTACGCTGCACGATTAGGAAGAGACGCCCCCGGGATTAAATCAATTTGGTTCTCGATGCAGCGTATCGGTGGCAGCCTGGGTGGTATCTCAGCAGGAAAAACATCGTTAAACTCCTGCAAAAGGTCAGTGACTGCAACAGGAACAGAGCTAGGAATGTTCGCAAGTGAAAACAACACGTTTGTGCAAATCAAGCCGTATAGCAAGGGAGTATCATCACAAATTTCAGCAAGGTCAGTTTTAGTTGCAAGCATGACATTTCCTTTCAGATTAATAACTTGTGATGAAGAAGGAGAAGCAATTTTATCTTTTTGTTGCCTCAAAAGCGTCTTAGCTACTTGCTGATTTTCAGAAGGTTGTTTGCTCTTTTGTGCATCCCTAGCATGTTTTTCTTGTTCAAATTTTACAATTTCAGCAGGAGTCATAGGAAGCAATGTAACTTTCTTTCCTTTATACATAAATGTGTACTTATTGCTCCTACCATGGTGTGTGGCATCAGTATCATACTCCCAAGGTCTACCAAGTAACAGAGAACATAATTGCATTGGTACTACATCAAAATCAGCAGCTCCGAAGTATGTACCAATGGCAAATTTGATGTGAGCAGTTTGTGTTACCTTGACCTTACCGCTATTGTTGAACCATTGCACATGGTAAGGGTGTGGATGCGCACGTGTGGGAAGTTGAAGCTTCGTTACCATGTCGTGGCTCACCAAATTGTTGCAACTACCGCTGTCGATGATGACACGTACACGGCGGTCATTGACGAGGAAGAAGGTCTGAAACAGATTGTTCCGTTGTGCCCGGTCGTCCTGCTCCATGTGAGTGCTTAAAACACGTTGTACAATAAGTGCTTCATGGTCGGCATAGGTATCCGGCGCAAAAACAGCGTCATCGTCGAATGTATCATCATCTCCTGCAATGTTAGCAGCAAGTGCATATTCATCTTCAACATCACTAGCACTTACGTAACCACCGTCTTCTGTAGCAATATAATCCCGCTGACTAGGGCAGTCCTTCATAACGTGGCCAAGTCCTTTGCATCTGTGACACTGTATCGCTGCAGAACATGCAGTAGAGGCCGCCGAGGAGGCGGGCTTGGCTGGCGCCTTGGATGCTGCAGCCTTGGAGCTCTCAGCCTGGGCTGTAGATGTAGAAGGTGCTGATGTAGCCATCGGTCGAGAAGGTGGTGGTGGTGGTCGATGCTGCTGCCCACTTGAGCGTGAAGTAGCACCACCAATGTTGGTCCTCATGCTGCGTTGTGGTTGTTGGCGACCCTGCAATTCTTTCTCTGCAAGCATAGCAAGGTGGAAAAGACGAGTGATAGTATTGTATTCTTTATAATCAATGATATCCTGAATTTCACGTCTTAAACCACCATAAAAACGGGCCATTTTATCCTCATTGTCCTCCTCAATTTTAGCACGCATGCAACCTATTTGCAACTCCTGATAATACTCCTCTACCGATTTATTTCCTTGGTTTAGGCGCTGCAATTTTTTTCTCAAATCACGTTTATATGAAGGAGGGACCCATCTACCACGCATTTGCCGTTTTAACATATCCCAATTTTGTGGTTCATTGCCAACCTGAACTATTTCAGTCCACCAAAGAAGAGCATATCCAGTGAAGTCACTAGTAGCTAAGCGCACGCGGTGGATAGCAGGAACCATGTGAGCATTAAATTTTGTTCGACTGACATCTCCCAATCTAAATATGCATCTGGATCATAGGTGCCAGCAAAAGGAGGTACTGAAAATTTTACCTTGGAGTAGGGATCATCGTTCCTGCGGTTGTCATTGTTACCTCGTGGATGGCGTTTGCGGTGGCCGCCCATACCTTGACGGTTGAACTGAAAACGATGATGTGCAGCCTCATCAGGTCCAATGCCATTGTTCCCAGCATAGGATAGGTCGTCTTCCTCTTCAATATGGTCGTCTTCCTCTTCAACATGGTCATTGTTGGCTCGTGCAGCAGGCAAGCGTGTTTCCAAGGTAGTCATCCGGTCTACTAGGTTAGCCAGAGTACGTGCGAGACGTTCGATGGAATGTTGGGTCTGCCGCTGAGACTCTAGTAGAGCACGTCGTGAGACACATTCATTAAAATCAGATGGAGGGGTACCGCTGTTATCTGCCATGTTAGTGAAAGACAAAACAACAAAGAATAATCCTGATGGAAAACAGCTAGGTGTGGTGGTGGGTGTGGGGTGGAAGCAATCCGTCAAGCACCTTACCCACGCTTGCAAGTGTTCTTACCACGCCGCAGTGAGGTCACCGGCCTACAGGTGATGAACCAAGTGGAGGGTGGTGTACAATTGCAAGAAATGAACCTGTCCTGACCAAGAGAAAGGTGTAGCTTGGAAGGCAAAGTGAGTAGCAAGGATTAGCGATAATAATAACAGTTAAACCAAGTTCAATAGGTGTTCCCTAGTACTCGTCAAAGTTTCTGGCCTTAGTGCTCCCAAGGTGAAAATTCAAGCAATATAGGGAAACTATGTGCCCAAAACTCAAATGGAAGCAACACAGGCCAAAATTCAGCTCTCTGCAGATCGGACAAGAGATCGGACAAGAGATCGAACAAGGGATTGGACAAGCAGAAACTGGCACTGCCTGCCACTGATCGGACAAGAGATCGGACAAGAGTTCGGACAAGAGTTCGGACAAGAGTTCGGACAAGCAACTAACAGGACCACTTCTCTTTTTTTTAAATTTTTTTTCTCCTTTTTTTTCACTCTATTTTTTTTTGAACAAGGATGACCAGAGATGCAACCACAAAAATTGGCACCTACAACTGAGGTGGGATGTGGCTCACAAAAATTCAAACAAGTTCGCTGTCCGGCGAGCAAAAACTTTGTCCAATTTTTTTCTTTATCTTCCTGATTTTTTTGGCGACTTTGGTGAGGGCTAATCGGCATAGGGTACCCACCCAAATTGGGTCAGGAACACGCTCAAAAAATTTCAGATTTTTCTGCCAAACGAGCGAAAAGTTATGCCTGTTTTACTGAAGGGGGGTCACAAAGAGTCGATGTGGAAAACAAAGTAGGGTTGCGGAAGGGGGGGGGGTTTCGGTGGGGAAATTTTTTTTCTGAGACACAAGAACAACTACTACTCAAACGACACAGAGGGATGACTAAACCAGCAACGAGACTCGACCAAGAACACGAACTCAACAAAGTTAAAACTGAAATTAAAATCGCAAGGCACAAAGGGGTTCTCGGTGGGGAATTTTTTTGGTGCGGTTTTCTGGACTCTGGGTAAAAACAAAAGCAGATCGAAATTACCTAACGGGAAAACTGAGCTCTGATACCAACTGATGGGGGAGTGGTCCCGATCTTCCGCTAGGTAAGGGATAAACTTGGGTTGGTGGAGAATCTCGACGTTGGCGATCCAAGGCTCCGGTCTGGCGGATCAAAACCTTGCAATCGTTACACCACTGTCTCCGTTGGTTATCAACCACGCAGAACGCGATTGACCTCGCCACAAAGGCTAATTCCTGCAAGCGAACCCAAGAACACAAGCAAGAAAAGGAAGGATACAAGTCGAATGCCAAAACACAGACAAACGATGATAAGGTGAGGTTTCACAAACGCCAATGCAGCAGCCAATCGGTCCGGTGCAAGAGGCGGGATCTAAACACAACAGTGTAGATGCAACAAAGCAAAACCTAACCCTAGAGGTGGCTGGCGTGAGAATATATAGGGCGGCGGCCTGTGGAAGGCGAACAGACACAGGCTGTGGGCTAGAAGACGTACAGACTCAGACTATGGGCCAACACGGCCCAGTTCTATCACGCAGGACTGTTTTAAATACACAGGACGACTCGAGACTCCAAATGAGGTGAAACCAACGGCAAACGATCCGTCTTCTCCTCAGCTTTCCAAAACGTCAAAGAATGCGCCAATCGGACTTCGTATGAAGAAGTTATGCCCATTTTGGTGAATGGTGGTCGATGTAGTCCGAACCAGCGAATTCTTGACTTCAAATCATCCGTGCGGCTCCGTCTTCAACTCCAACTCTTCTATTCCATCTCCCATGTTCCTAAGCAACAAAATATAACTAGAATTCAGTAGCATCCCGTCCAAACAAATATAATCAAAGTTGCTAAGGAAAGAATTAACCTCATGGTTCAAGCGACGGGCACAGGCGCGTGTGATTGGTCCTTGTAATTGAATTGTACGTGGAGGCTCCATGTGTGTATCATGTGAAGTGATGTCCTCATCAAGGCGTGCCGATGGTTTCTAGGCGGGTGCCTCCCACCACCTTAGTTTGTTTGGCAGCGCCATGTCAGTCATACCGTGCCATGTCGGCATGCACCGGTTTGATTGATGCCACATGGCCGGTCTGGCCGATGGTGCACAACAGCCCAACCGAAGGCCCCCATCGCTCCGCACGCCGAAGGCCCTCCAGTAGACTTCGCATCGCCGAAGCCTACCTTCGTACTGCCGAAGCCCCCTTCACACCACCGAAGGCTTCGACCACCCCTTCGCACCATCGGTCTGATTGGCGTTCTGTGTTTGGTCTGACCAGCTCGCCTTGGTCGGTCTGACCGTCGGATCTACATCAGTCTAACCGGCCCTGACTTGGCCGGTTTGATCGTTTACTCCACACTTCAATTAGTTGAGCCATTTTCTCGTGATTTGGTTTGATTTTCTGGCGACTCCACCCATATCCTCTTATCATGGTCAAGAGTCGTCGGAACACGGTGTTAGCGTTGTGTGATGTTTAGTGGGCCACCCCTAAGTGGCTGCACACTAATGGTATCGCCTTCAAACGGCTCACGTGGAGGCATCACCCTTAGAAACCAAAAGTTACTCAGACAAATCAAGGAAATAGATGGCAATACATTACAAAAGTGGTAAATGTTTTGTTACAAGATTGCCGATTTAGCATAAAGTTAGAGTGCTGGATGGATGGCTTCGATCACCCGCAACCAAATTACATTGACATTCTGAAGGATGGCCCATTATTCGGCATCCGAACAAGGAATATCTTGAAGGAAGCGATGACAACACTATGCTTGGCGAATGGCTCCTGTAAGACAGTTCTTCTAGGCATTGACCCAGGCCGGGAAAGAGGCTATAGCACCCTCTTGTTAGGAAATCTTCGCCTGAATCCCACCCAAAGGTATGGGCTATCAAGGTATTTTCCATTGTTTAGAGTGCTTCTTATGATACCTTGAATGTCGCAGAGCTTTTCAGTAAGTTCAAGGCCTTAGAGGTTGATATCCAGTTGAGATCAAATCACATTTGTTCTGGTTAAAAAACCTAGGCCCTTGCGACACCTGCTACTAATGCATCTTTGAGCTGTGCTTTGTCCTCTTTGATGTCTATCACTGAGGACTAGTTGGATATTTTAGGAGATGATGATTTGTGTTTGTTCAACACTCGGGTTCGCCGTGTTTATGATAGACGCATGCTTAAACGTCATGGCACAAAACCTAGTTGTTTTGAGTGTGGTGATCCAGATCATTTCATCGCTGATTGCCCCAAGCGGAACACTCATAAGAAGGGCACCTGCGGTGGCTCCTACGACTCCAACAAGAAGGACAGCTCCGACAAGTACACCTTCACCAAGGGCAAGCCTAAGACGAAGTTCTTCCAAAAGGCTCTCAAGGACTACCGGTGCAAAAACAAGAAGCGAGACAAGGCCTTCTTCGCTGAGATGGAGAGAAGCTACTCCAAGCGATCATCCTCTTCTTCCACTTCATCGAGCTCAAGCGATGAGGATATCATGATCAAGAAGGGGAAGGAGAAGGACAAGGATGATCCAGCTAGCCTCGACTTCATGGCTTTCGGGGAAAATCCGATGTCTCTCCCGCATCGCAACCGAAGGTCCCACATGATCTACTGCTCAATGGCTCTTGGGGATAAAGAATACAAGGGCTCCTCTAACAACTCTAACGATGACAATGATGAGAAGGTATCCTCTTATGAGCGAGAAGTCATTTAATTATTAGAAGAGAACCTTCAGGAGTTGAAGTGTTGGGAGAAACTGCATTTGAGGGTTAAGAAGAGGGTATATGAGCTAGAGAGTGAGCTTGCTATGGCTAATAGCAAGATTGAGAGTCTATCTTCTTTCCCTAGCATGGGTGAGAGTAGTGAGTGCCCTAACTGTGAGGTGTTGCTGTGTGACCTGACTACTCTGAAGTCCCGGTACACCGAGAGGGTGGATGAGAGAGACGCTTTGGCCACTAAGCTTGAAAGCGCTCAGCTGGAGCTAAAAGATGCTCATGCCTCAACCGGCGTGCCCTTTAGAGACTGCCATCCCATTTAGCTGACCTAGTTGAGTTGAGAGTGAAGGGTAATGAGCAGTAGGGAGAACTTGAGAGAGATATTGAGACCTTGTCAGTTCCACCCACTGTCTGTGAGAACTGCTTGTCTCTGCGGATGGAGCTAATCAACATGAAAGATGAGAAGTCTATTCAGATCAATGGATAGTGTGAGATCTACTTGTCTCAGGTGGAGGTGCTAACTTCTTTGAGAGAGGAGCTAGCTAATGCTCAGAATGAGAACTCTTACCTCCATCAGATCCTGAGTTTGGTGAGTGCTAGAGAGCCTTAGCTCGACATAATGATCTAGCAGTTCAAGATGTAGGATGGGTTTGTAGTAGGTTACACCTACACCCAGACTGATTTTGAGAGCACTGTGAGTAGGGCTTTAGAGTGGAGTAAGATGACCCATGAGCAGAGATATCCCAGGACCCACTCCACTGAGTCCTTCTAGGCCAGTCAGCCTAAGGATGGTGTCTTCCAAGAGAAACCTAGAACTCCACCCAAGAAACCCGTCTGAATCCCAAAACCCAAGCACCTCCAAACTTCTCTTGACTCTCTCCCGTGACCCTCTGACACCAAAGAGCCAACACCCAACAACACTAAGCCTAAGAAACCCAAGACTCAACCACATCCCAAGAAGCCTACCTATAACTTTGAGTTATGTTAGAGAGAAGGGCATTGTTGGTGTCAAATATTACACCAACAGGTTTGAGGAAACTAAGTTGAGATGGACAGATTTTACAGAAATCTATATTCCTGGATCTTGAGCGAGATGGTCCTTGTACAATACGGGCAGAAGATATTTATAAGGGGGAGCCCTCAGCTACGCACATAACATCCTACGCCAGTCTCTCATACGTTACGTCATTACAAACTCCATCTCCCTAATAGGTAGGGGTACAACAGTACATACCCTAATCGGTAGGAGTGACGATGCGCATGTGCGGTCCCATCGTACTCCCGGTCATGATGTGACCGGTACCGACTCGCTCGTTGCACTCTACAAGAGCTTCTCGACATCACGGTTTTTGTGTATTCACTTTAGTGGTTGGCGCCTAGGGACCACTGAGACCTAGAGGGCTTCGCTTTGGGCCTCTGTCATGGCCTACTAGGGAGCAGCCCATCGGAGGCCTCCAGCTCAACTGTAGGGCTTCGCTTCGGGCCTCCATTGTGGCCTCCCTTGGGACCACCCACCGGTAGACCCCGACTTCTAGAGGGCTTCATTCTGAACCCCATCGCGGCCTGCTAGGGAGCAGCCCATCGGAGGCCTCCGGCTCTAGAGGGCTTCGCACTGAGGTTTGACAAGGGAGCGGGAGCGTGAGTCGTTGCGGAGCCCATCCTTGACCTCAGGAGCCGCCCTGCACGAGCCCATCCTCGACCTCGGGAGGCGCCCGGTGCGACCCGGTCGACTGACTTGCGTGTTCCCTGCCTGGCTGTTCGGTCATTGTAGCCGTAGTCCCCGAAGACCGCATGGCGGCCTTCAATCTTGTCTTCACCACTGTCGGGATTATTTCCCCCAACAGTAGCCCCTTGCATGCGCCCGTTCGACTGACCGGCAAGTGAGAAAGGGAGGATGCGCCAAAAATAATGTCGCAATAAAGACTCGAGAAATGAGCCCACCTGTGGTATGCTTCTCGGGAAGCCTGACGGTGAAGGATTTGGGCCACCAGGATCAAGTCGGTGAGACATTCCGCCGTATGAAATCCCGCCGCGGGGCTCGGGATCCTATGGAGACCTTTCGGATATCCTTGACATGGCCCACGTGCTAATCTTAGTGGAATGTGAACCGGCGCGGCAGTGGCTCATTGCGCGGTCCCGAGCACCTATATAAGCTTCCACCCACCAACCACTGTCAAGCCCTTCAAATGCTTTCTAACTCTTTGCTTGCGGCTCCTTTCTCACGCCATGCGCTCGCCTCTAGTCGCGCATCTCCCTCTTCTTCAATAGCCCTACATCCCATACAAGATGACAAAGAAGAAGAGCTCCGCTCCTGCCATCGACCCCCACTTCATTCAGCAGCAAGCGGTGGCTACGGCGGCAATAGCGGCCCCGAGTTCCACTAAAGCTCGAGGTTCCCAGGACCTCAG
The DNA here is from genome assembly GCA_019279435.1 of Zizania palustris. Lineage (NCBI taxonomy): Eukaryota > Viridiplantae > Streptophyta > Magnoliopsida > Poales > Poaceae > Zizania > Zizania palustris. Next base: position 111,314,587 of record JAAALK010000283.1, on the reverse strand, counting down.
ACCCCCTTTGGAGAGATTCACCGAGTAGACGCTAGTCTTAGAGAGGACCATTTGTACAGTGGGGTTGAGGATGAACACAGTACGAGACTGCCTTGACTCCAGCATAGAAGCAAGTCTACCGGTGGCGGAGCTGACCATGGAGCTACGCGAAGGGGAGGTTGTTGTCTTTGAAGCTTTCTTTGAAGCTGGTCTTGGGTTCCCCGCTTCGGAGCTCCTAACGGGGGTCCTCCGCTCCTTCCACCTAGACCTGCTGCAATTGTCCCCGAATGCCATCTCCCGCCTAGCCGTATTCAAGTGGGCAATGATGGCAGAAGGCTGCGAGGGGAGGGCCGAAGTCTTCGCAAAAATGCATGAGGCCTCCTGCCAGCCCAAGAAGCGGGATGACTTGATCCTGGTGTAAGGAAGCGTCAATTTCTAGCTCCTAAAAGAGTACGCAAACTTCTTCCCAGTGAAGGCCATCAATGAGCGGTGGTACTCTAACTGGATTCACCACTAGTTCTACGTGGCAGTGGGGCCGGACTCCGGGCTGACGGGGCTCCTCCGCCAAATCTGGTACCAAAGGGAGGCAGACGTCGAAGATGACACCGGCTCAGTCTTCAATCGAATCCATATTTTGCAAATAGTAGCTCGGTGGATGAGCATGAGGACCTGGCCGAGGAGGTTGTTTCCCTCCAGATCCCACCTTTGAAGGCGACTTGGCCTCTCGCCCTCTAGAGAGCCAAGGATGGGGCACCGCTAGAGACGTCCTCCGGCCTACATAGTACGTTCCACTCCTTCGCCCCTGCAATGATTAGATCTACCCCTTATGTGGTTGGACATAGTTCTAAGGGTACCTTCCAATCTACAGGGTCGCACGTGGTTAATAATCCCGAATAGGTGATTCAAGTTGTCAAAAAAATCTTTGGGGCCACCACTCCGGTGCAGAAGAAGTGAAGGATGGAGATGGTGGGGTCCTAGGAGCGATTCAACCATGTATGGAGCGCCCTGCGAATTACGCCCCCGTCAATCCCACGCATCGACATTTTGGACTTGGCTCCGAAGAAGAGGAAGGAGGATGTCGGCCCGGTCGGTCCTTCGAAGCGCCCTTCGAAGAAGACCATGAGTAGGCCTAAGAACCTCTCTGCCTCCTCCTCTTCCATTGGCAACTCGGGGAGGATACACAGAGCGGGGGGCTAGTGGCCAAACTCGAAGCCTTTACACCGAACCTCAAAGTTCCAATGCTGGACCCCACCTTGGGTGATGACGCCGCCGACGACGCAGTGGCTGGCGAAGTGTCGTCCATGCTTCCGGCGGAGGTGGCCACAGAAGTGGAAGATGGAGGGCTGTCCGTGACCCCACGAATTTCTATGCCTCTAGGTGAGGTGGTTGAAGAGGCTTCGGCCAACTCCCGAGGGATCCCAAAGGAGGACAACATGGCCTGCTGGGGGCTAGCCGACCCCTTAGCAGAAGTGATTGGGAGCGCCAACGTCGCGGCCGAGCTGACCGCTGCACTGCGTGCATCTCCGATGAACTCGCTAGTGTAGTTATTCCATACTGTACAGTCCCCAGTGACCGCACAGTCTATGTAATCCTTGCCGGAGGGGGCCCGGAGTGGTAACTGGCTCCGTCTTAGCCCGCGACCTTGGACCATGCCGTCTTCATTTTACCTGTGTTACTTACAGATACTAATTCATATGCAGGTACCTTTGATGGGGATGCCTCCTCATGTCTCCCGCTCCATCAAGAGGGCACTAAGGCAAGGCCAGAGGCCACGTCGAGGTAGTGGAGGTGTTGGCGTCCGACGATGAGGTGGCCTCGTGTAGGACCGAAAGTAGCGACCAGAGGGGGGGGGGTGAATGGGCGCCTTAAAAATTCTTTCGAATCAATGGCCTGTTCCCAATACCCAACGCACCTCAAAAGACTACGCAGCAGAAAAATAGACAGAGGGCCTAAGTCTAAAGGTTTCTAACCTAGAAGCAACTTGATGATAAACAGTGTAAATCTAAAGTAGTGCAACTAGGCAGATGAACAAGTTGTAACAGGCCTAAACTTCTCAATGAACAAGTATGTGTAAGATGAGAAGTTACTGTCCAAATTTGTCTCCTGTTCGGAACTTGGCGAAGCCCCCTTCGCACGTCGAGGTCTGCTTCGGAGGTTGGTGACGGAGTCTGTCCGAGATGCCGAAGATGTCACGGTCTAGCCTAGTTCGAAGTGGTAAGATGCGAAGTGTACTTCGGAGCGAAGTAACACAATGCCGGAGCCTGGTTCGAAGTATGTACTTCGAAGACAAGGCTTCGAACACAGCTTCGAACCAAGAGCTTCGGAGCAAAGTGACAGAGTCGGAGCCTGCTTCGAAGTGTGCACTTCGAAGACAAAACTTCGAGCACAACTTTGAACCGAAAGCTTCGAAGTAAAACCTTCGAACAGCAAGCTTCGAACACAACTCACAAAAGGACAACCTTCGAACAAGGAAGCGAAGTCTGTCACATGACAGAAAAACAAGTCTGAAGCCAATGCTCTACCTTCGAAAAGAGCAAGCTTCGAAAAGAGAGGCGAAGGGTGACACGCTACACAGAAGTCAGTGCGAGGCCTAGCGGAGCTACAAGCTTCGAACCTAACTTCGAAACTTGTCGAAGTAAGGACTTCGAACAGATAGGGCCGAAGCCCCTTCGCACTATTGTTCGAAGTATGCGATACTGACGTTCAGAAAAATGCTTCGAAGCTTAGCAACACAGAATGCAAACCAAAGACCGAAGATCGAATGAAGCCTTCGAAGGAGATAGATCGAAGCCTGCCTTGCGAAACTGAAGGGCTTCGAACAGAGAGTAGCTTCGCTCGAAACACAGCCAAAAAGGTGACAGAGCCTATCAGCTTCGATCAAAAAGCTGTGCGGTAGAAAGTAAAAAGGCTGGCAGCAAAGACTGTAGCTACAGTAGCAGTACTACTTGCAACAGCAAGAACTAGTACTACTTCTCACGAAGAACACACGCAACAGAGACACAACCTTAGGAATAAAATCAACCAGCCGAAGCTTCTTGTAGCAGAGGAATCAATGCACTCACCCCAGCAACCAACAAAGAAATCAATCTCACAGGAGCAAAATAAATGCAAGGCAAAAAGGGATGAACCACTGCCTGGCGGCGCACACAGGAGAGAGAAAGAGACAAAATGACCCAAAGAGTGGATTTGATTTCAGCACAAAGGGGTAGTCCAAACCCTAGGGATTGGGGTCCTATTTATAGGCAGCCCAACACTAGGAATATTCTACCAGCCCCTTAGGGTTTTTACATACTCAAAAATAAAGGAAAAGACTCTACTGCCCATAGGAATTTTTACAGACACAACTGACTGACTGTGGGCCTAGAGTTACAGATGACATATCCGGAAGCTAAGTTTTCGTAGCGACTACGGCTTCTCTTCTGGACAGTCGGATACAGAATCAACGGTTGTCATTTTTATGCCGAAACTGACAAAGCCTCCACCAGCTTTGCACCAGGTACCCGGATTGGGCCGGCCCGACTCCGCAGCTCTCTCAGCCAGGCAATCGCTCACCGCCCGTGTACCTGAGTCAGTCCTAGTCAACAGCCCAGTGGGTCTTCTACTGCTTCTGGCCCATGCACCCGGATTGGCCCAGCCCGACTTCGCAGCCTCCTCTGCCCGACAGTCGCTCGCTGCCCGTGTACCTGAGTCACACGCGGCCCATGAAACAGCAGATCTCCTCTATTCTTCAGTCCTCTTTGACTATCGTTGACAATGACTCATCACTTCTAGAGCCATGAGGCCCACGCTATTCAGCATGGCTCCTCAATCTCCCCCTTGATGAGTGCATTGTCAACACTCCTCAATTCTCAGCTCTTCAGCACCTGCGAACAAATGTGGAAACACGAAAACAAAACACAAGGAAACAAAGAAGAAGAAAAATAAGGTAAAAGTTTAACCCTAATGACCAAAAGCCAACCAAAAGCAAGAAACGGTCATTATGGTTAACCAAAACGTAAAAGCTCAAAATGAGTGTGATTTCAGAACAACAAGGATATCAATCAGAGTAAGAACTCCCCCTTAAACTCTGATCCCAAATTTTCTCCCCCTTGTTGACAAGTGAACTCATCAAGCACTCAAAAAGAGACACAGACTCCCCCTGAAATGCAACTCCCCCTCAAAATATGCAGTGAATGCAACTGGGGTGCAGGTGGAGTGTAGAAAGCATGCTTCTCAGATATGATTGACTGCAAATACAGTATCTAACAAGTATAGCAAAAGAGATACTGTCTAAGACACATGGCATGATCAGTGCAACAGATGATATCTAAAGAAAGTCATTTAGCACGCATTTTTCAGTTTTTGCAAATAAAAGCATCACCACATTTTCTAGTAAACAAGCAAGGTAAAGCATGAGATGCAGAAGCTAACTGATATCTACCAAGATAAGCATTGTTCAAAACAAAGTGCTTCAGCAAACTTGTTATCCTTTTAAAGTTCAGGCTTTTTCATTTTCCTTTGTCATTTGTGCCAAGGGTTATTTGCATGTCAAACCTTATGCTAACCGACCAAGTCAAGCCTAGGCCAGAACTGAGCCATCAGAAGCTTAAGACATTGGTCTCGGCATACACTACACTGTCCTAGTTCATACCAAAGTGCTATGGTAAGCAATCCAGAACAATATAATGCGACAAAGCAAACCCACTTGGATCTTTTCAACTTAAGCAGAAAAAGGCATGGAATTTTTCATTCATTTTTGATTTTTATCATTTTTATCGCTCATTTTCCATGTGAAAGCAAAAAGATGTCCAAGTTGCATATCTGCATCTATGTGATGAACTGGCTACAAGGCATGTAACAGATAGCAGAAGCACTCAGCCTACACATGCTAGTTACCAGAAGCAATGGTGATCATTTTTCAAGTTGAAAGCGTAAAAGCCATGCATATGACAGATATCAGACATATCAAGCGAACTGAAACAAAGCATGATCATTGACAAGTAATCAAAAGCATGTACCAGCTAGAATAAGTAAAGCAGTTCAATCATATAACAGAAGCATCTCTAAAGTGTGATACGTGAATATGCAAGATATGAACACACACAGAAAGACTCAAGAAAAGAGTAAAGAAGAAAGAAAAACTGACGCAAAATATCCTAGAAAGGATACACAACACCCAAATCCCCTCGTAAACGCTCAAATGTAGACTGATCTAGGGGTTTGGTGAAAATGTCAGCCAACTGATGATGGGTATCAACATGAATAAGGTCAATGACACCTTTCTCATATTGATCCCGTAAGAAGTGAAAGCGCACATCAATATGTTTGGTTTTTGAATGAAGACATGGGTTTTTCCCTACACTAATAGCACTAGTGCTGTCGCAAAACAATGGAACCCTGGTAGGAATGAACAACCCAAAGTCTCGTAGAGTGGAAATCATCCAAACCAACTGTGAGCAGCAGCTAGCAGCAGCTACGTACTCAGCCTCTGTGGTCGAAAGAGCAACTCCAGATTGCTTTCGAGAAGACCAAGATACAAGGGAAGAACCAAGAAACTGGCAAGTACCGGAAGTCGACTTGCGATCCAACCGGCACCCACCAAAGTCGGCGTCCGAAAAGCCAGATAAATCAAGAGATGATGATGCTGAATAATAAAGACCAAGATCAGGCGCATAGGTGAGATACCTGAAAATGCGCTTGACAGCCTGCCGGTGAGACGCGCGTGGTGAAGACTGAAAACGCGCGCAAAGTCCCACGGCGAACTGTATGTCCGGTCTTATTGCCGTCAAGTACAACAGCGAACCGATCATCCCTCGAAATTCTCTCTCATTGACCTTGACACCGCTCTCGTCCTTGTCCAAACCCCCAGAAGTGCCCATCGGGGTCATCTGCGGCTTCAATTCACCACCAAAGTCAAATTTCTTAAGCATGTCACGAGTATACTTACCTTGGTGGATGAAGGTGCCGTCCTTGGTCTGCTTGATCTGGAGCCCTAAGAAATACTTGAGCTCACCCATGAGGCTCATCTCAAATTCACTGTGCATCTGCTCAGAAAACTTGGACACAAGAGAATCAGTAGTACCGCCAAAGATAATATCGTCCACGTAAATCTGAGCAACTAAAAAATCTGAAGCATCTCTGAGCAAGAAAAGAGTTTTGTCCACAGAACCCATCACAAAGCCCTTCCCCAACAAAAATTGCTTTAACCGGTCATACCAAGCCCTGGGTGCTTGCTTCAACCCGTATAAAGCTTTGTGCAACTTAAAAACATGTCGAGGAAACTTAGGGTTCTCAAAACCGGGGGGTTGCCTAACATAAACCACCTCTTCTATGTACCCGCTCAGAAAAGCACTCTTAACGTCCATTTGAAAAAGCTTAAAACCCTTTGAAATGGCAAAAGCTAGAAGGATACGAATGGACTCAAGACGGGCAACAGGAGCGAAGGTTTCTTCAAAATCAATACCTTCCTTCTGGCAATAACCCTGGGCAACTAGTCGAGCCTTGTTGCGCACCACAACCCCATCTTCACCTTGTTTGTTCTTGAATACCCACTTGGTGCCTATGGGGTTGCATCCTGGTGGCGGCTCAACTAGTGTCCAAACCCGATTGCGGACAAAATTCTCAAGCTCTTCTTGCATAGCATTAATCCAATTAGAATCAGAAAGAGCATGAGAAACATCTCTGGGCTCAAAAGATGCAACAAACGCAGATTCAGCAAACACAGCGAGAGAGGCAGAAGAACGCAAAGTCCTCTCAGTCAAATCACCAATGATGAGCTCTGAGGGGTGATCACGCTGAACTGCTCGGGTTCCCTGGTGATCTGAAGTCACCTCACCGGAGTCAGCAGCTGGCATCTCTGGACCCGACTGAGGGGGCTCGATCGAAGTGGAAGAAGTGATCAGAGATCCGCCCTCATCATCAGTCGAAGTCTCAGAAGATGTGGGCTCTGCGGGGGATGCAGAAGGCCCACCCTCAACAGCAGCTGGAGTATCCTCATCTTCCTCGAAGATGGACTCTCCGAGCTCATCGTCACCAGAAAGCTCAAAAGAAGGAGTCAAAGAAGGCAAGGACTCATCAAATGAAACCTCACACGTCTCGACAAGCAGCTGGGATTCGAGGTTCCAAACACGGAAGCCTCGAGAATGCAATGCATAACCAAGAAAAACACCATCCCAGCAACGAGACTCAAACTTGTCCAAATGCCCTCCCTTCTTGAGCACAAAGCACTTGCAGCCAAACGCTCGCAAGTGGCTAACCTTGGGCTGTCTACCAAACCGCAACTCATATGATGTCTTACCAAGGTAAGCTCTAAGAAAAATGCGGTTGGCCAGATAGCAAGCCGTGTTCATGGCTTCAGCCCAAAAACGCCTAGGAGTCCTGTGCTCATCGAGCATCGTCCTGGCCATCTCAACTAGCGTGCGGTTCTTTCGTTCCACAACGCCGTTCTGTGGGGGAGTGTAAGGAGAGGAAAACTGATGGTCCAGACCCTGATCACTACAGAAGCTGACGAACTGAGAGTTCTTGAACTCAGAGCCGTTGTCGGAGCGTATTGCTCGCATCCGACCATTGTTCTCATTCTTCAGCTTCAAAATCAGGTCATGGACAAATTGAAAGGTTTCATCCTTAGACTCCAAAAAGAAAACCCACGAGAATCGAGAAAAGTCGTCAACAATCACAAGTGCATACCACTTCCCACCGACTGAGCGTACCCGAGCTGGACCTACAGTGTCCAAATGTAAAAGCTCGCCTGGATACGAAGTCATCACCTGAGTCACAGGTGAGTGAGAAGCGGCAACCATTTTCCCATGATGACAGGGATGACAAACTAGATCCTTCTCCATTTTAAGCTTGGGCAATCCTCGGATGAGGTCCATAGAGCTTAACCTGACTAGCAGATCAAAACTCAAATGACCTAACCTCCTATGCCACTTCCAGAGCTCATAAGAAGATCCAGCAATCAAACAGCGAGAAGGGCCAAAAGAACTAGAGAAGTCAATTCGAAAAACTTTATCGAAGGGTAAAATCTGACAAACCAAAGACCCTCTAGAATCAACCATAGAAGAATTGCCCTTCTTAAAACGCACTTCCAAACCATCCTCAAGAAGTTGCGAAACAGAGATTAAATTAAAGTTCAGATTTTAACCAAAGCAACATTCTTTAAAGAGAAATGGTCTGAGATGCTGATTGAGCCTATGCCACTTACTTTCCCTTGACCGCTGTTCCCGAAAGTGATGTACTCTTTGGAGCTCGGGGGAGTGAGACTGGAGAACCATCTGCGATGTCCCGTCATGTGGTGAGAACATCCTGAGTCCATAATCCAAACATCCTCCAGTCCCCGGTCCTGCACAATCAGTGTCTGTAAGTGGGAGCAAATGGTCCGGCACCAGGTTTAGCAAAAGAGCTAAACCAGTGTTGAGCCATCTGCTCAAAAGATGGAAAGCGAAAACCATCAAAAGAGTTTGGACCTAAACGCGGCTCAAAGCGCGGTCCACGGTTCTTCCTAACCCTGCGGCCACGAGGTCCAGAACCGTAGCCAACTCGGTCTGAAACTCTGCCGGAACGAACACCACCAACTGGAGCACGGGCACGAAAACCGTCTCCTCTACCACCACCTACACGACGCGGCCTGGCCTCCAGCCTCTCCCCGCGCCGAGGAACATGCAGTCTACCACCCTGCTGGTAGAACTGCTCCTGATCACTACGAGCCCTCTCTGCTCTCTCAACCCGCTTCCTCCTGAAGCAAAACTCCGCAAGATGCCCGTCTCTCTGACAATACTCACAATGATAGGTAGGCTTCTTGGGATGTGGTTGAGGCTTGGGATTCTTGGGCTTAGTGGTGTTTGGTGTTGTCTTCTTGGGCTGAGAGGGTCCAGGAAGAGAGTCAAGAGAAGTGTGGAGATTTTTGGGCTTAGGAACCCAGATAGGTTTCTTGGGTGGAGCTTTAGGTGGTTCATGGATCACTCCATCCTTGGGCTGACAAGCCTGGGAAGACTTAGTGGAGTGAGTCTTGGGATACCTCTGCTCTGGAGTCATTTTACTCCACTCCACTGCCCGGCTAATGGCGCTCTCAAAGTCAGCCTTGGTGTAGGTGTAACCTACCCCAAACCCATCCTGCCTCTTGAACTGCTAGATCATCATGCCAAGCTGTGGCTCTCTGGCACTGATCCAACTCAGGATAGAACGGAGGTAAAAGTTCTCATTCTGAGAATCTGCTAGTTCCTCTCTCAAGGAAGCTAGAACCTCCACCTGAGACAAGCAGGTCTCACACTCACTCTCTACTTGGACAGACTTTTCAGCTTTCAGCTTGATTAGCTCCATTCTAAGAGACAGACAGTTCTCACAAACAGTGGGTGGAACTGACAGTGTCTCAAGCTCTAGCCTAGTCTGCGCAAGCTCAGCTCTCAACCTCTCTAAGTCACCCAAATGTTCATTACCCTTGGATTTCAGCTCAGCTAAGGCAGCTAGATGAGATGGGCAATCAACACAGGGTGCGACGACAGTGGCTTGAGCATTTTTCAGCTCCAGCTGAACGCTTTCAAGCTCAGTGGCCAAAGCGTCCCTCTCATCAACCCTTTCTGTGTACCTGGACTTCAGAGTCGACAGGTCACACAGAAGCACCTCACACTTCGGGCACTCACTGCTATCACCCAAGCAAGGGGAAGAAGATAGACTTTCTATTCTACCGTTGGCTACGGCAAGCTCACTTTCTAACTCGTCTATCCTTTTCTTAGCCCCCCTAAGCAGTTTCTCCTGATACTTCAACTCCTGACGATTGCTCTCAAGTAAATCAACAATTTCGCGCTCATAAGATGATACATTGCTGTCGTCGTCGTCGGAGTCGTCGGAGGAGCTCTTTTCTTCTCTATCCCCAAGAGCCATTGAGCAGAAGCTCTTGCGGGATCTTCGGCGCTGGTGTGAGCGGCTCTTCGGCTTGTCTCCGAAGGCCATGAAGCAGAGGCCCGCCGGATCATCCTTGTCCTTCCCCTTCCTTATGGCGATCTCCTCATCGCTTGAGCTCGATGAAGAGGAAGAAGTCGTGGACTGCTTGGAGTAGCTCTTCTCCATCTCGGCGAAGAAGGCCTTGTCGCGCTTCTTGTTCTCTCGCCGGTAGTCCTTCAGGGCTTTCTTGAAGAAACGAGTCTTCGGCTTGCCCTTGTTGAAGGAGGGGCTCTCATGCTTGCCGGAGTCGTGGAAGCTGCTGCCGGTGCCCTTCTTGTATCCACTGCGCTTGGGGCAGTCGGCGTTGAAGTGTCCTGGATCACCACATTCAAAGCATCCGGATTTTGTGCCGTGTCTTTTGAACATTCTTTTATCATAGACACGACGCACCCGGTTGTTAAAGAGACACAAATCATCATCTCCCAACAACTCAAGCTGGTCCTCAGTGATAGACATCAAAGAGAACCCAGCACAGCTCACAGCAGAGGGATCAACAGAAGGTGTAGCAAGGGCCAGGGATTTTGATCCAGAGCCAGTGAGATTTGATCTCAGCTGGATATCTACCTCAGTGGCCTTCAGCTTGCTAAACAACTCAGAAATGGTCAAGGTATCGTAAGAAGTACTCTCAACGATAGATGATACCTTGATCTCCCAGATCTTTGGGTCCAAGGTATGAAGAACCTTGAGCGCCTGCTCATGATCTGAAACTAACTGAGCACCCTCAGCCTTGTTGTCCCGAAGCTTGTTAATGATCGACTGAAAGCGACCAAACAAAGCCTCAACAGATTCACCCGGCTTCTGTGTGAAGTTCTCGTACTCACGCCGGTAGGTCTGATAGAGCCGAGCCTTGACCTGTGCTGTTCCCTCATGGTGTGCCTTGAGGGTAGCCCAGATCTCTCTCGCAGTGGAGAGATGACTCACTCGCTCAAATTCAGTGGGACCTAAACCAGAAAATAAAATGTTCACAGCCTTACTGTTGCTCAGATGCTGAGCAATGATACCAGCAGTACCATGCTCAGCGACTGGCAAAATGACAAACGTGCTGTGAACGCAAATGTCCCATATGTCCGAACCCTGGCTCATGAGATAGGCTCGCATGCGAGTCTTCCAATAATTATAGCCATAGGCTTCCAAGGACGGGACCTTGCCAGGAGACGTCATAGTCACTACTTGGGTTTAGAACCGGTTAATGTATGGAAAAACCCTAACCTTGCTCTGATACCACTTGTAGGACCGAAAGTAGCGACCAAAGGGGGGGGGGGTGAATGGGCGCCTTAAAAATTCTTTCGAATCAATGGCCTGTTCCCAATACCCAACGCACCTCAAAAGACTACGCAGCAGAAAAATAGACAGAGGGCCTAAGTCTAAAGGTTTCTAACCTAGAAGCAACTTGATGATAAACAGTGTAAATCTAAAGTAGTGCAACTAGGCAGATGAACAAGTTGTAACATGCCTAAACTTCTCAATGAACAAGTATGTGTAAGATGAGAAGAGAAGTTACTGTCCAAATTTGTCTCCTGTTCGGAACTTGGCGAAGCCCCCTTCGCACGTCGAGGTCTGCTTCGGAGGTTGGTGACGGAGTCTGTCCGAGATGCCGAAGATGTCACGGTCTAGCCTAGTTCGAAGTGGTAAGATGCGAAGTGTACTTCGGAGCGAAGTAACACAATGCCGGAGCCTGGTTCGAAGTATGTACTTCGAAGACAAGGCTTCGAACACAGCTTCGAACCAAGAGCTTCGGAGCAAAGTGACAGAGTCGGAGCCTGCTTCGAAGTGTGCACTTCGAAGACAAAACTTCGAGCACAACTTTGAACCGAAAGCTTCGAAGTAAAACCTTCGAACAGCAAGCTTCGAACACAACTCACAAAAGGACAACCTTCGAACAAGGAAGCGAAGTCTGTCACACGACAGAAAAACAAGTCCGAAGCCAATGCTCTACCTTCGAAAAGAGCAAGCTTCGAAAAGAGAGGCGAAGGGTGACACGCTACACAGAAGTCAGTGCGAGGCCTAGCGGAGCTACAAGCTTCGAACCTAACTTCGAAACTTGTCGAAGTAAGGACTTCGAACAGATAGGGCCGAAGCCCCTTCGCACTATTGTTCGAAGTATGCGATACTGACGTTCAGAAAAATGCTTCGAAGCTTAGCAACACAGAATGCAAACCAAAGACCGAAGATCGAATGAAGCCTTCGAAGGAGATAGATCGAAGCCTGCCTTGCGAAACTGAAGGGCTTCGAACAGAGAGTAGCTTCGCTCGAAACACAACCAAAAAGGTGACAGAGCCTGTCAGCTTCGATCAAAAAGCTGTGCGGTAGAAAGTAAAAAGGCTGGCAGCAAAGACTGTAGCTACAGTAGCAGTACTACTTGCAACAGCAAGAACTAGTACTACTTCTCACGAAGAACACACGCAACAGAGACACAACCTTAGGAATAAAATCAACCAGCCGAAGCTTCTTGTAGCAGAGGAATCAATGCACTCACCCCAGCAACCAACAAAGAAATCAATCTCACAGGAGCAAAATAAATGCAAGGCAAAAAGGGATGAACCACTGCCTGGCGGCGCACACAGGAGAGAGAAAGAGACAAAATGACCCAAAGAGTGGATTTGATTTCAGCACAAAGGGGTAGTCCAAACCCTAGGGATTGGGGTCCTATTTATAGGCAGCCCAACACTAGGAATATTCTACCAGCCCCTTAGGGTTTTTACAGACTCAAAAATAAAGGAAAAGACTCTACTGCCCATAGGAATTTTTACAGACACAACTGACTGACTGTGGGCCTAGAGTTACAGATGACATATCCGGAAGCTAAGTTTTCGTAGCGACTACGGCTTCTCTTCTGGACAGTCGGATACAGAATCAACGGTTGTCAGTTTTATGCCGAAACTGACAAAGCCTCCACCAGCTTTGCACTAGGTACCCGGATTGGGCCGGCCCGACTCCGCAGCTCTCTCAGCCCGGCAATCGCTCACCGCCCGTGTACCTGAGGCAGTCCTGGTCAACAGACCAGTGGGTCTTCTACTGCTTCTGGCCCATGCACCCGGATTGGGCCAGCCCGACTTCGCAGCCTCCTCTTCCCGATAGTCGCTCGCTGCCCGTGTACCTGAGTCACACGCGGCCCATGAAACAGCAGATCTCCTCTATTCTTCAGTCCTCTTTGACTATCGTTGAAAATGACTCATCACTTCTAGAGCCATGAGGCCCACGCTATTCAGCATGGCTCCTCACCTCGGGTAGAGCTTAAAGGGAGGCCTCTCCGCGCTCCGAGGTTCCTCCGTAGAGGGGAACTGGTCATACGTGCGGAGGCGTCCCCCTACTAGCTCCATTCGTAAACCCCAAGCAAGACCTCACGACGAGGACTAAGCCTCTACACCAGGCTTATCTAGGTTTGAGGCACACCGACCTGGCATCGGAGGTCGGTCAATCAGACGGGGCCAACCTGAACTTCGCCATAGAACACGTGGCTGGACAAGTATGCCCTCCCAAGCGCCTCTGCACATGCTTCCCTTTCTTCTTATGTCTAACCACCTGCTTCTTTTATGGGTAGCTCGTTGTCTTGGCCCAGGGGTCCTCTACGTCTCTCTTCGCAGAATGAAGCCATCACGACAATGAAGTCACGGGGATCTGTGAGCGCATCAAAGTGGCTGAGGGAGCGGCATGATACCTATGAGCTAAACAGGAAGATCTAGTCACATAAGCCATGAAGCTTCGCAAGCAGGCTACCGAGGTCGAAGGGCTTCGGGCCTTAGAAGTGGAAGTAGACAACCTTTGAGCGAAAGTAACCGAGATCGGCGAACTTCGGGCTTTGGCGGCTAAGGTTGTCAATCTTCGGGTGTGGGTGGCTAAGGTCGAGGAACTCTGTTCTTGAGCAGTCGGGGTTGATGAGCTCTGGGTTCGAGTGGCTGAGGTCGAGGGACTATGGGCATAGGTGGCTAAAGCCGAGGCCCTTAAAGCTAATAGAATCAAGCTGGACAGGACGATCTCTGACCTATTAGCTTCGAATGAGGAGTTGAAGGAGTCACTAGCAAAAGGTGAGGAGGCAGCGGCCGACACCACAAGGACTCTCCGAGACGTCTTGGAGCGCTTTGGGACGTCTTGTGCGCCCTTCGACATTGCTCGTGAGCCCTTGAGACATTGACTGAAGTTCATCCAGGCTGCTGCTAGGAACATGGACGCCACTGGGGCCAGGTATGGGGAGGTCTCAGGGTGAGTGGCTGCCCTTGGCATCCTCCATCACCTCGAAGCCGTCGGAGGTGCCATCCCGACGACGATGGCGACAACCTCGGTCGTCTTCGGGGGGAATCGTCTTCTCTCCTTGACTCCACTGGTAGCGAAGGCTTGGAAGGTCTTCCAAGCACCTTTGAAAGCCAAGGGCCCAACCACGGTGAAAGCCTGGATGGATGAAGCCCATCACTCGAACCTGCCGTGGACACAGCCCCTCCGAAGCCTTTCTTCGCCATTTCCGCTTCGGGTCCAAAGTTGTAGTCTCCTTAGTGCTTCCTCCTGTAAAGTTAATCCTGTAAGCAGAGATTTGTGACTTTATGAGTAAAAACCTCTTTTGGAAATTGTTTAGGGTCCGGTCGGTGCCTCGAACTCCGAGTTCGACGTGCTTGATGTAACTAAAACTCTTAGCCATCAGTGGGCTGTTTTCGAAGCCCTTAGGACTAGTGAATGCGCTCGCTTTACCGTACCTCACGATAATCAGGGGCGTGTTATCCCTAAAATTTTTCATGAAGTATTTGCTTTTATAAAAGAAGAAAAGAGGGAGGTGAGGGCTTCGTCTTCATCGCCCGAGTCTGTGGATTGGTCTCACGTGGAGCCGGACCCTAATGAACCAGAGCTCGAGGCCAGCCCCTTCAGACTTGGGTGCAACTCTAGGAGGATCAGAGGTGCTAGAGGGCTTCGAAAAAGATGATGAAAAAGCTAGCCGAGTCTACAAGGGTGCCCCTCGCAGCCCCTAGGGCTCCGAGGGTGCTGGCCAGAGAGGGTTTGTGGGATCGGAATGGCGATTTGAGGGGGGTGAATAGGCGCCTCGACACTTTCTCGCGAATGTGATGACCTTTTCAAATCACCCAATGCACCTCTAAAATATTGCAGAAACCAAATTGTTGTTAACTGATAAGAATTCAGATCAAAACAATACAAATTCAATTCTTCCTCTTAATCGGAGTTTGAAACTCCAAAATGCTTCTGTCGAAGATTGAATTGCCAACTTGCACTTTCTGAGTTTGTAATTGAAACACCGATATTGCCTAGTTGCTTAATGAAACTCCGACATGATTAATAAAATTCAGACCTCTTCATAGTACTAGAAATCTGAATAGTGATTACCTAAATAACTTGCTGCACAACCAAAGCAATCAAGACATGAACTGATAAAAACAAACTAGCAATGAATCTTGATGTTCATTCAGTTCTATCAAAAGACAACAACAGCTGGCGAATAACTACAGAAAGCTACTCTGAACTAATTCCTAGTAAACAAAAACACCACTGTATCTCATGAGATGATAATACTCGCTTGGCACTAGATATTCAACAGAGACGACGCTAGAATCAGCCGGCAGAGAAACTTCTATAACTGAATCACTTTGTTTAGAAAACAGAATTTAAAAGACCCAGAAAGTTCTGCAGGATGTTTTTCAGAACAGAAGTTGCCTATGGCAGACACAAAAGAATCAGCATGGAACTAACAAAAAAACTGATACCAGTTCTTGGCAAGGGCCTGTTTGAATTTTTGATACTGATTTCTGATGATGAACAATACTGTATGAATCGTAACAGATCAGAGAAGAACATTTCAATCAGAGTTTCAGCATTCAGTTTACATCACAAGATTACAACATTTCAAATACTTGATCCAAACTATGAAACTGAAACTTCAATTTGCAAAACTGAATTGTGAGTTCAGAACTGGATTTAGTTTGCCAAGTTAAAACAGATTGCAGATACAAGAAACACAATATTTTGAACCTGAATTCAGAGAATAAATTGTTCTGAGTGCAGTTTACCCTTTGAATCAAAATATATCTACAACAACCAAAAGATTCTAAATATTGCAGAAAGGTGAACATATCAGCAAAGGTTTTGAAGAGGATCAAAATTTAACAAACTGAGACATAAGTTCTGAATTGATATTAACTCATAATTGCTGTAACAATCTTGATGAAGAAAATAGATTCAAGAAATCAACACTAAACAGCCACTGTCTCAAACCTTCCAAGAAGTACATTCACAAGAATGCAATCTGATTCATCAATAAGAATACACAAGAACAAATTCTGAATTCTTGTAATTTCTGTATCAAAACCAGCAAAGTATTTCAATCAGCAGACCACTTTACAACAAACAGTATGTGATATTGAATCTACTTTAAGCGGCATAGAATCCAGAGTTTTCAAGATAAAATTTCCCACAAAGATGTACAGAATCATCACAGATACATAATGGAAATCAGAGATCAAAGCACAGAAGCTATCGCTAGACCCAGAGAATACATACCATGAACAGGATTGTCAGCACGCTGTTTCAATTCAAGAAAACGCTAGCAACTTACTGGTCCTCGTCAAGCACCTTTCAAACCAAATTTTTCTGTGGATTTTTCATTGCAAAGTGGCTGTCTTAAATGTTCTCAAGATAAACTCTCACACCACAAAGATCTGAATCACCAAAACACACAACAACTGAAAACAGCATTTCTGATCAAATATTGCAGAATCCGCAAAATAGATATCCAAAATTGTTAGAACTTGATTCTCTCACCAAAACAATTTGATCATCCTTCTACCATGAAATCACTCAATAAACAACCCAAGACACAGCCATGATGTTGATGAACACTTGAAGAAACATTTCATCAAACATATAGAGAGCTAAAACAAAAAACTAAAACACTTTTCAGAATATTTTTTCAGTACTGTGGTGCCTCTTTTGATTAGCAAGAAGATCAAGAAGATGATGCATAAATCACATGAAACTTTCAAAAATATATCATTCAAATCATGCACAACAAAAGTTATATAGACATCTATATCAAGTTCTACAATGGATTCATCAGAAAATGACTTCAAAAATTGAATTCTGTCACAAAATACTGACCTGCGCCCTGCACTGTGCTCTAGCTCGATCCTGTAGCCGATCCTTGAAAAATCGAGGCAATACTGTTTCTCGTCAAGAAATCAACCAACATAGTTTTTCTCTCAATTTCATGGATCAAAATTTCTGTCCCAAAAGTGCTAAATGGTTCAGCCAACTTAGGGGAATAATATTCTACCAACTCATGTTCTAGAAGCCCCCTATTTACACTTTGCCCCTTAGTAATTTCAGAAATCACAATTCTGAAAATTACCATTAAAGACCTAAAGTAAAAATTACAATTTGACTCTCTTTTTAATATAATTTCAGAGTAGAACCACTCCAAAAATTATACCAAAAGGTTACACTACTAAACTGAAAATTTAAAATAAAACTAGACACCTATTTATTGAATTAACAAAAACAATAAACGTTTCGACGGTTTTCAGCAAAAACCGACAAAGCCTCTCAGCCCTTCAACTCATGACACCGCTTCGCCACTCCGAACGTCAGCAAGCCACTTCCTCTCTCGATCCCCTCAAGCCGTCTGAATGCTTGTCCTGGCCTCCCTCTCGCGAACCCGGTCGTCACACCATCGCAGTCAGCCGTCCGTCCAAGTCTCGCTCCATCTCTTCGTGCACTCTTGAGATCTTCCCAAACTTCACCCGGCCTCCTGGATCCTCCAGCATCAAGCTCCCCGCTCGACCCTCGATCACCCACCATCGATAATAGGTCAACATCTCCACCCTGCACGAACAAGACAAGCTAAAACAAGAACGTGACGCACCGCCGAAACCCTCGGTAGCCAAACCTCCACATCATATCGAAACCCTCGATGCACTCAACCCATTCTCAACCACTCATCCGCTCAGATGCTCATCCTTGTCAATCACTCATCATTCAGACCAAAACCACCCTTGGTTTCTCAATCTCCCCTTTGATGAGTGCATTGACAACCCCAAAGCAAGGACATCATGAGGCTAGCAAGTTACACGCACAAGTGACCATAAAAACTCATAAAAGAGCAAAACATGTCACTTGGTAAAAGATCTCCCTGCTTGGGCAAAAACCTTAGGCAAGGCAAAGCAAAAGCGCAAAAGCATTTCGATGCCCATGCAAAGCAGCAGCAAAGCAACACATTTCAACATGAAAGCCAACTCCCCCTTAACCAAGCAATCCAAAAGCCAATGCCAAAGCATCATGTAGATCATTTCTCCCCCTTTGACAATGCAGGCATCAAGGAGATAAAAAGATGCAAAGAGGGTAATGAGGGTAAAGCAGAGATGTGAGCTTACGAAACATGAGCATCTGCAATTATAGTACAAAGAAGCATTCGCCTTGAATATTGTCTCAAAGTACTGAAAGACATCCTCATATGTATACCATCTATACAAAAGGCTTGAGCAAGCATTTTCAGACTTTAGCAACTAAAGCATCACCACTCAGACTAGCATACTAGACATGTCAAGGCATGAGATGCAAAAGCTAAACAAGCACACACTAGATAACTGTATCCCACTTCAAGGTGCTTCAGCAAACATGATATGCAATGAATTTCAAATTTTTTACTTTTGTGCCAGGGGTTATTTGCATGTCAACCTTATGCTAACTGACCATGCTAAGCCTAGGTTGAAACCATCAGAAGCTTAAAGCAATGGTCTCGGCAAACACTACAATGTCCTCGTTCTTACCAAAGTGCTATGGTAAGCCATCCATAACAAAATAGTGCGACAAAGCAAACCCACCTGGATCTTTTCAAAATTCAGCACACAAAAGCATGAATATCATCCATCTTCATTTTAATTTTCATTCAATTTTAATTTTCATTTTCATTCAATTTTGATGAAATCAAGTTACATATTAGCATCCAATATAGAAAGGACCTAGCTAACAGGTGTGTAAAATCTAGGAAAAGCATTCAGCCAATTCATGCTTCTTTCTAGACTAAGTAGTGACCATTTTCAAATTTTTACAAATAAAAGCCATGCTCATGTCAATTCTTAGATGAAATCATGCCAAGTACAGTCAATAGTACTAAAGACAATACTACAAAGGCATAACGAAGCATGTACTTGTAAAAGCAATTAATCATATGACAGAAGCTCATGCAATGCTACACAGCTCCCCCTCAAAACATGCTAGTATCTCTCGAATGCTCGGTGAGAGGGTGAGCTAAAAATTGTTTTGGAATCTAGTATCGTAAAACTCGAGATCTAGGCAAAGTAGTAGACTGACCATGCATAGGAGATAAGCCATGATAGAAAGTGCGTGGTCTAGCAATAAAGCACGAACCTGGAAATCAACGAGGTCTCCCAACCTATTGAGCATCAAAGCCTCTTACATGTGATCTATCACCATATGAAGCATGGTGTACACCACGAGGGGCATAATCGCTCACAAAACCATGTGGGGCCTCATAATCAAGAAAAGAGTGAAAAGCAGACTCATGCATACCTAAAGATGGGTAATGCATGTCCTGAAAGCTCATAGCAACAGACCGTCGCTTATCCCTGATACGACGAAAGCAAAAACCAACCAAATTACCCACCCGATGACAATAAGAATAGTGATACACTTTCTTGGGTGTGTGGGTATGGGTCTTAGGCACAAATCTCACAGTTTTCTTTGGTTTTTGCTGAGGAGGTTCATCTGGTGAACGAAAAGCTTTCTTTGTAGATTGGGTAGGATTCTTAGCTTTTTGATCAGTGTCTAACTGGGCTCTCTCTTTCTCAAGGGTAGTGGGAGGAGTGAACATAGTTTCACTCAAAGTGTTTGGAGTACTTCTGTCATAACCCAACCCGAGAGCTAACCCTGCTATTGGGGGAATAAGTTTCCCTTGAATAGGGGCCAAATGACATCAGCCTCTGACAGCCTTCGGCCCGGAGCCCAACACTGTCAAAGCCTGTTCCTTCCCAAAGAAGCTGTTTCCAAGTCCCAAGGTGCACTTTGAAGCCCTCTAGAGCGAGGCCTCCAAACCCCTACGGAGCCCTCCGGAGCGAAGCCCTCAAGATCTCTTGAAGTTTTCCAGAAGCTAAGTCCCAGGCTAACTTCAAAGTTAGCCTCCAGGCCTTGTTTGGAGTTAACCTTCGGGCTCTGTTCGGAGTTAACCCTTGAACCCTGTTCGGAGTTAACCTTCGAGCTCCCTTCGGAGTTCCTCAGAGCTAGTCTCCGGACCGTCTACAGCCATTTCAAAGCCATGTCTCCGAGACCCCAGTTCGGAGACCAGTTCGGAGCCTAGTTCAGAGTCCACTTCGAAGCCCACTTTGGAGTGTACTTCGAAGCCTCCCTTGTAGCCTCCGCCTGAAGAGCTCTAGCCCCTACTCCGAATCCAGAAGATATTTACACTTCTCTACTGTGTAGAAGCCATACCAGGGGCCCCTCCGCTCCTAGCATGTCGTTTAACTTGTCAAGATGTGACGTTGTCTGACACGTCTGTAAAGCTGTAAAGCACTTTTGTACAGTAGCAAGCTCCTTTTCCCCTTTTTGCCCCTATGAGCCTAGGGCTTATAGAGGGCATTTTGGTCTTTTCCTTAAGGCCTGCGTGCCTATAAAAGCAGGGCCAAGCCCTTGTAATAGGATACCTTCTCCAGGGCCATAAAACCCTGGAGTTCACTACACCACACCGAGGCATGCCATACCAAATCCACCGCAAACTGGACGTAAGGCTATTATCCCCTAGGGGATGTCCGAACCAGTATAAATCCTTTCTCCCTCTGAGAGAACCCTTCGAGGTTCATTTTGTACTCTGTTTACACACATACAAAACCTGTGCTGTAGCTAACACAATTGCTACAACAGTTGGCGCCGTCCATGGGGACCTTAGTCCTAAAAGATAATTTCTCTGCCACTGTCTGTAACTCGAAGTACGCTTGAGGGGGGAGCTTCGAAGCTTTCTTGCTTCGCGCACCCTTCGGCAAGGGGCTTCGGGTGCAGTTCGAAGATCATCTTCGCCTTCCACCATCCTTCGCGTTTCGGAAGATCATCTTCTGGTAAAATCCCGTCCCTAGAAGCTTTTGGCTACACTTATTGGAAGACTCGCATGCAAGCATACCTTATGAGCCAGAGCTCGGACATATGGGAGATTTGTGTTCATCCTAATTTCACCATAACGACTATTGCTGCAGGTACTGCTGAAAATGTAGTTACCCAACGTCAAAATAATAGTAAGGCGGTGAATATTTTATTTTCTGGTCTAGGTCCTAGTGAGTTTGAGCGTGTTAGCCATCTCACCACTGCTCGAGAGATCTGGGCTACCCTCCAGGCACACCATGAGAGTACAGCTCAGGTCAAGGCTAGGCTCTACCAGACCTACTGGCGTGAGTATGAAAATTTCTCACAGAAGCCGGGTGAGACAGTTGAGGCTTTGTTTGGTCGTTTTCAATCGATCATTAACAAGCTTCTTGTTAACAAGGCCGAGGGTGATCAGCTGGTCTCAGATCATGAACAGGCGCTTAAGGTACTCCATACCTTGGACCCTAAGATCTGGGAGATCAAGGTCTCTTCTATTGTTGAGAGCATGTCTTATGATACCTTGACCGTCGCAGAGCTTTTTAGTAAGCTCAAGGCCTCAGAGGTCGATATTCAGTTGAGATCAAATCTCACTGATTCTGGCTCAAAGACTCTGGCACTTGCGACACCGTCGGCTGATCCTAATGCCATGAGTTGTACTGCTTTTTCCTTGATGTCTATCTCCGAGGAACAACTTGATACTCTAGGAGATGATGATCTGTGCTTGTTTAACAACCGGGTGCGACATGTTTATGATAAGCGAATGTTTAAGAGACACGGCACAAAATCCGGATGCTTTGAGTGTGGTGACCCAGGTCATTTTATCGCCGACTGTCCTAAGCAGAAGAATTACAAGAAGGGAACCGACGGCAACTCCTACAACTCTGGCAAGTACGACAACTCCACGAAGGGCAAGCCCAAGACAAGATTCTTTCGAAAGGCTCTGAAGGATTACAGGCGTGAGAACAAGAAGCGAGACAAGACCTTCTTCGTCGAGATGGAGAAAATATACTCCAAGAGATCCTCGTCTTCCTCCTCATCTTCATGTTCAAGTGATGAAGATATCATGATCAGGAAGGGGAAGGACAGGGACAATCCAGCGGGCCTCTGTTTCATTAGCTTCGGGGACAAGCCGAAGAGTCGCTCACGTCACAGCCGAAGATCCCACAAGAGCTTCTGCTCAATGGCTCTTGGGGAGAAGAAAGAAAAGGACTCCTTCGACGACTCCGATGACGACGACGATGAGAAGGCATCTTCCTATGAACAAGAAGTTGTTAATTTACTAGAACAAAATAGTCAGGAGTTGAAGTATAGGGAAAAAATGCTTAGAGGGGCTAAGAAGAGGATAGATGAGCTTGAGAGTGAGCTTGCCAAAGCAAATGGTAAGATTGAGAGTCTGTCTTCTTCCCCTTGCTTGGGTGATAGTGGTGAGTGCCCTAACTGTCAGGTGCTGTTGTGTGACCTGACGACTCTTAAGTCCAGGTACACAGAGAGAGTAGATGAGAGAGACACATTTGCCACTGAGCTTGACAGCGCTCAGCAGGAGCAAAAAGATGCTCATGCCACTGTCGTCGCACCTTGTGTAGACTGCCCATCTCATTTAGCTTGTATAACTGAGCTGAGAGCCAAGAGTGATGAGCAATTGAGTGAGTTAGCTGGAGTGAGAGGTGAGTTGGAGCAGACTAAGCTAGAGCTTGAGACCTTGTCAGTTCCATCCACTGTTTGTGAGAACTGCCTATCCATTAGAATGGAGTTGATCAAGCTAAAAGCTGAGAAGTCTGTCGAAGCTGATAAAGAGTGTGAGATCTGCTTGTCTCAGGTGGAGGTGTTAGCTTCTTTGAGAGAGGATCTAGCTGATGTTCAGAACAAGAACTTTTACCTCCGTTCAATCCTGAGTTGGATCAGTGCTAAAGAGCCACAACTCGGCATAATGATCCAGCAGTTCAAGAGACAGGATGGGTTTGGGGTAGGTTACACCTATTCCAAGGCTGATTTTGAGAGTGCCATTAGCCGTGCAGTAGAGTGGAGTAAGATGACTCCCGAATAGAGATATCCCAAGACTCACTCCACTGAGTCCTTTAAGGATAGTCAGCCCAAGGATGGAGTAATCCAAGAACAACCTAAAGCTCCACCTAAGAAACAGATCTGGGTTCCAAAGCCTAAAATTCTCCACACTTCACTTGATTCCTTACGTGGACCTTCTCACACCAAGGATGCTACACCCAACACCACCAAGCTTAAGAACCTTAAGCCACAACAACATCCCAAGAAGCCTACCTATCATTGTTAGTTTTGTCAGAGAGACGGGCATCTTGAGGAGTTTTGCTTCAGGAGGAAGCGGGTTGAGCGAGTAGAGAGAGCTCGAGGTGGGCAGGAGCAGTTCTACAAGCAAGGTGGTAGACAGAGAGTTCCTCGACATATAGAGAGGCTAGAGGCCAGGCCACGTCGTGTAGGTGGTGGTAGAGGAGACGATTTTTATGATCGTGCTCCGCAGGGTGGTTTCCGTTCTGGCAGAGTTCCAAATCATTATGGATACGGTTTGGACCTCGTGGCCATGATTTTAGGCAGAATAGGGGACCGCGCTTTGATCCGCATTTCAGTCCAGACTCATATGATTCCTTTTCCTTTCCTACATACGCGGAGATGGCTCGACACTGGTTCAACACTTTTACTAAACATGGCATTGGACCGTTTGGTCCTACTCATGATTATTGATCGTGATTTGGGAGTTGTGTATCCTTTTTAGGATACTTTGTGTCAGTTTTTATTTTCTTCTTTATTTTTATTGAGTCTTTTTGTGTGCGTTCATATCAGGCATAATAATTAGTCACATTTTGAGCTCGCTTCTGCTATATGATTAAACTGATTTACTTTCTCTAGCTAGTATATGCTTTTGATTACTTGTCGATGATCAGGTTCTGTTTCAGTTCACATGATATATCTGATATCTGTCATATGCATGGCTTTTATGCTTTAAAATTGAAAAATGATCACCATTGCTTCTGGTAACTAGCATGTGTAGGCTGAATGCGATTCCTATCTTTTACATGCGTTGTAGCTAGATCCTTACTTAGATGCAGATATGCAACTTGGACATCTATATGCTTTAAATATGAAAAATGTGTTATAAAAATGATAAAAATTCAGAAAAATGAATTTTTTTTATTTTTATGATTATCAGAAAAGATCCAGGTGGGTTTGCTTTGTCGCATTGCATTGTTCTAGACTGCCTACCATAGCACTTTGGTATGAACTAGGACAGTGTAATGTATGCCAAGACCAATGTCTTAAGCTTCTAATGGTACAGTTCTGGCCTAGGCTTGACTTGGTCGATTAGCATAACGTTTGACACGCAAATAACCCCTGGCAGAAATGAAAAAATAAAAAGGAAAAAGAACCGCCGACGTCACCCCGACCTCGGACACGCATCCTTCGCCGAAGAGAACCACCGAAACAGCCTTGCCGATAAGGGACCCTAACACCTTCGCCGCCCCCACTCATCGCTGGCCACGCTCCGACGACCTCTCGCCTCGCCAACTGTACCATCATGTTCCCCTTGTCGCCCTGGTTCTATTTTAGCCCTTAGATCCGGTCGCCGTCGCTCGCCGTGGCCACTAGGCTCTCGTCGTCGCTGGAGAAGATGACCTTCATGGGTAGAGTACACGTGTCGTGTCGGATTCGACCACGGCCGTGCGATTTTGATCCGACGGTGATGATTAAAGCATTCACTAGGTTTAATCAGATCCATTGGATCTCAGAGAAGCGGTACGATCTAATCTGGATCGTCCATTTATACTTAAAATTTGTATTTAATCTGGGCCACCCGATGCGTACCGGTTCGGCATTTTAATCGTGTACGTCCACGTCCACTTAACGCCCCCGCCTCGCCCGCAGACACCCGATCGCAATCCAATGGCGATCCGCGATCCGGCTCACGCACACAGTGCGCGGGTTCACGGTGGATTCTACTCACTGTGGACCGGCGACTGTTTTGGATTTAATTTAAATTCCAGAAATGGTTTTAAACTTCTAAAATTCATATATTGCTCATTTTAACTCAAAATTAGCCACTTCAATTCTAGAAAATTCATAATTTTAATCTCTACATGTTTATTTTGAGTATTTTATTTTTATTTAATAAAATATTCAAATGCACATTAGGATAAAACTCAAAATTTGTCCATTTCAACTTTAGAAAAAATTATCTTTTTATCCTCTTCATATTGGTGTAATAGAAACAATTGGTTTATTCTGAACTTTCTATTATTAATTAATTGGAAGTTTAAAACACATTAGAGTATATTTTTATTCCTTTTTAGAAAATTCCTAACTCCATCAAAGTTCATTTTAAAAATTCTTCTGAAGCTTAATAACTTATTTTCCTTAATTTAACCCAATCAAAACCCATATGCTTATTGTGTGATTTTTGGTTGTTTAATTGAATGTTGCGTTTATTTTATTCATATCGAGAAGACTACGACGCCGTCGAGGAGCCAGAATACTTCCCGGAAGTTCCTCCCTCTCCTTTCGCTGATCAAGGCAAGTAACCAAACCAATCTTTTGAGCATATTGAACCCAGTTTGGTTAAACTATCGTTAAAACACATAGGTTATACATGCATCAGTCAAATGAAAGCCCTACATTATATTTATTTAGATCCCCGACCTTGATGTGCAACCCAAGCCATGCTATCTAGCTTAAACTCCTTGTCACCATATTATTAGGACTAGTAGATAGTGTCTGATGTATCGACACAATTGCTATAGGTTAAAAATGAGTCATAGCGATTTGGAATCTACTATATGATCCCCGATGTTCTCATCTCTGGAATTCTGTTGGTGATAGAGTTATGGTTAAGTGTATGCATGGTGGGTTCCAGGTGCAAGCTAGGGCATTGGTCGGTAGCACCCGGTGCACTATAAGGACCGGTCTGCGGGATCTGTTGCAATACATTTCCGTACTAACCACAAGTCTAGTGGGTAAGTCCAAACTAAGGTATGGAGTGTTCCAATATGAAGCACCACTTGGAGATGGGTCAAGCAGCACCTGTGGGTGGCTTGTACCGATGTGGCGCAAAAGGGGGTGTGACGTTAGCCGAGATGCAGCTCGGCGCGCCGGTGAAAGCTAGAGCGGGTGATTATCGCTTGGAGCATTTCATGCTGAGGTTTTGGCACGAGTTCCCATGGTATGGGTCATCTCGTTACACTTTGGTGTTTGGGATGAGTGCGTGCCTTGTGGGTATAGTGGTACACCTCTGATAAGAGTTTTAAATCTTTTCGAAAAGACGAGCCCACGGTCAAGGGTGGGTTGCATGACATCTCACAGTTAGTTTACATTTATGAGTGTTGCATGACGAATTGGCATGTAAGGACTATTGAGCGAGGAGGGAAAACGTACTCCTCGAGTTAGATTGTATTATGATGTTCATGTTTAAGATTCCGCATGATTAAATTTGACTACACTAAATGCAATAACTGAAAATTGTGCTTTTCCACACTTTTAGCCAATTATCCCTCCTTTGTTATTATCTTGCATTATTATTGCATTTGTGGTGGCTTGTTGAGTACTTTTTGTACTCATACCCATTGGACACACACTTCATAGGATGCCTACTATGGGGAAGATGGCCTGGAGTAGCGACCCAGTCAAGAAGAAGATACTGAAGAAGGCGTTCGTCATGCCGTATTCTTTTTATAGTTTCTTTTAATTTTACACTTATGTAATAATGTGGTCTGTGAACACGAATGTTTGCCCATATGTACATTGTCGCATGATGAACCTCTTGTTATTATAGTTTTTTTTTATGGAAATTCAATAATGTTATGATTTGGTAAATAAGGGCATCACAAGATGGTATCAGAGTCGACTTGACTGTAGGAAGCCAAACGGACCAGCCTAATACTTAGTTTTGATAAAATCTATTTCGCGAAAACCTATTTCATCACTTTGTTCCTTCCCTTATTTCTTTGCAACTTGTTGTTTTTGTAGATGCCAGTCTACCAAGTCCACAGTTTCTGCCGCCACTTCGAGGGCTTCGTCCGGGAGCTCCGGATGATGGTGACCTTCCTTGGGTTCCTCTTCGAGCCCGAGTTCCATGGCGTCGACATGGAAGAGTTCGCGGGACCATGTGACGTCTCCCTCACCATCCATGGATCCGGCGATCACCTGCCGTTCTTCACGGTAGCGCTTGGGTGCCCGACCTTTGACATCTCGTGCCAACGCGTCTCCCTCCAAGCCCTCATGGAGCTAAGGATGATCTACGACGATCGTCTTCAGAACTCGTCCTTTCGGCTAGTGCCGAAGAGCACTCCTGGCGCCCACCGCGGCATCTACATCGGAGTCTACTCCGATCGCGATCCAG
Organism: Zizania palustris; assembly: GCA_019279435.1. Classification (NCBI taxonomy): domain Eukaryota; kingdom Viridiplantae; phylum Streptophyta; class Magnoliopsida; order Poales; family Poaceae; genus Zizania; species Zizania palustris. Next base: position 111,287,253 of record JAAALK010000283.1, on the reverse strand, counting down.
TCATGGCCTGGCAGACGCGCCTTCTCTAGGCCATGGATGACCTCCACACCGAGGCCCTTCTTGACGCCGAGGAGCACCACAAGGCGGTTGAGTTTCTTTGTCAGGAGATGAAGAGCCTGGTCCAACAGAATGGCGAGCTACAGCGTAAGATTATACAGCTGCAGAAGGATATCGCGGAGATGATTCCCCTCATTCCAAGGAGGAAGAATCCCATCCGCGAGCCCGCCCCTCGCCCCAAGAGGATCCCACCGCACCCCACGCCCACCGTACTGTCTAGCTCCAGCGCCCCTGCTTCGCGCCCCATCGTCGTCGCCAACCCTATCATCGCCCACCGTCCCTCAGGACCCTCGTGGTTCCGAGAGCACATAGACCGCCCCAGATGGCGAGTAGGAGATAGTTCTCGTTGATTGATGTCTAAATAATTTTGTGATTGTGGTACCACGTGCAACGGCTTGTGTTGTGGGTGGATTAAAATAAGAACGTTGATGTAATGGATATTTCTTTTACCACTTATATATATGAGCCACTCTGTGCCGTTTTCTTGGTAAAGCTTATTTTAAAGTTTTTCTCGTATGGCTAAAAATACTCCGTGTTCAGAAGATGGCCGATAACCAGAACACCGGGTCCAACAATGGAGAAGGAGCAATCAACGGTCTACCCGGAAGTGTTGTGCCCAATTGGGCGCAACGGGCCAACGTCAGACTGGGCCACCATCCGCCAACCATCCCACCTTTGTAGAAATGATGGCAAATCAGAACCAGCTGATCACCGCCCTCCTTACTCCAATGCAGCACTAACAGGCACAGTTGGACCGGCTGCAACAACAGAACGTGGAGCCTATCCCATGTGCACCAGCCCCCGCACCTGCGCCTTAACTCTCGGAGTTTTTGCGCGTGCGACCCCCTATCTTCTCTAGCACAACCAACCCCATGGAGGCCGGAGATTGGCTCTGGACCATTGGGAAGAAGTTGGACCTCCTCCCCTGCACCGACCGGGTGAGAGTGGCATTCGCCACTCACCAACTCCAAGGTCCCGCCGTGGAGTGGTGGGACAACTACTGTGAGTCCCAGCCGGAGGACCACGAGGTGACTTGGGCGGAGTTCACCATCACCGTCCGTGCCACCCACGTCCCTGCCAGAGTCATCGCAGTTAAGCAGCAGGAGTTTCGGGACCTACAGCAAGGAAGCCGGATCGTCATGGAGTACCTCCATGAGTTCAACCGCCTGGCCCGCTATGCGCCAGAAGAAGTGCAGACCGACGCCCTTCGCCAGGCTAAGTTCCTCCGGGGACTTAAGGATGAGCTCTCCATTTAGCTCGTCACCACCAACTACGCTGAGTTCCAGCGGTTGGTGAACAAGGCGCTCATCCAAGAGACTGATCAAAACAAGCTGAACCTCAAGAAGAGGAAGATGATCGCATTCAAGCATCATCACACGAACCCTTAGAGGTCCCGCTTTGTCCCTCCAACGCCGACACCCGCCTACCATCCTCGGCCCATCTAAAGGCCGCCACAAGCCACCAGTGGATCCAACATCGGGCATCCTCGCCCCGCTCCACCAGCTCCGGTCACTCAATCGGCGCCCGCCGCCAAGGCCCCGATCATGAGGGACCGCAATGGAAAGTCGGTCGTCTGCTTCAACTACCAGAAAGAAGGGCACTACTCGCACCAGTGTCCTCACCCCAATCAGCCCCAAGGCGCGGCGCCTAACCAAAAGTTCATGTCCACGTCAACCACATTAGTGCGAAAGAAGCTCAGGAGGCTCCCGATGTCACACTCGGTATTTTCACCTCGAATTCCATACCTGCAATAGTACTATTTGACTCTGGGGAAACACACTCCTTCATATCCGAAGACTTTGTGAAAACAAATGACTTGGAAGGACTCCCTTTGCCCACCCCCATGATGATTGCCACTCCCGGCAAGAAAACCCTAGCTAACCTATTCAGCCCGAAGGTAAGGATAGAAATCCAAGGGGTACTATTCTGGGCCGAGCCAGTTCTCATCGAGTGCACCGGACTCGACCTCATCCTAGGGATGGACTGGTTGATGAAGCACAAGGGGGTAATCGACTGCGCCAGTAAGTCTGTCACCATGACCAACCCCGAAGTCAAAGCCATCACTTTTCAGATGACCAACCATGGTTCTAGCGGGGTATCCCTTCACTCGCTAGCCCTAGAGGAAGTGCCCATGGTTAGAGAATACATGGACGTCTTCCCACAAGACCTTCCTAGAATGCCTCCCAAGCGGGACATCGAATTCAGAATCGAACTTCTCCCCGGGACCACCCCAATCTCCAAGCGCCCATACCGGATGGCTGCCAATGAACTAGCCAAAGTTAAGAGCAATATCGAAGACCTAGAACAAAAAGGGTACATCCGACCGAGTACCTCACCCTGGGGTGCACCGGTCATCTTCGCCATGAAGAAGGATAAGACCAAGAGGATGTGCGTGGACTATATAGCCTTGAACGATGCGACCATCAAAAACAAGTACCCACTACCTCGGATCGACGATCTATTCGATCAACTGAAGGGATCCTCGGTGTTCTCCAAGATCGACCTTAGGTCAGGTTATCACAAGCTGAGGATTAGGGAAGAAGACATCCCCAAGACCGCCTTCACGTCCCGCTACGGACTTTACGAGTATACAGTGATGTCGTTCGGACTCACGAATGCCCCGGCCTTCTTCATGAACATGATGAACAATGTATTCATGGAGTTCTTGGGTAAGTTCATCGTGGTATTCATCGACGATATACTTGTCTACTCCAAGACCAAGGAAGAGCACGAAACTCACCTTTGGCTGACCCTCGGAAATCTAAGGGAGCAGCAATTGTACGCCAAATACATCAAGTGTGAGTTTTGGTCATCCGAGGTGAAGTTTCTCAATCATGTCATATCCACCGGAGGGATAGCCATGGACCCAACCACCGTAGAAGCAGTGACTAATTGGCTACAACCCACGAACGTGACTTAGATCCGGAGTTTTCTTTGACTGGCCGGATATTACCGTCGGTTCATCGAAAACTTCCCAAAGATAGCCAAGCCCATGACCAGACTGATGTAGAAGGAAGTAGAGTTCGAATGGACTCTAGATTGCGAAGAATGCTTCCAGACCCTTAAGAAATAGCTCGTGTCAACCCCGATTATGACTCTGTCAGACATCTGGAAGGACTTCCACGTCTATTGTGATGCCTCTCGCCAAGGGTTGGGGTGTGTCTTAATGCAAGACGGGAAGGTGATATCTTACGCCTCTCGCCAGCAAAGGCCGCATGAGCTAAATTACCCGACCCATGACCTGGAATTGGTAGTCGTGGTTCATGCCTTGAAGATATGGAGACATTACCTTGTGGGTAATCGGTGTGAGGTCTTCACTGACCACAAGAGCCTCAAGTACATATTCACCCAACCGGACCTGAACCTTAGACAGAGAAGGTGGTTGGAGTTGATCAAAGATTATGACTTAGGCATCCACTATCATCCAGGCAAGGCAAACGTAGTGGTAGATGCCCTAAGTCGAAAAGGGTACTATAATGACATCATGGTGCAATACCAGGCCCCATTGTTATACAAGGAGATGGAAAGGTTGAATCTAGGGATCACCACTAGAGCGTATCTCGCTGCCCTAGAAACCAGACCGGTTCTAATGGACCAGATCCATGAGACACAAAAGGAAAGGTAAAGCCCCAGGATTCTCCGAGGATGAGAATGGTACCGTCTGGTTCAGAAACCGGATATGCGTGCCCGACAAGTCGGAGTTGAAGGCCCTCATCCTTCAAGAGGCCCATGAAACTCTATACTCCATACATCCCGCGAGTACAAAGATGTACCAAGACCTAAAGGAGAAATATTGGTGGGTCAGTATGAAGAGGGAAATAGCTGAGTATGTGGCCAAGTGCGACACATGCCGGCGAGTCAAGGCAGATCACCAGAGACCTGCCAGATTGTTGCAACCCCTCAAGGTCCCCGAATGGAAGTGGGAAGAAATAGGAATGGACTTCATCACGGGACTGCCCAGGACCCAAGCCAGTCATGACTCTATCTGGGTAATCGTCGATCGACTCACTAAGGTGGCTCATTTCATCCCTGTCAAAATGACTTACACCATCGCTAGATTGACTCAATTGTACATGACCCAGATCATGTGCCTGCACGGAGTTCTAAAGAAGATCGTATCTGACCGAGGGAGTCAGTTTACCTCCAAGTTTTGGAAGAATCTTCAAGAATAACTTAGCACCCGGCTAAACTTTAGCACCGCCTATCATCCACAGACCGATGACCAAACCGAAAGGGTAAACCAGGTGTTGGAGGATATGCTTAGAGCTTGCGCTCTAGACTTTGGTAGAATGTGGGATAAGAACTTGCCTTATGCGGAGTTCTCCTACAACAACAGCTACTAAGTAAGCCTGCAGATGTCCCATTTTGAAGCACTTTATGGGCGCAAGTGCAGAACACCGCTACTCTGGGATCAGACTGGAGAGTCACAACTATTCGGGACAGACATATTGCGAGAAGCCGAAGAGAAAGTCAAGATCATTACGGACATATTGAAGATAGCCCAGTCCCGACAAAAGAGCTATGCCGATAACCTACGGAGAGACCTAACCTTTGAGGAGGGTGACTATGTCTATCTCCGAGTCACTCCCCTCCGTGGCACCCTAAGGTTCAACATGAGAGGCAAGTTAGCACCCCGTTATGTCGGACCCTTTCAGATCCTCCGACGGCAAGGAGAGGTGGCATATCAACTAGAACTACCTCCATCTTTGGCAGGAGTCCATGATGTGTTCCACGTCTCTCAGCTGAAGAAGTGTCTCCATGTACCCACCGAACAGGCTGACCTAAAATAGCTCAATGTCCAAGAATACTTGACCTACATTGAAGTTAAGGAAAGGGTAACCATGAGCCGTGTGGTTCGTTTCTGCAAGGTTCAATGGGACAACCACCCCGTCGAAGAAGCCACATGGGAAAAAGAAGATGAGTTAAAAGCCTAATACCCCGAGGTATTCGAGTAGCTTTCTGAATCTCGAGGACGAGATTCTTTGTAAGGGGGATAGGTTTGTAACACCCCAAATTTTCAAAGAAATAAAAATACGATTTATTATATTTTTTGGAAAAGATTATTTTATGGAATTCCTTTAATGTCATTTGTGCCCCAAATGAACTAGAACCTAGAGGAAATATCCAAACCAGAGGCTAGAAAAATTTGTATATGATCCCAAGGCCAAGATATATTTTTGAGATTTTTACAAATTTTTATCACCCTTGGAAGCAACTCAAATATTTTAAACCAATGTCAGCAATTATTTTTATTCAGAAATGAATTTTAAACAGTAACGGGCCCCTTCCCCCTCTTCTCCCTCAACTAGCCAGACCAGCCCACTCCCTCCCCACGCCCCTCACTAACAGCCGGGCCTAGCTCATTAGCAACCCCCTCTCCCTCCGTGCGCGCGACCGACAGCTCGACCCCACCTATCGGTGCTAACCCCCCTCTCGGCCGAGCCCGACCCCACCGGTTAGCCCCACCCATTGCCACACCCGTACACCCATGCCCCGCTTACTGTGGCCCCCGCTCGTCAGACCCGTCGTCCACCTCACGCCACCGCCCCCAAATCTCGCCGGCCGATGACCTCGCCCCTCGGATCCGCCTTGCTGGCCCTCTCCCATTAAATTGACGCCAGCATTCAATCCCCCGCACCCCGCCGGCCATTTCCCCTCTTTATTCCACGCGCCATCGCCCAGGGATCACGCTGCGCACTGTGTGTGTGAGCCAGATCGTGGATCGCCGTCGGATCACGATTGGACGCGCGAGGGCGAGGCGGGCGGTGTTAATGAAAACAGACGTCTGAGATTAAAAGATTGAATCAGTACGCGATGGATGACCTAGATTCACCGCGAGTTTTAAATATAAATGGACGATCCAAATTAGATCATACCGCTTCGCTGAGATCTAACGGATCCGATTAAATTTAGCGAACATTTTAATCATCACCGTCGGATCAAGATCGCATGGCCGCGGTCGAATCCGACAAGGAACGAGTACTTTACCCGTGTCGGTCGTCTTCTCCGGTGAAGGCGAGCGGGCCAACGACCACAGCAAGTGACGGTGGTCCTACCCGAGCCTAGAAATGGAAGATGGCGATGAGGGGTGCAGGATGGTACCGCTGCGGTGGTCCGAGGTCAATGGGGTGCGGCCGGCAACGAGCGGGGGTGGCGGAGGTGTTTGGGTCCTTTGTCGATTGTGGGGTTCCGGTGTGTTTCGTCGTCGAGGGAGCGGTGGCTGGGGTCGGGGAGGCATCAATGGTCACAGCTGTGCGGTCGCTGAGGGGGAGGAGGACTCCGGCGATCGCAAGATATGGCTAGAGCGAGGGCGGCGATGTGGCGCTAAAACTCGTGTTACGAGCGCTCTGTTCGTTCTCAGTGCAAATTGGTGTGGGGGTCGAACGCGGTGGTGGCTGAGGGTTTAAATAGGGGCACCGGTGGGGTTAGAGAGGCCGTAATCGGGGGAAGACTGGAATTAAAATGGCCTTAACGCCGGTGAGCTCGGTTGTGAGGGAATTCACCGAACCTAGACGTGATTCGACTGGAATTAAAGGGGGAAACGGTCACCGGGGACCGGGCGACTTAACGCCGCGGTCAATTTGGGGGGAGGGGAGGGGACAACGGATCTGAGGGGAGTTAGCGCTTCGGCCGGCGAGGGGGGGGGATTTGGGGGCAGATCTCGTGGAGACGACGGTTCTGACAGGTGGGGGCCACCAGTTAGTGGGCGCGGGTTGAGGGCGTGGCAACAGGACGAGACTGACGGGTAGGGCCGAGGCGTGCGGGAGTGTTGGTGCTGACAGGTGGGGTCGATGTGTCGGGCGCCCGCGAGGGGTGAGAGAGGGCAGCTGATGAGCGGGACCCATATGTCAGTGCGGGACGCGGGGACGGAGTGGGCTGGGCCGGCTGGTTGAGGGAGAAAGGGGGAAAGGGGCCCGTTACTGTTTAAATTCATTTCTGAATAAATTTAATGGCTAAATTGGTTTAAAATGTTTGCGTTGATTCCAAGGGTGATAAAAATTTGTTAAAATTCTCAAAAATAGGTCTTGGCCTTGGAATCACATATAAATTTTCTTAGGCTCTGGTTTGGATATCTCCTCTAGGTTTTATTTTATTTGGGTATAAATAGCCTTAATGGAAATCCAAAAATAATCTTTTCTAGAAAAGTATAATAAAAGGTATTTTTATTTCTTTGAAAACTTGGGGTGTTACAGTAAAGTTTCATCCTCGAAATCTCTAGGATTTTCATCTTCATCTTCGAAGATGGTCTGCTCCATGTCGTATTCATTTGCCTGTTTAAAAGTAGAACTAACAGAGAAGGTGGATTCATCAAAAGTCACATCACATGACTCGATGACAATGTTAGTTTCCAAATTGTAAACATGATAAGAATGACCATGAGTAGTGTATCCTAGAAAGTTTCCGTCAAAAGAGCGCGACTCAAATTTGTCCAAATTTCCACGTTTTAGGATAAAGCATCGACAGCCAAAAACTCGAAGATGAGTCACTTTGGGCTGTCTCCCAAAATGCAATTCATAAGATGTCAAGTTCAAAAATGAGCGCAAGAAGATTCGGTTTGAGATGTAACATGCAGTGTTCATGGCCTCAGCCCAGAATTTTCTAGGAGTCTTGTGCTCATCGAGCATCGTTCTAGCCATCTCAACCAAAGTGCTGTTCTTTCTCTCAACAACACCGTTCTATTGAGGAACCCACGAAGCACAGAATTGATGTTCTAAGCCATGCTCCATGCAAAAGTCAACAAAGAGACTGTTCTTGAATTACGTGCCATTATCATTTCGAATGAATTTTAATGCACCAGGGAGTTCAGTGAAAAGTCTCAAAGCTAAGCTCCGAAAGTATGAAAACACTTCATCCTTTCTAGCTAGAAAGAAGACCCAAGAGTATCGAGAGAAATCGTCGACAATGACTAGCACATACCACTTGCCGCCTAAAGAACTAACCCAAGAAGGACCTACAGTGTCCATATGGAAAAGTTCTCTGGGTTATTCAGTCATCACCATGGTGACAGGTGAGTGCAAAGTGGCAATCATTTTTCCATGTCGACAGGGAGCACAAACTAAATTCTTCTCAAACTTGAGCTTGGGCAATCCTCGGATCAGACTTAGGGCACTCAGATGAGCGAGCAACTCAAAGCTAATATGCCCTAGTCTCCTATGCCACTTCCAAAGCTCAGAAGTCGATTGTGCAACAAGACAATGAGAAGAACTAGATGACTCAGAAAAATCAGCTCCAAAAACTCTCCCAACTCTAAAGATCTTATAGACCACAGCGCCAACAAAATTGAGTACTTGCGAAGTATCACGATGGAATCGCACTTCGAAGCACTCATCAAGCAATTGAGATACAGAAAGAAAATTGTATCCCAAATTTTCAACCAAAGCAACATCTTTGAGAGTGAAATTTGAGTTGATTCTTACCACACCTTTACCTTTCACCCTACTCCTTCGATTGATGCCGAAGGTGATATGTTCCTTTTGCTTGGTTGTGGTGAGGCTGGAGAACCAAGATACATCTCCGGTTATATGGCGTGAACAACTGGAGTCCATGATCCACGTGCCCTCCAAGCCTCGGTCTAGTGCCTACACATGATAAGAGAATCTCGATCGCTGATAGCTAGGGTGAGTGAAAGCATGACGAGGCATCTAGCACTGAGTGATACGAGTAGTAGGCATAGTAAAAATAGACTATCTACGCACAGGAAAATCAGAATGATGCAAAGTGCGAGGTCTACCTACATGCTGTGACCCAAATGAATGACGAGGTCTCCTAACCTGTCGAGTCACAAAGCTACTCACACGGGGTCTACCACCATATGGAACATGGTGAACACCTCGAGGAGTAACACCTCTCTGGAAAGTATGAGGAGCCTCGAATGCAGGATATGAGTAAAACTCAGGCTCATGCATACCTAAAGATGGGTAATGCATGTCCTGTAAACTCATCGCTTGAGAGCGTCGCTCATCCTTGATGCGACAAAAACATAACCCAACCAGATGACCCGCCTGCTGATAGTAGGAACAATTAAACACTCTCCTAGGGGAACTCTCATGGGTCATAGGAGCAATCCTCATAGTCTCCTTTGGTTTCTGCTGAGCCTTTTTCTTGGGAGGAATTTTCTTGGCAGGAGGAGTGGTTTTATTTGGATTTTGCGTAGGTGATGAGAACATCACTAGTTGGGATAGGATCATGATTGTGAGGAAACAAGTTAAGGTGCATGCTTTCTATGTTAGATTTAATTTTTATATATTTGAACATCAGATGCTACACCATGAGATGCATTCATTTTTAATTTCAGAAATACTTTCTTGGATTAATAGAAGAGATGCATGATTATACAAGAGTTCCATATACATGCATCTCTTCTATTAATCCGAGAAAGTATTTCTGAAATTGAAAATGAATGCATCTCATGGTGTAGCATCTGAAGTTCAAATATATAAAAATTAAATATAACATGGATAGCATGCACCTTAACTTGTTTCCTCACAATCATGATCCTATCCCAACTAGTGATGTTCTCACCATGCTCCCCCTCTTGAAATAGAGTCGTCCTCGACTCATACTCATCTTTTTCTCCCATGGTTGGTTTCAATTCTGCAACGTTAAATGTGGAACTATATCAAAACATGGGAGACAAGACAAGTTTATATTTATGTAACTCAACATAAGATAAAAACTCGGGAGGCATATCAAATTTACACTTATGTAACTCAATATGAGATAAATACTTAGTGATAAGTGGGGGCAAAGTATAAACTATATTAGTAAGAGAATAATAAGGAGTTTCACAAATCACAACATAGCACACATCTTGACTTTGAATTTTAGTTTGATGAGTTTTATGTGCAAGGATAGAAGAATCTTTTAATTCGATTTCATGCTGAATTTTAGATCTAATATCAAGTTGTTTGCTCTCATTAGTTACCGTCTCAATATCATCTTTAACAATTTCATCAGAAGTTGAAAGTAACAAAGTAGATTTCACATCCTCATGCACAACGATATAGTTATTAGTCCTATCATGGTGAAGTGCATCATTATCAAATTGCAAAGGGTGTTCTATTATTTCAGCTGATGAAGCAACCTCAACGGGTACCTGTAAGGACTTTTTACCTTATACCTCAACTCGTGCAGAGATGGAAGGCCATATGCTTGCTAATGTTTGTGCAGGTACATGTGCAAGTGCATGACGAACACTTGAAGAAGAGAAAGGCTTGGTTAGTACCGGTGTGCTCATCACTCGTGGTGGATCGGAGTCTCTTGCCTTGTATTGTCGTTCCTGAAATTCATTCTCTACAATGATGGTAAGATGGAACAAATGATTATGAGTATTAAATTCTTTATAATAAACGATATCTTGAATTTCATGCCTCAATCCATCATAGAAGCGCCACATCGTGTCCTCTGAGTGCTCGACAACACCACAACAGGTCATGCTCTCTCGAAACTCAGCATAATACTCTTTCATAGACATGTTACCTTGAACTAAGTATTGTAGTTTCTTACACAATTCACGATGATAAGAAGGAGAGACAAATTTACAACGCATAGCTCTTTTTAAATGACCCCATGTATCAGGTTGTAATTGAAGTTCACTTATATCTTCCCACCAGTTTAAAGCACGATTTTTAAACATACCAGTTGCTTGTTTAACTCTATGTTGTTCAGGAACTAAATATAAGTTAAATTTATGCTCTACGGTCATCTCCCAATCTAGGTATTCTTCAGCATCGTATTCACCATAAAAAGATGGGATGGTAAACTTACTTTTGATAGAAGAAACATTGTTACCATGATTATGATTTGTCGTACCTTCCATACCTACCATGGTTAGTAGAAAAGGAAAAATACTTGGAAAAAAATATTAGCCCTATCAACTATTAGGTAATGGAAGGTGTTCTCGCACACACTAAAGTGTCTTACCACAAACTTACAAGGTTCTTACCATCGCAGGGCAGTGGATGGCACAATCTTGGTCATGGCACAATTCTTTACTGGTTGGTGACTTCCAAAGAGAGTGGTATACGTTTGCAAAGACTCAAGCTGCACTGATCAGAAGTATATATGTGGAGTCTAGGCGGTTAAACAAGAGTAATCTATATGGTGGAACATGATTCAGAAACATAGAGTAATATTAAATAAATGTCCAGAGTACTTGTACTAATTGCTGGTCTGAATGTGATCCCTATGACAACAAGGCTTAAATGAGAGAGTGGTTGAGGCTTAAAGGATGGCTAATAGATTGATAAAATCAGCACAAAACAGTTAGTACCAAAAACAGCACCACACAAAACTAATATCTTCCAAGCTTATCCCTAAGTGCTCCTCCTTTTTTTCGATATTCTTCTTTTTTATATATTTTTTAACTCTTTTTTTGAACTCTTTTTTTGAAACTTCTTTTTTTTGACTAGGAGCACAAAGAAGACAAACCAAGAAGATGTGATACAATTTTGCTGCAAAGAAGTGCTATGTAGATAAATAAAGATTAGCTGAAAAATCTGCGCCAGAAACTTCGGGGCTAGAAAACTCGATCTTTCCGGCCGAATTTGGAAAAACAAAAATCGGCGAACCTAGCTTGCTAGGGAACTTAGATTTAACTTTTTCTATAGATTTCGAAAATGTATTTATTTTCCTTATTCGGAGTCCATATGCAAAAGATATGACTATTTTATCAGAGACAGTCTGAATCAGGGTTTTGAGATTCTAGTTTGGACGTGAATTGCAAATCAAAGGGGATTTATGGGTGGTGGTGAGTATAAGGGATTTAGAAAAAGGGATCACAATACTAACGAGCAACCGGACTTGACCAAGGACACAAACTCAATACTACGGACTCTGAAACCGAAACTTGCAAATGCTAGGGATGGTCTTGGATTGGGGGAAATCTACGACTACAAATTGTTTTGTTGGTTTTTTTCGTCGACTATGGGATGAATATAAATAAATCTAATCTAATATACACGAACCTTATGGTAAACCAAGCTCTGATACCACTTGATGGAGGAGGGGGTGCCCGATCTTCCGTTAGGTGGGGGATAAACAACGATTTGTGGAGATCTCGACGTTGATGATCTGGCTTTCGATCCACGAGATCGGCCCTTGCAATCGCTACACCATAGCTCCATTGGTTATCAATGAAGCACAGCCTGATTGAACTCACCAAGAAGGATAATCCTTGCCTGCGAATCAAAGAACATAAGCAAGAACACATAAAACACAATCAAACTAAAAATTCTATTGGAATCTGCGAATTGGGGTTCACTTACAAATCCGGCAAAGCGGCGGCTATCAAAGCATCGTGTAAACTAACCCCCAAAAAATCTAGATGGTTGTAGAAACACCTTATATAGTAGTTTGGGATGCACCCCTAATGGGCTCAACTGGATACACGACCCAAAAGGCCCAATAACGCAGAAAACAGCATGCTGACAGATTCTGGACTCTATCTTGTTTTGACGATTTCCATTGATCTAGAATGAATTTTGAGATTAAAACGGTGGAATTGGAAAGGTTATGAAGTTATCTTTCCGTGGATTGGTGGAACGTCAAAAATAGAGTCCATATGCGGCCTGGGCGATGATTTTAGTACACGCTGCTCCCGGAATCCGAGTTGGACACGAATTGTAGTTGGATTGTACTCTCAAATTGGTTTGGACGGCCTTCCTGGTTCTTCTCCAACTCTTTGTTTATCTCCAAGTGATTTTCATCATCTCCATGGTTCCTAACAATAATAATAATATTAGGTAGTAATTTATTCCCAAGATAATATACTAAGATAGTTAGAAACGAGTTGACCTGGAGATTTAATCGTCGTGCTCGAACTTGAATAATTGGATATTAGCATTCATGTATGGTTGTATCATTTGTAGGGATGTCCTCATCAGTGGGATTTTTGGCTGATGTAGTGTCTAATTGGGCTCTTACTTTCTCTAAGTTAGTGGGTGAGGTAAAAATAGTTTTGTTCTCACTGTTTGAAGGAATCCTCTCAAAACCCAATCCCAGAGCTAACCTTGCCCTATCAGCACACATCTTCGTCTTGTCCAAGATTAAGTCCATCCTACCCTTTCCGTCAGTACATTTGTTAACCACAGAAAGAAGGTACTCATTTTCAGTCATGAGTTGTTCAGCTTGCTCTCTAACATTGCCTAGCTGGTCCTTGAGGGTTATGCAAGTGTCACACACAGGTTGCACATCCTTAGAACTACCGGCCCTCTCCAATGATGCCTCTAAATCCTGAACATGCTTATCATGTAAATCAATGCTCTTACGTAATAAAGAACAGTTCATGCATTCATTTTCATCATGAGGACTAGAATCAACCACCAAAAGTTGCTTCTGTGCAGTCTCAAGCTCAGAAAGAGTTTGAGCATGCACAAAACGCAATTGAGCAAGCTCACCCATGACAACAATAAAAGATTCACATTCATCATCATTAACCCTAGACTTAAGCATGGCATAATCAGTAGAAATAGATTCTAGCATGGCATAATCACCCACTGAACCCTTCGAAACAAGAGGATAAAATATGTCAATCACTCATCACAAACTCCGAAACCAACCCTTGGTTTCTCAGTTTCGATTGGTCCTCTCAATGGCTCCGTTGGACTGCGGGTGCCGGACAACGGCGAAGCACAACTCGACTCCCAACTCTTCGCAGAACTTTCTGCAGGCTTCGACATCGAACTGGGTACCATTGTCGATTGTGAGCTTCCTAGGCACTTCAAACCAACAGATGATGTTTTGCCAAACGAACTTCTAGGCGTTCTTCGAGGTGATGGCAGTTATCGGTTCTGCCTTGACCCATTTGGAGAAGTATTCGATGATGACCATGGCGAACCTAAAGTTTCCCTTAGCTCTTAGGAACAAACCAATGAGATCCATCCCCCATCGGGAAAAAGGCCACATTGGGGTCATGATTTGGAGCGGGGTGGGGGGCTGGTGACTCCGTCGCCCCATCCATTGGCATCCTTGGCAGGTGCGTAACAAGGATTCGGCATCGGCCATGATAGTGGGCCAGTATAGGCCTTGGCGAAGTGTCTTGCCGGCAAAGGCTTGATGCGCCAGGTGGCTGCCGCATAGGCCTTCATCGATGTCCTACAATACTTTCTGCCCTTTGGGGCGGGAGTTACACTAGAGTAATAGCGAGCATATGTCGTACTTGTATAATGCTCCGTTGATGACGTAGTATCACCGTTCCCCTGTGCCGAAGTATTGAAAGCTCGGGGCTTGTGGGGAGCTCTCCATCACTTCTCAACAAATTCAGGATCTGGTCTCGCAAGTCTCCGATGGCGGTGCAAAGGACCGGGGCGGTTGTGATGCCCCGATTTACCGAAATCGGAACATTATTGAATTTCCAAAGAAAAACAATAATAACAAGAGGTTCATCATGCGACAAACGTACACACGGGCAAACATTCTTGGTTCGCAGACCACATTATTACACAAGTGTAAAGTAAAAATAAACTATAAAGATAAACTGCATGACGAACGCTCTCTTCAGGATCTTTCTTCTTGACTGGGTCGCTACTCCAGACCATCCTCGTAGTAGGCATCCTCTGAATGGTGTGTCCAAAGGGTATTAGTACAAAGAGTACTCAACAAGCCACCGCAAATGAAAATAATAATGCAAGATAATAACAAAGGAAGGATAATGGCTAAAAGTGCAGAAAAGTACATTTTTCAGTTATTGCATTTAGTGTAGTCAAATTTAATCATGCGGAATAATAAACATGAACATCAATAATACCATCTAACTCGAGGAGTACGTTTTCCCTCCTCGCGCAACAGTCCTTACATGTCAAACCATCATGCACATACATATTAAAAGTAAACTAACTATGGTATGTAATGCAACCCGCCCTTGACCGTGGGCTCGGCTTTTTGAAAAGATTTATGACTCTGATCAGAGGTGTACCACTGTACCCACAAGGCACGCACTCATCCCAAACACCAAAGTGTAACGAGATGACCCATACCACGGGGACTCGTGCCAAAACCTCAGCATGAAATGCTCCAAGCGATAACCACCCACTCTAGGTTTAGCCGGCGCGCTGGGCCGCATCCCGGCTAACGTCGCACCCCCTTTTGTGCCACATCAGTACAAGCCACCCGTAGGTGCTGCTTGACCCATCTCCAAGTGGTGCCCTCGGTTTGGAACACTCCATACCTTAGTTATGACTTACCAATTAGACTTGTGGTTAATACGGAAGTGTATTGTGATGGATCCCGCAGACCAGTCCTTATAGTGCCCCGGGTGCTACCGACCAATGCCCTAGCTTGCACCCGGAACCCGCCATGCATACACTCACAACCAAAACTCTATCACCAACAAAATTCCAAAGATAAGAATAACGGGGATCACATAGTAGAACCAAGTTGCTACGACTCATTTTTAATCCTATAGCAATTGTGTCAATACATTGGACACTAGCTAATAATACTAATCATGTGGTGATAAGGAGTTTAGGCTAGATAGCATGGCTTGGGTTGCACATCAAGGTCGGGGGATCCTAATAAATATATTGTAAGGGTTTCATTTGACTAATGCATGTATATCCTATGTGTTTTAGCGATAGTTTAATAAAACATGGGTTCAATATGCTCAAAAGATTGGTTTGGTCACTTGCCTTGTTCAGCGAAAGGGGAGGGAGGAACTTCAGGAAAATATTCCGGCTCCTCGGCGGTGTCGTAGTCCCCCTCCATCCTCGCCGACAGCACCACTGTGACCGTGAGCGCCACCCTGACCTCGGCCACCACTTCATCGCCAACGAACCCCGCCGGAACGACACCGTCGACGAGGACCCGAACACCTTCGCCGCCCTCGCTCATCGCCGACCACGCTCCGATGACCCCAAGCCTCTCCGACGGTACCCTCTTGACCCCCGCGGTGTATTGATTCCGTTTTAGCCCTTAGAACCGACCGTCATAGCTTGCCGTGGCCCGTGGCCCGCTCGTCGTCGCCGGAGAAGACGACCGGCACGGGTCGAGTACCCGTGCCGTGTCGGATTTGATCTCGGTCGTGCGATCCAGATCCAACGGTGGCGATTAAATCATCTGTGCTGTTTAATCCACGCCACCGGATCTGAGCGAAGCGGTATGGTGCGATCTCGTGTGTTCGTTAATACTTAAAACCCACGTTTAATCTGGATCGTCCATCGCGTACCGTTTCAACGTTTTAATCCTGGCAGTCCGCGATAACTTAACTCCCCCGCCTCACCCGTGGCCGCCCGATCGCGATCCAATGGTGGATCTTGATCCGGTGCATGCGCACAGTGCACAGGTTCATCGTGAGCCTAGTTCATCGTGGACCCGAGGCTGTTTTCGATTTAAATTTAATTCCAGAAACTGTTTTAAGCTTGTAAAATTCATATCTGGCGCATTCTAACTCCAAAAATTATCATTTCAATTTCAGAAAATTTGTAACTTTTTCTCTACATGTTAATGCAATAAAAATTGTATGCTTACTTTGAGTATTTCATGCTTATTTAATAAAATATTCAAAAGAACTTTAGGGTAAATTACAAATTGGCTCATTTCAATTTTAGAAGAATCCATCTTTTATCCTTTTCCTGTTAACATAATAAAACCACTAGGTTTACATAAAACCTCTTATTTTAAAATAATTAGAAAAGTTAAAATACAATTGTTTACATTTTTATTCCTTTTTGAAAGGCCATTGTTTCATTTTAAAATTTATTTTAATATGTTCATAGGATAACCTTTAGAAAATTAATAACTTTATTTTCCTTAGTTCAAACCAATTCAAAGACCTATAATGCTTATTGTGTGGGTTTTTGTATTGTTTATTGAATGTTATGTTTACTATTCATGTTAAAAAGACTACGACGCCGCCGAGGAGCCGGAATACTTTCCCGAAGTTCATCCCTCGCCTTTCATCGAACAAGGCAAGTCACCAAACCAATCTTTTGAGCATATTGAACCCATGTTTTATTAAACTATCGCTAAAACACATAGGATATACATGCATTAGTCAAATGGAACCCTTACAATATATTTATTTAGGATCCCCCGACCTTGATGTGCAACCCAAGCCAAGCTATCTAGCCTAAACTCCTTGTCACCTTATGATTAGTACTATTAACTAGTGTCCAATGTATTGACACGATTGCTATAGGATTAAAAATGAGTCGTAGCGATTGGAATCTATTATATGATCCCCGTTGTCCTTATCTCTGGAATTCTATTGGTGATAGAGTTTTGGTTGTTAGTGTATGCATGGTGGGTTCCGGGTGCAAGCTAGGGCATTGGTCGGTAGCACCCAGGGCACTATAAGGACCGGTCTACGGGATCCGTTGCAATACACTTCCGTACTAACCACAAGTCTAATGGGTAAGTCCTAACTAAGGTATGGAGTGTTCCAAACCGAGTCCACCACTTGGAGATGGGTCAAGCAGCACCTACGGGTGGCTTGTACCGACGTGGCGCAAAAGGGGGTGCGACATTAGCTGGGATGCGGCCCGGCGCGCCGGTGAAACCTAGAGCGGGTGGTTTTCGCTTGGAGCATTTCATGTTGAGGTTTTGGCACGAGTTCTCGTGATATGGGTCATCTCGTTACACTTTGGTACAGTGGTACATCTCTGATCAGAGTCATAAATCTTTTCGAAAAGCTGAGCCCACGGTCAAGGGTGGGTTGCGTGACATCTCACAGTTTGTTTACTTTTGGAATGAATGTGCATGATTGTTCGACATGTAAGGACTGTTGTGCGAGGAGGGAAAATGTACTCCTCGAGTTAGATGGTATAATTGATGTTCATGTTTACTATTCCGCATGATTAAATTTGACTACACTAAATGCTATAACTGAAAAATGTACTTTTCCGCACTTTTAGCCATTACCCTTCCTTTGTTATTATCTTGCATTATTATTTGCATTTGCGGTGGGTTGTTGAGTACTCTTTGTACTCATACCCGTTGGACACACAATTCAGAGAATGCCTACTACGAGGATGGTCTGGAGTAGCGATCCAGTCAAGAAGAAAGATCCTGAAGAGGGCGTTCATCATGCTTTTAATTGTTTATTTTATTTTTTTACTCTTATGTAATAATTGTGGTCTGCGTACCATGGATGCTTGTCGTATGTACGTTGTCGCATGATGAACCTCTTGTATTATTGTTTTTTTGGAAATTCAATAATGTTCCGATTCAATAAATCGGGGCGTCACAGCGGTCTCCGGGGACGGCACCGAGGGTTTGAATAGCTCTTCGAAAAAGCCCCTGGGGGTACGCCTTGGCCTCTGGCTGCTGCTTTGGCGTGGGCGTCTACCTGCTGGTTGTCGGCTCTTGGGATGCTTCGGACAGAGATCCCTTTGAATGCTGCTTCAGTCTTGCGGATCGCTTCTACATAAGCAACGAGATCCAGGTGCCATACCTAGAAACTCTTATCTTACTGCCCCGCTACAAATGAGGAATCTGTTTTTACAACCACCCGAGCAGCACCTAGCGCGAGTGCTTTTCGAAGGCCTAATTACACACCCTCATACTCAGGTATTTTTGCCATGATGGTGATATGATGACCGCTTTGGCGCGTGCTTTGGAGGCATGGTACGCTCCGTCGCAGAAGATTGTCCGTATTCCTTTGCCTGCTTCTTTTGGAGTCTAGCTTGCTGACGGAGTCCATTCTGCGATGAAGTCGGCGAGGACTTGTGACTTAATGGCAGTCCTAGAAATGAACGTGATGTTGAAGGGGGCAAGATCCACCGCCCACTTCCCCATCCTTCTGGTAGCATCCCTGTTCCTCAACATGTCTCCGAGAGGATAAGAATAGGGGATGATAATACCATGGGCTAGGAAGTAGTGGCACAACTTCCGAGAAGCCATTACGATGGCGTAGGCCGCCTTCTTGAGCTCGGTATATCTTGTATTGGCTCCTGAAAGGGCTTCGAATACAAAGTATACCGGCCACTAGATTAGCTTCCCTTCGAGCTCTTCCTCTTGAATTAATACAATGCTTGTTGCGAAGCCCGTAGCAGCGAATTAGATGAAGAGAGTTTCTCCACTGTGAGGGGTGGAGAGAGTAGCCAGATTAGCGAGGTACTCCTTGATCTCATCGAAGCATTTTTGGCACTCGGTGGTCCAAGCGAAGTCCGCTGACCCTCTTAGTGCCTTGAAGATTGGGATGCTTCGCTGGGAAGATCTGGCGAGGAAGCGACTAATTGGTTGATGCAAGGCATGGGGTACGGGTCACAAGGGCATGCTTTTTTTAAGGAGGTGAAATCGATACACATGCACCATTTGCCAGAGTTTTTCTTTTTAACAAAGACAAAGACAACTTGTGGAGCCCCTAGTAGACCGGGCACGCCTTTGGGTTCACCGAGAGGGAGAGCTCGATGATGCTACGGTCCACCCGTCGATGTCCTCATCGGACCAAGTGAAGACGCTCGGGTTGTCCCGGTCCACATCTTCCAGCATGGCCATGACTTCGAGTTCTAGTCCTCCACCGAACTGGATGGGGTACTCGCGCCCCTCCTTGATGATGACCTTGGTAATCACCTCTCCTTTGGGGTGGGGTTTTGCGGCCGGTTCCCTCGTGCGCTCGGAGGGAGGCTGGGGGTCTTGGTCATTCGGGTTCTCCAAGACACTTTTGACTTGTCGAGGTTCGAGCGGGGTGGAGTGGCCATATTCCACTCTTCGGGCCATGTCCTGGTTACCAAGGATGGAGAGGACTCCACCCAGAGTTAGTATCTTCATGCAGAGGTAATTGTGATGCACGATGGCTCTTAACCGGTTCAATATGCCCCTCCTGAAGATGGCGTTGTAGGCGTAGGAGGCATCGACGATGTCGAAGATGACTTCCTCGGTTCGCACGAGGGGACCCTCTATGAAGGTCACTTCGAGGCCTATTTGGTCGAGGGCGTCGAGCGGTGGGCCCACAAAATCTTGGAGCGGCCTGGTGGCTAGGAGGAGGTCCTTCTTGGAGATGTAGAGCTGGTCGAAGGCTTTCACAAAAATGATATCAGCAGAGCTTCCCACATCAATAAGGACCCGACGGACCTCGACACCAGTGATATCAGCATTGACGATGAGGGGGTCGGTGTAACATCCCAGGAATTAAAAATAAATAAAATAAAGAAGATGCAATTTCAGGGAATTAAAGGAATTATTTAATTAAAGAAAACACTAAAAGAACCCTATTAAAGCCAAACAAGGGAGAATACTTCAAATTTTAACTTGGAAAATTTGTGCTGGAATCTAGAGGCCAAAAAATATTTTTAGAAATTTTTACAAATTTTTATCAATAGTGATTCAACCTTTAATCAAATAAATGAATTACTAAAATTATTTTAATTAGAAAATGCATTTTAAATCCTATTGGGCCGCAAACCCCCAATCTGCCTCGGCCCAGCCTAGTCCAAGCCGTGTGGCGCTGACATGTGGGGTCT
Organism: Zizania palustris; assembly: GCA_019279435.1. Taxonomy (NCBI): domain Eukaryota; kingdom Viridiplantae; phylum Streptophyta; class Magnoliopsida; order Poales; family Poaceae; genus Zizania; species Zizania palustris. The sequence continues at coordinate 111,266,797 of JAAALK010000283.1, read as the reverse complement.
GCCTATCGGCGCTCGCACCCCCCTCTCTCTCTCTCATGCACCGCGCCCGCCTTAGCCCCACTCGTCAGCCTCGCACATGCACCCCGTAGCCACTGACCGCCCAGGCCCATCTGTGGGCCCTTCCTTTTTCGCTCACCCACCGACAGGTGGGGGCACCTATCGGATCCATCGTCTCCGATGGAAGGGGATCCCCCCTTTTCTTTCCGGTGACCCCCTCCCCAAATTCCGTCGCCGGCCGCCTCTATCCGCAAAATTTCCCCCGGATTCCTTTTCCCCGACCCCCGACGATCACTTTCCCTCATTTGCCACATGGATTCACCCCTTTATGGAAGCTAGCCGAGCTAAAGGAAACCCTCGCCGGAGTAAAATAGGAACCTTCCTTGGGTTTCCCTCTGTTAGCCTACCATATCCACTGCCGGCGACCCCTATAAGTACCTCGGCGCTCACCGCTGCCCAGGCCTCACTTCTTTGCCGTTAGCCACACGTCCCCGAGCCCCCGCCGCTCCTTTTCAAGTCCCTCCCCTGCTTCGACTCCGGCAGCCCCTCGCCGGCGCTACAGGCTCCCACCGTCCACGCCACCACCACCTACAAGACCGTCGTAGACCACCAGTCACTGGCTACCACTCGGTTGGCCGTGAGAAACATTGGACCGCCACTGCCACTTCAACCCGGGAATCCTTCGCCATCTACCCTCGCCGCAGGTCACCGTCAGACGCCCATCTCCGCCGTCGCAGGTACGGTCATGACCGTCGTCCCCTCCTCCTTCCATTTCAGCCGAGATCTAGGGCTTAGCCCCCTCGCCGTCACCGTCGCCCCGTGCCCGAACCCCGCCATCGCTAGAGACGAAGGGTAAAGTACCCCAACACTGCTTGTCATGCCGGATTTGATCCTGGCCGCACGATCGAGATTGGAGCGCACACATTAAATCCACTAGGCCGTCGATCTAAACCGAAAGGGTACCGAGGCCTCACACCCGTCGATCGCCACATAACGCCTCCCGCCTCACGCCTGACCGCTCGATCTAGATCAGATGGTCCAGATCTATCGGGTCCACGTGCACAGTGCAGCGGTTCACCGTGGGCCTGGCTCACCATGGACCAGAACCCAATTTCTATTTAAAATAAAATTCAGAAATTGATTCAAACTTTGAAAATCCATAACTTGCTCATTTTAACTCCAAATTTCACCATTCAAATTTTGTTAAATTTCTCTTTTTATTATCTACATACTTATGCTATAAAAACAGTATGTTACTTTATCCCAAAATATTCTTATTAAATAAATAAATAAATAAAAACCCCTTAGGGATAAATTGATAATTCATGAAATAAATCAGGAAAAACCCTAAGATTTAACCTTTAAATTTTTTCAACATAATTTCAGAATAATAAAGTCTTAATTCCCCATATTTAAAATCATAAACTTGCATCCTTATATTTTGTGATATTTTGACTGTTTATTGAATGCTGTATTTAATTTTTCCGTATCGAGAAGACTACGAGATCGTCGAGGAGCCTGAGTATTACCCCGAGGTCCCACTATCACCATTTGCTGAGCAAGGCAAGTCACAACCCCCATTTTGATCATCATTGAGCCCATGTTTTAATAAATTATCGCTATAACTCATAGGATAATATTGCATTAGTCTAATCTCAAGCCTTACACTATATTTATTAGATCCCCGTACTTGTGTGTAAACACAAGCCATGCTTATTGTTCCTAAACTCCTTGTCACTCTACAATAATATATTAGCTAGTGTCCAATGTACCGACACAACTGCTATAGGATGAAAAGAATGAGTCATAGATAGATGGATTCTACTATATGTATTTCCCCGTTATTCTCGTCTCTGGACTCTGTTGGAGTTGGCTATGTTATAAGTATGGTGGGTTCCGGGTGCAAGCTAGGGCATTGGTTGGTCCCACCCGGGGCACTATAAGGACCGGTCTGTGGGATCTGTTGTAGTGCACTTCCATATTAACCACAAGTCTAATGGGTAAGTCCTAATTGGAAGTATGGAACAAACTGACTCAATGCACCATAGTGGAGGGGGCAAGGGGAAACCTACGGGTGACTTGTACCGACGTGGCTCAAGGGGGGTATGGTGTTGGCTCAACGCGTCGGGGCACCATATAAAACCCATAAGAGGGTGTTGTCGGGTCGGAGCGTCCCATATGGAAGGTTTTGGCATGAGTTCTCGTGGTATGGGTCATCTCGTTACATTTTGGTGTATGGGATGAGTGTGTGCCATGTGGGTATAGTGGTACACCTCTGATTATAGTTTTAAATCTTTTCGAAAAGCCGAGCCCACGGTCAAGGGCGGGTTGTGTGACTTCTTACAGTTAGTTTACAATTGCTTGAATGGTTGAGCTATTCATTGCATGTAAGGACTGTTGAGCGAGGGTGGGCTGACTGTATCCCTCGAGTTAGAAGATGATGCATACTCATGTTTACATTTATGTATTAACAACTTGATCACATTTAATTGCTTTACAAATATGCTTTTCCGCAAAATTAGCCACTACCTTCCTTGTTATTACTCTGCATTATATTTGCATCTGGTGGCTTGCTGAGTACGATTGTACTCACCGCCGTTGACTTACACCACCAGATCCCGTCTACTACAAGGAGGATGAAGGTCTGGAGTAGCGACCCAGTCAAGGCGAGACTGGAAGGAGGCGTTCATCTAGGACCCTTATTTTAATAGTTTCTCTTATACTTTAGCACTTTTGTATTAATGTGGTCTACGAACAATGAATGCTTATCGTATTTTGCGCGGTCGTGTGATGAACGTATTGGTTTATTGATTTTCTATGGAATTTCAATAAAGGTCTGGATTTATTAAATCTGGGCATTACAAGATGGTATTAGAGTCGACTTGACTGTAGGAAGCCAAACAAACCTGACCCTAGGACTTATATTAACCATAATTTCTTACAAAACTACTTACTATCTCATCTTCTGGAGTTTTACAAAAATTTTCTCTCTTTTGTAGATGCCGGTCCATACCATGAGTGGGACTCTCTGCGATGAGGCTGGATTCATCTACGAGCTTCGCATGCTCATCGACTTCCTCGGGTTCGTGCATGAGCCCGCGTTCCACAGGATCTTTCCCGATGTGAATGAGAGCTATTGCGAGGTCACGGTCGTCATCCGCCCCTCCCCCACACATCCTGCATTCTACACCCATGGAGTCGGAGGACCTTTTTTTGTGGTGGCCAGCCAGCGCGCTGCTCTCCAGGCCCTCGCCGAGATCAGGTTGGTCTACGACGGCTAGCTCCACGACACCGTCTACCGTTTCATGCCCATGCGTACCCCTGGGAGCCACCGCAGCATCTACATCAGCTCTCTCACCCAGCGCAACTCCACCATCGCCCGCACCATGAGATTGTTGGAGGCCATGGACAATATTCACACTGAGGCCATCCTCGATGCGGATAGTCAGCATGACACCATCGACTTCTACCGCCATTCATCAGAGAATCTGAACCACGAGAACGCCGGTCTCTTTCGCCAGGTTCAGCAGAACCATCACTTGGCCGCCGAGGTCGGGGAGTTGATGCATCAAAATGAGCTTCTACGCCAGAGTGTCACCGACACCACACAACTACGCCACCAGATTTGAGAGCTACAGAAGGACCTAGAGGAGGTCGCGCCACTTCCGCCTCGCAAGCAGAAGTCACTCCGGATCCCCACAGTTAGGCCCAAGAGGATCTCCCGCAGTGCCTCTTGTGTCGGGCCTTCCAGCTCCACCACCCCTGCACTGACCCTCTCCGCCGATCCCGTGATCGAGTCGTCCCCCGAGCTGTCTTAGACGTAGTTTTACGGTTGTTTGATTCGTTTTCATTGTTTTGATTGTATTGCCACTCATGTCAAATATAATGCATGGGTGAAGACTAAATAAAGAATCTATATGTAATAGTCTAAGTTTAACACTTTTTGGAAATAAAACTTAGCCACATTCCCCCTAAAATATATGTCTGTCTTGGAAAACTCCAAGATGACCAACACTCAGGGATCCGATGCTCATCGGAATGGAGACAACAGAAATCTACCCCAATGGGGAGCGACGAGGAAAAGGCAGGCCCCAGTCACCAATCACCCAACTCTAGCCAAAATGATGGCCAATCAAAACCAATTGATAGACACACTGCTGAATCAGATACAACAACAGCAGAATCAGATGCAAGAGCAACAAGCTCAACTCTTCCGTCTGCACCAGCAGCAGCCCGAGCTCCCACATCCCGCCACTCCCGCTCTGGCACCAGCTTCACAGCTGTCGGAATTCCTCCGCGTCGGCCCTCCCATTTTCTCCAGTACCACCAACCCCATGGAGGCTGGTGACTGGCTAAGGATGATTGGGAAGAAGTTGGATCTCCCAACCTGCACTGAACAGGAGAGGGTAGCCTTCACTGCCCACCAACTCCAGGGACCCATCACTGAATGGTGGGATAACCTGCGTGAGACTCTGCCGGAGGGACACGTCCACACTTGGGCGGAATTCTCCACCGCTTTCCGCGCCGCCCATGTCCCCGACGACATTATTGCCTAGAAGCAACAAGAGTTTAGGTATCTGCAACAAGGAAGCAGGTCCGTGACTGAATACCTGCATGAATTTAACCGGCTGGCCCAGTATGTGCTGGAGGAAGTCCGTACAGATACGGCCTGGTAGTATAAGTTTCTCTGGGGGCTGAAGGACGAGCTTTCCCTTCAGTTGGTCTCCGAAGATTACGCCAACTTTCAGAAGTTGGTCAACAAGGCTATCATTCAGGAGACCGAGCAGAACAAGGTCGACCTGAAGAAGAAGAGAATGATCGCCTTCCGCCAGAACCAAGGAATGGCATAGCGGCCACGTTATGCACCTCCCCCACCGGCGCCGCATTATCACCCGCGCCCGGTCTACCGGCCCGCTCCACCCGCCCCTTCGAAGAAAGAAGAGGTCCTACGTGACAAGCAAGGCAAGCCCATGATCTGTTTCAACTACCGCCAAGAAGGGCATTACTCCCACCAGTGCCTCCACCCCAAGCGTTCGCAAGGAGTCGCGGCCAATCCTGCCGTCCGCGCTCGCGTCAACCATGTCTCCGCCGAGGAAGCCCAGGCTGCACCGGAGATCGTCATGGGTAAGTTCACCGTACATTCAGCACCTGCAGTGGTCTTATTTGATACTGGAGCTATGCATTCTTTCATTTCAACAACTTTTGTGGAAAAATATAACCTGAACAAATGCAAATTAGCAAGACCAGTACTGATAGCCACCCCAGGCAAATAAACCCAAGCCCACTCTTATAGTCCAAGGGTATGGGTAGATATCCAAGGTACAATAATATGGGCCGACCCTATTCTAATAGAATGCCAAGGTTTGGATCTGATTCTAGGAATGGACTGGCTCAACAAACATCAAGGAGTGATAAGATGTGCCCAAAGGCAAGTGACCGTGACCAGTTAAGAAGGGACTGTCGTCACCTTTCAGATGCCGAGTCAGAAGCCTGGTAGACCTCGTCTACACCAGATTACCTTGGAAGAAATACCGGTAGTCTACGAGTACCTTGATGTATTCCTGGAGGATTTACCAGGGATGCCACCCAAGAGGGACATCGAGTTCAGGATTGATCTAGTACACGGAACCACTCCCATCTATAAGCGACCATATCGGATGGCCACCAATGAGCTAGCAGAAATGAAGCAGCAGCTTGATGATCTTGAGAAGAAAGGATATATCAGACCCAGCACATGCCCATGGGGAGGGCCCGTCATCTTCGTTGAGAAGAAGGAGGACAAGGCTAAGCGTATGTGCGTAGATTATTGAGCCTTGAATAAGGTAACCATCAAGAACAAGTACCGATTACCTAGGATCGATGATTTATTTGATCAGCTGAAAGGAGCCACCATGTTCTCCAAGATCGACCTACGGTCTAGTTATCATCAGCTGAGGATTCGAGAGGAAGACATACCCAAGACAGCGTTCACCTCTCGCTACGGACTTTATGAGTGCATCGTCATGTCCTTTGGTTTGACCAACGCACTGGCTTTCTTCATGAATATGATGAATAAGGTGTTTATGGAATACTTGGACAAGTTTATCGTGGTGTTTATAGATGACATTCTCATCTATTCCAAGGACAAAGAGGAGCACGAAACCCACATCCGGTTGACCCTGGGAAAACTAAGGGAACATCAGTTGTATGCCAAGTACAGCAAGTGTAAATTCTAGACGGCGGAAGTTAAGTTCCTAGGGCACATCATCTCTGCACAAGGTATCGCGGTGGACCCTGCCACCGTGGGAGCAGTTACAGATTGGCTGCCACCCACCAACGTATCTGAGATACGGAGCTTTCTTGGTTTAGCAGGATACTACCGATGATTTATCGAGAATTTCTCCAAGATAGACAAGCCTATGACCAAGTTGTTGCAGAAGGGAGAGAAGTTTGAATGGACTCCCGAATGCGAGGAAAGTTTTCAGACACTCAAGACGCTGCTGGTGTCAGCACCGATACTGACCCTACCAGATATAAGGAAGGACTTCCATGTCTATTGCGACGCATCTCGCCAGGGTTTGGGATGTGTTCTTATGCAGGAAGGAAAGGTTGTCTCGTACGCCTCTCGGCAATTGAGACCCCATGAGCTAAACTATCCTACACACGACCTACAATTGGCCGTTGTTGTGCACGCCCTGAAGATATGGAGGCACTATTTGGTTGGAAACCGGTGCGATGTTTTCACAGACCACAAGAGTTTGAAGTATATCTTCACGCAGCCGGATCTAAACCTTAGGCAAAGGTGATGGTTAAAATTGATAAAGGACTATGACCTAGGCATTCACTACCATCCCGGCAAAGCAAACGTGGTGGCTAATGCATTAAGTCATAAAGGATATTGCACCGCCATCGTGATCCAGGATCACGCGCCTTTGTTATATAAGGAGATGGAAAGGTTAAACCTCGGGATAACCACAGGAGCCTACCTAGCCACCGTCGAGGCCTGACCAGTCCTGTTCGAGCAGATCCATGAAGCACAGTTGGAAGACCCGGATATAGCCGCAATTAAGAAGGACATGAGGCAGGGCAAGGCCCCAAGATATTCAGAAGACGAGAATGGCACCGTATGGTTCGGAATCAGGACCTGTGTGCCCGATAAACCGGAGATAAAGACCCTTATTCTAAGGGAAGCCCATGACACTCTGTACTCCATCCACCCCGGGAGTACGAAAATGTACCAGGACTTGAAAGAACGGTATTGGTTGGTTAGCATGAAGAAGGAGATTGCTCAGTTCGTCGCAGAGTGTGACACCTGCTGACGTGTAAAAGAAGAGCACCAGAGACCAGTGGGGTTGTTGCAGCCCCTTAAAGTTCCTGAATGGAAATGGGAAGAGATCGGTATGGACTTGGTTATGATTCTATATGGGTAATCATCGATCGGCTAACAAAGGTGGCTCACTTCATAGCTGTCAAGATGACCTTTAGTGGCCCCAAACTAGCAGAATTATATATGGCCTGCATAGTATGTCTTCATGGAGTACCTAAGAAGATAGTCTCCGATAGAGGGAGTCAGTTCACATCTCGGTTCTGGAAAAACCTTCAAGAGGAAATGGGAACAAGACTAAACTTCAGCACACCATACCACCCTCAGACGGATGGACAAACTGAAAAGGTAAATCATATATTAGAGTATATGCTCTGGGCATGTGCCTTGGACTTTGGATGAACTTGGGACAAGAGTTTGTCGTACACCGAGTTTTCGTACAATAATAGTTATCAAGCCATCCTTCAGATGTCTCCATTCGAAGGTTTATATGGACGCAAGTGTAGAACACCTTTACTTTGGGATCAGACCGGTGAATCCCGAGTTTTTGGAACAGACATCCTATGGGAAGCTGAACAGAAAGTATGGATCATTAGGGACAGACTCAAGACAGCCCAATCTCGACAAAAGAGCTATGCGGACAATCGCCGTCGAGATCTAGCCTTTGAAGAGGGAGATCATGTTTACCTCCGAGTTACTCCCCTCCGTGGCACTCAAAGGTTTAACATGAGAGGGAAATTAGCGCCTCGATACGTTGGACCTTTCCTCATCGTCCGACGTCAAGGCAAGGTCACTTATCAGTTAGAGCTACCACTCTCATTGGCTGGGGTACATGACATGTTTCACGTGTCACAGCTAAAGAAGTGTCTTCGAGTCCCAATAGAGCAAGTTGACCTTCAGCAGTTGAACATACAAGAGGATCTGACCTACGTTGAGAAGCCCGTCAGAATCTTGGAAGTCAAAGAAAGGACCACTAGAAGTCGAGTCATCCGCTTCTGCAAAGTCCAGTGGAGCAATCATCCCGTAGAGGATGCTACATGGGAAAAAGAGGAAGAACTAAAAGCGCAGCATCCAGAGCTATTCGAGGATTGATCCGAATCTCGAGGATGAGATTCTCTATAAGGGGAATAGGATTGTAACATCCCAGGAATTCAAAATAAAGAAAATAAAGAAAATGCAATTCCAGGTAATTAAAGGAATTATTTAATTAATGAAAACACTAAAAGAACCCTATTAAAGCCAAACAAGGGAGAATACTTCAAATTTTAACTTGGAAAATTTATGGCGGAATCTAGAGGCCAAGAAATATTTTTAGAAATTTTTACAAATTTTTATCAACAGTGATTCAACCTTTAATCAAATAAATGAATTACTGGAATTATTTTAATTAGAAAATGAATTTTAAATCCTCATGGGCCGCAAACCCCCAATCTGCCTCGGCCCATCCCAGTCCAAGCCGTGTGGCGCTGACATGTGGAGTCCGCCTATCGGCGCTCGCACCCCCCCTCTCTCTCCCATGTGCCGCGCCCGCCTTGGCCCCACACGTCAGCCTCGCACACGCACCCTTTAGACACTGACCGCCCGGGCCCGTCTGTCGGCTCTTCCTTTTTCGCTCACCCACCGACAGGTGGGGGCCACCTGTCGGATACATCATCTCCGATGGAAGGGGTGTAGGACCGAAAGTAGCGACCAGAGGGGGGGTGAATGGGCGCCTAAAAATTTCTTGCTAAACTATATTTTAATCCCACCACCCAAAAGAACTTAACCAGACAAATAATATTTGCAAAGCAAGTTTTAGGAATTAACGTTGTCTAGCTTAAAAAATTGACCGGTGTCCTAATTAAAATGATATTAAAAATAAACTAAATAGAATTACTCTAGTAAATAAAAACACCTAGATAAAAACTCGAAATAATAATATTTCGGTCTAGAAATAAAGTACTAATCAAATGAATAAGATATGCATCATTAAAAATTAATTCAGAAATAGACCGAAATAAATGATTGCAACTAATAAAGGTTTCTTTTCTTTTTACATGAACAGATTAAACAAATATATTTAAATAATATGAGATAAAAATTAACAGATAAAATTTACTACGAATTTATTAATTTTAGGCTAATTAAAACAGATAATTATCTCTAAAACTGATCTACTAAAAAACAAGAGATTTAAAGAAAACTAACCTGCGTTCGTCGTTTGCTGTGCGGCTACCTGCGCAAAATAACCTTCCTTCCATGCCTTGGGAATCGTGCCTGTCTTCCGCCAAAAAGTTGCTAGCCACGTCTTTTGCTTTGGCTGTCACGCGCTGCTGTTTGGGAAATGCACATGGCTTTTTGAGCAAACCAGCCAGGCTGTTCATCCGTGCGTGATTTCCCGTGCCACAAAAAGGATGCAGTACTGTTCCTATCTTCCACACGCGATCACGCCGAATGATTTCCCTGGCCAAAACGTCCCTCTGTTCGCCTTGGGAAAAGTGCACACAAGAAAAAAAAAGGGGATGAAAACTTTCCACTGCTCCTGGCCGAAGGAAGCTTCACACGCGCTGATGGGAACCGTGTTCGTGAGGAACGGCGGCGACGTTCGATGAATAGTAAACAGAGTACGCCAGTGGTGGAAAATGCTTTGTGGACTATAGATTGATCTATTAGAAAACCAGTCGACTATCCCCAGGGAGGATAGGGGCCTATTTATAGGCAAATCCTAATACATGAAAAGACTAATTTACCCTCGGGTAAATTAAACTGACTCTAAAATAAATTCCGAAAATTACTAAAAAATTATTAGAAAAATCACCTGACTCAAATAAAAATATTCTAGCCATGTAGCCGAGTCAAACCCAGTCAACAGACCAGTGGATCATATGCCGCTCCTAGCCATGTACCCGGATTGGGCCAGCCCGACTCCGCGGCTCCTCTGCCCGGCCGTCGCTCACTGCCCGTGTACCTGAGTCACATGCGCCTCAGACTCGGCAGGTCTTCATCTCTCCCTTCCTTCTACTTCTGTTGACAATCACTCATGACATCTGGAATATCAAAACCATATTCTTCAACATGGTTTCTCAATCTCCCCCTTGATGAGTGCATTGTCAACACCCTTTTCAGCTCATCTCCAGAACCTGCAAAACACGTGGAAACAGGAAAACAAAGACAAAAGAAAATAGAAGAAAGAAAATAAAGGTTTAACCCTAATGACCAAAAGTCAAACAAAAGCACGAAAACAGTCATTATAGTTAACTAAAATTAAAACCTCAAAAACCTCAAAAACAAGTGCAAATCTCAGAATTACCAACAAGAATAAACTCCCCCTGAAATAAATCCCAGAGAAAGCCAAAAATATATCCAAAATTTCTCCCCCTTGTTGACAATTGGACTCATCAAGTGAGACTAAATGCACTTTTAAAGAGACATAAACACAAACTCCCCCTGAAATGCAGCTCCCCCTCAAAATATGCCATGAATGCAGATGGGGTGCAGGTGGAGTATGAAATGCATGCTTCTTAGATATGATTAACTACAATAACAACATCTAACAGGTATAGCGAAAGTTATACTGTCTAAGATACATGACATGATCAGTGCAATAGATGATATCTAAAGAGAGTCATTAGCACGCATTTTTTGATTTTTTCAAACAAAAGCATCACCACATTTTCTTGTAGACAAGCAAAAGTAAAGCATGAGATGCAAAAGCTAACTGATATCTACCAAGATAAGCATTGTCCAAAACAAAATGCTTCAGCAAACTTGTCATCTTTTTAAATTTTTCAGATTATTTCTTTTTCTGTTTATTTTTCATTTCTGCCAGGGGCTATTTGCATGTCAAACCTTATGCTAACCGACCAAGTCAAGCCTAGGCCAGAACTAGACCATCAGAAGCTTAAGACATTGGTCTTGGTATACATTACACCGTCCTAGTTCATACCAAAGTGCTATGGTAAGCAGTCCAGAAACAAGCAATGCGACAAAGCAAACCCACTTGGATCTTCCCTGATAATCATAAAAATGCATAAATTTTTCATTTTTCTGAATTTTTATCATTTTTATAGCATATTTTTCATATTTAAAGCATATAGATGTCCAAGTTGCATATCTGCATCTAAATAAGGATCTAGCTACAAGGCATGTAAAAGATAGCGAAAGCATTCAGCCTACACATGCTAGTTACCAGAAGAAATGGTGATCATTTTTTAATTTTAAGGCATAAAAACCATGCATATGATAAATATCAGATGTATCATGTGAACTGAACCAGACCATGATCATCGATAGGTAATCAAAAACATATACTAGCTAGAGAAAGTAAATCAGTTTAATCATATAGCAGAAGCAAGCTCAAAATGTGACTAATTATTATGCATGATATGAACGCACACAAAAAGACTCAATAAAAATAAAGAAGAAAAGAAAAACTGACACAAAGTATCCTAAAAAGGATACACAACTCCCAAATCACGATCAATAATCATGAGTGGGACCAAACGGTCCAATGCTAGGTTTAGTAAAAGTGTTGAACCAGTGTCGAGCCATCTGCGCGTATGTAGGAAAGCAAAAGGAATCATATGAGTCTGGACTGAAACGCGGATCAAAGCGCAGTCTTCTGTTCTTCCTAAAATCATGGTCACGAGGTCCAAAACCGTATCCATAATGATCTGGAACTCTGCCGGAACGGAAACCACCCTCCGGAGCACGGTCATGAAAACTGTCTCCTCTACCACCACCTACACGACGTGGCCTGGCCTCTAGCCTCTCTCTACGTCGAGGAACTCTCTGTCTACCACCCTGCTGGTAGAACTGCTCCTGCCCACCTCGAGCTCTCTCTGCTCGCTCAATCCGCTTCCTCCTGAAGCAAAACTCCTCAAGATGCCCGTCTCTCTGACAAAACTCACAATGATACGTAGGCTTCTTGGGATATTGTTGAGGCTTAGGATTCTAAGGCTTAGTGGTGTTGGGTGTAGCATCCTTGGTGTGAGAAGGTCCAGGTAAAGAATCAAGAGAAGTGTGAAGAGTTTTAGGCTTAGGAACCCTGATCTGCTTCTTAGGTGGAGTTTTAGGTTGTTCTTGGATCACTCCATCCTTGGGCTGACTATCCTTAAAGGACTCAGTGGAGTGAGTCTTGGGATATCTCTGTTCGGGAGTCATCTTACTCCACTCCACTGCTCGGCTAATGGCGCTCTCAAAATCAGCCTTGGTATAGGTGTAACCTACCCCAAACCCATCCTGTCTCTTAAACTGCTGGATCATCATGCCGAGTTGTGGCTCTCTGGCACTAATCCAACTAAGGATTTGATGGAGGTAAAAGTTCTCGTTCTGAACATCAGATAGCTCCTCTCTCAAAGAAGCTAACACCTCCACCTGTGACAAGCAGATCTCACACTCTTTATCAATTTCGACAAACTTCTCAGCTTTTAGCTTGATCAACTCCATTCTAATGGACAAACAGTTCTCACAAACAGTGGGTGGAACTGACAATGTCTCAAGCTCTAGCTTATTCTACTCCAACTCAGCTCTCACTCCATCTAACTCGCTCAACTGCTCATCACTCTTGGCTCTCATCTCAGCTATACTAGCTAAATGAGATGGGCAGTCTACACAAGGTGCGACGACAGTGGCATGAGCATCTTTTAGCTCTTGCTGAGCACTCTCAAGCTCAGTGGCCAATGTGTCTCTCTCATCTACTCTCTCTGTGTACCTAGACTTAAGAGTCGTCAGGTCACACAACAGCACCTCATAGTTAGGGCACTCACCACTATCACCCAAGCAAGGGGAAGAAGACAGACTCTCAATCTTGCCATTTGCTGTGGCAAGCTCACTCTCAAGCTCATTTATCCTCTTCTTAGCCCCTCTAAGCAGTTTCTCCCTATACTTCAACTCCTGACTGTTCTGTTCTAGTAAATTAACAACTTCTTGTTCATAGGAAGATGCCTTCTCATCGTCGTCGGAGTCGGAGTCGTCGGAGGAGTCCTTCTCTTTCTTCTCCCCAAGAGCCATTGAGCAGAAGCTCTTGTGGGATCTTCGGTTGTGACGTGAGCGACTCTTTCGCTTGTCCCTGAAGCCCATGAAACAGAGGCCTGCCGGATTGTCCCTGTCCTTCCCCTTCCTGATCATGATCTCTTCATCACTTGAACTTGAAGACGAGGAGGAAGACGAGGATCTCTTGGCGTATCTTTTCTCCATTTCGGCGAAGAAGGTCTTGTCTCGCTTCTTGTTCTCACATGTATAATCCTTCAGAGCCTTTCGAAAGAATCTTGTTTTGGGCTTGCCTTTTGTGGAAGTGGAATTGTCATAGTTGCCGGAGTTGTAGGAGTTGCCGCCGGTCCCCTTCTTGTAATTCTTCTGCTTGGGGCAGTCGGCGATGAAATGGCCTGGGTCACCACACTCAAAGCACCCGGATTTTGTGCCGTGTCTCTTAAACATTCGCTTATCATAAACACGTCACACCCGGTTGTTAAACAAGCACAGATCATCATCTCCTAGAGTATCAAGTTGTTCCTCGGAGATAGACATCAAGGAAAAAGCAGTACAACTCATGGCATTAGGATCAGCCGACGGTGTCGCAAGCGCCAAAGTCTTTGATCCAGAACCAGTGAGATTTGATCTCAACTGGATATCGACCTCTAAGGCCTTAAGCTTACTAAAAAGCTCTACGATGGTCAAGGTATCATAAGATGTGCTCTCAACAAAAGAAGAGACCTTGATCTCCCAGATCTTAAGGTCTAAAGTATGAAGTACCTTTAGCACATATTCATGATCTGAGACCTGTTGATCACCATCGGCCTTGTTAACGTGTAGCTTGTTAATGATCGATTGAAAGCGACCAAACAACGCCTCAACAGTCTCACTCGGCTTTTATGAGAAATTTTCATACTCCCGCCGATAGGTCTGGTAGAGCCTAGCCTTAACCTGAGCTGTCCCCTCATGGTGTGCCTGGAGGGTAGCCTAGATCTCTCGAGCAGTGTTGAGATGGCTAACACGCTCAAACTCAAAATATTCACCGCCTTACTATTATTTTGATGCTGGGTAATTACAGTTTCAGCAGTATCCGTAGCAATAGTCGTTATCGTGAAATTAGGATGAACACAAATCTCCCATATGTCCAAGCTCTGGATCATAAGTTATGCTCGCATGCGAGTCTTCCAATAAGTATAGCCAAAAGCTTCTACGGATGGGATTTTACTAGAAGACGTCATGGTCACTACCTAGGTTTAGAATCGGTTAAGATATTAGAAAAACCTAACCTTTCTCTGATACCACTTGTAGGACCGAAAGTAGCGACCAGAGGGGGGTGAATGGGCGCCTAAAAATTTCTTGCTAAACTATATTTTAATCCCACCACCAAAAAGAACTTAACCAGACAAATAATATATGCAAAGCAAGTTTTAGGAATTAACGTTGTCTAGCTTAAAAAAATTGACTGGTGTCCTAATTAAAATGATATTAAAAATAAACTAAATAGAATTATTGTAGTAAATAAAAACACCTAGATAAAACTCGAAATAATAATATTTCGGTCTAGAAATAAAGTACTAGTCAAATGAATAAGATATGCATCATTAAAAATTAATTCAGAAATAGACCGAAATAAATGACTGCAACTAATAAATGTTTCTTTTCTTTTTACATGAATAGATTAAACAAATATATTTAAATAATACGAGATAAAAATTAACAGATAAAATTTACTATGAATTTATTAATTTCAGGCTAATTAAAACAGATAATTATCTCTAAAACTAATCTACTAAAAAACAAGAGATTTAAAACAAACTAACCTGTGTTCGTCGTTTGTTGTGCGGCTACCTGCGCAAAATAACCTTCCTTCCATGCCTTGGGAATCGTGCCTATCTTCCGCTAAAATGTTGCTAGCCATTTCTTTTGCTTTGGCTGTCACGCGCTGCTTTTTGGGAAATGCACATGGCTTTTTAGAGCAAACCAGCCAGGCTGTTCAACCGCGCGTGATTTCCCGTGCCGCAAAAAGGATGCAGTATTGTTCCTGTCTTCCACACGCGATCACGCCGAATGATTTCCCTGGCCAAAACGTCCCTCCGTTCGCCTTGGGAAAAGTGCACACAAGAAAAAATGGGGATGAAAACTTTCCACTGCTCCTGGCCGAAGGAAGCTTCACACGCGCTGATGGGAACCGTGTTAATGAGGAACGGCGGCGACGTTCGATGAATAGTAAACAGAGTACGCCGGTGGTGGAAAATGCTTTGTGGACTGTAGATTGATCTATTAGAAAACCAGTCGACTATCCCCAGGGGGGATAGGGGCCTATTTATAAGCAAATCCTAATACATGAAAAGACTAATTTACCCTCGGGTAAATTAAACTGACTCTAAAATAAATTCCGAAAATTACTAAAAAATATTAGAAAAATCACCTGACTCAAATAAAAATATTCTAAACTTAAAAACTAAATATTAATATCCTAAAAATGAAATAATCATGGGTTGTCAGTTTTACGCCGAAACTGACAAAGCATCCACCGTCTTCGCACCGGTTACCCGGATTGGGCTGACCCGACCCCGCAGCTTCCTCAGCCCGGCAATCGCTCGCCGCTCGTGTACCTGAGTCAAACCCAGTCAACAGACCAGTGAATCATCTGCCGCTCCTAGCCATGTACCCGGATTGGGCCAGCCTGACTCCGTGGCCCCTCTGCCCGGCCGTCGCTCACTGCCCGTGTACCTGAGTCACATGCGCCTCAGACTCGGCAGGTCTTCATCTCTCCCTTCCTTTGACTTCCATTGACAATCACTCATCACATCTGGAATATCAAAACCATATTCTTCAACATGGTTTCTCATGGGGATCCCCCATTTCCTTTCTAGGGACCCCCTCCCCAAATTCCACCCCCGGCCGCCTCTATCCGCCAAATTGCCCCTAGATTCCTTTTCCCCGACCCCCGACGATCGCTTTCCCTCATTTGCCACATGTATTCACCCCTTTATGGAAGCTAGCCGAGCTAAAGGAAACCCTCGCCAGAGTAAAATAGGAACCCTCCTCGGGTTTCCCTCTTTTAGCCTACCATATCCACCGCTGGCGACCCCTATAAGTACCCCGGCGCTCACCACAGCCCAGGCCTCACTTCTTTGCCGTTAGCCACACGTCCCCGAGCCCCCGCCGCTCCTTTTCGAGTCCCTCCCCTGCATCGGCTCTGGCAGCCCCTCATCGGCGCCACAGGACCCCGCCGTCGACGCCACCGCCACCTACGAGATTGTCGTCGACCACCCGTTATCGGCCACTCCCCGATTGGCCATGAGGACCATCGGACCACCGCTGCCACTTCAACCTGGGAACCCTTCACCATCTACCCTCGCTGCCGGTCGCCATCAGACATGGCCTACACGACGTGGCCTAGCCTCCAGCCTCTCCCCGCATCGAGGAACTCTCAGTCTACCACCCTGTTAGTAGAACAGCTCCTGACCACCACGAGCTCTCTCTGCTCTCTCAACCCGCTTCCTCCTGAAGCAAAACTCCGCAAGATGCCCGTATGTCTGACAGTACTCACAATGATAGGTTGGCTTCTTGGGATGTGGTTGAGGCTTGGGGTTCTTGGGCTTAGTGGTGTTTGGTGTAGTCTTCTTGGTGTGAGAGGGTCCAGGAAGAGAGTCTAGAGAAGTGTGGAGGTGTTTGGGCTTTGGAAACCGGATGGGCTTCTTGGGTGGAGCTTTGGGCTGTTCTTGGAACATTCCATCCTTGGGCTGACTAGCCTAAAAAGACTCAGTGGAGTGAGTCTTGGGGTATCTCTACTCAGGAGTCATTTTACTCAACTCCACTGCCCAGCTAATGGCACTCTCAAAGTCAGCCTTGGTGTAGGTGTAGCCTACCCCAAACCCATCCTGTCTCTTAAACTGCTGGATCATCATGCCGAGCTATGGCTCTCTGGCACTGATCCAACTCAAGATTGAACAGAGATAAATGTTCTCATTTTGGGCATCAGCTAGCTCCTCTCTCAAGGAAGCTATTACCTCCACCTGAGACAAGCAGGTCTCACACTCTCTATCAACCTGGACAGACCTCTCGGCTTTCAGCTTAATTAATTCCAATCTAAGAGACAGGCAGTTCTCACAGATAGTGGGTGAAACTGACAGTGTCTCAAGCTCTATCCTAGTCTGCCCCATCTCAGCTCTAACTCTCTCCAACTCACTCAAATGCTCATCACCCTTGGCTTTCAGCTCAGCTAGACTAGCTAGATGGGATGGGCAATCGGCACAAGGCATGACGACAATGGCATGAGCATCTTTTAGCTCCAGCTGAGCACTCTCAAGCTCAGTGGCCAAGGCATCCCTCTCAACAACCCTTTCTGTGTACCTGGACTTCAGAGTGGATGGGTCACACAGAAGCACCTCACACTTTGGGCACTCACTGCTATCACCCAAGCAAGGGGAAGAAGATAGACTCTCAATTCGACCGTTGTCCACGGCAAGCTCACTCTCTAGTTCATCTATCCTCTTCTTAGCCCCCCTAAGCAGTTTTTCCCGATATTTTAACTCCTGACGATTGCTTTCAAGTAAATCAACGATTTCACGTTCATAAGATGATAACTTCTCATTTTCGTCGTCGTCGGAGTCATCGGAGGATCCCTTCTCTTACTTATCCCCAAGAGCCATTGAGTAGAAGATCTTGCGGGATCTTCGGCGTTGATGTGAGCGGCTCTTCGGTCTGTCCCTGAAGGCAATGAAGCAAAGGCCCGCCGGATCATCCTTGTCCTTCCCCTTCCTGATGACAATCTCCTCATCGCTTGAGCTCAATGAAGAGGAAGAAGACGTGGACCGCTTGGAGTAGCTCTTCTCCATCTCGGCGAAGAAGGCCTTGTCGCGCTTCTTGTTCTCACGCCGGTAGTCCTTCAGGGCCTTTCTGAAGAATCTGGTCTTTGGCTTGCCCTTGGTGAAGGAAGAGTTGTCGTGCTTGCCGGAGTCATGGAAGCCACCACCGGTGCCCTTCTTGTGACCATTGCGCTTGGGGCAGTCGGCGATGAAGTGTCCTGGGTCACCACACTCAAATCATCCAGTATTTGTGCCGTGTCTTTTGAACATTCTTTTGTCATAAACACGACGCACCTGGTTCTTAAAAAGACACAGGTCATCATCTCCTAATGACTCGAGCTGGTCCTCAGTGATAGACATCAAGGAGAACCCAGCACAGCTCACAGAGGAGGGGTCAGTAGAAGGTGTAGCAAGGGCCAGGGACTTTGATCCAGAGCCAGTGAGATTTGATCTCAACTGTGTATCAACCTCAGTGGCCTTCAGTTTGCTAAACAACTCAGAAATGGTGAAGGTATCATAAGATGTGCTCTCAATGATAGAGGATACCTTGATGTCCCAGATCTTAGGGTCCAAGGTATGGAGAACCTTGAGCGCCTGCTCATGATCTGAGACTAACTGAACACCCTCAGCCTTGTTGGCCCGAAGCTTGTTTATGATCGATTGAAAATGACCAAACAACGCTTCAACAGATTCACCTCGCTTCTGTGTGAAATTCTCATATTCACGTCGGTAGGTCTGATAGAGCCGAGCCTTAACCTGGGCTGTCCCCTCATGGTGTGCCTGAAGGGTAGCCTAGATCTCTCTCGCAGTGGTGAGATGGCTCACACGCTCAAATTCAGAGGGACCTAAACCAGAAAACAAAATATTCACCGCTTTGTTGTTGTTCTGATGCTGGGCAACAATATCTAGATTAGTGCGCTCAGCAACAGGTAACACTGTGAAAGTAGCGTGAATACAAATGTCCCAGATGTCCGAGCTTTGGCTCATGAGATAGGCTCGCATGCGAGTCTTCCAATAATTGTAGCCATAAGCTTCCAAGGACAGGACCTTTCCAGGAGACCTCATGATCACTACTGGGTTTTAGAACCGGTTAAGGTATGGAAAAAACCTAACCAGGCTTTGATACCACTTGTAGGACTGAAAGTACCGACCAGAGGGGGGGTGAATGGGTGCCTAAAAATTCTTTCGAATCAATGGACAGCTCCCAACACCCAACGCACCTCAAAAGACTTGGTAGGAAAATGTAAACAGATTGTCAAAGCCTAAAAGTATCTAGCCTATAAACGACCGGTGTCCTAGACAAAGAAACACCAACACAGTGCTAATAGGCAGATAAACAAAGCCTTCAAAACAAGGACAGATCAAGGTTCACAGAAATGAACCACCACAGCAATTAATCTAAGTGCACGTAAACAGAGATGAGAGGTTACTGTTAAAAATTTGTCTCCTGTTTGAAACTTGACGAAGCCTGTGTGGTGCGAAGCCTGCAGTTGTTGAAGCCAGCTTCAAAGTATGCAGTGTCGAAGTCTGCAGTGAACATGCTGAAGCCTTCTTTGAAGTTGACTAGCGAAGATTGTTGACGTGTATAGAAAATGTGTGAAGCCTACTTTGGAACGAAGTAGGTTCGCAGGTTATAGTGCAAAAATCAGAGTTTCGCTTGTTGAGAAAAAAGGAGTTCGGAGACTAGTGCGAAGCTATGCAGCAGCGAAGTATGGAGATGAGAACTTCGTAGTCAGAATAAACACATACCGAAGTAACCCTCGAATCGGGGACAGCATAAAAACACCCGAAGTATGATGTTGCCGAAGCCTGCGTCGAAAAGCACACTTCAAAGATTCAAAGCTTAACACGGGAAAGCAAAAACCTCGAAGCTAAAAAGAAAAAGTTGAAGTCTGTCTTCATGGGGACTTCGCACGAAAGAAGTCTACCCTCGCAAGGACTACGAAGCCTTTAGTGCAAACTAATCGAAGCCTGCTCCGAAGCACGCTTTGCTAAATAGACTTCGCACAGAAAATTCGCTACTCCTAACAAACAACAAAAAATAGTTCGGAAGCAGACTTCGAACAGAGAAGTAAACCATGATACCTTTGAACCAGGTATAGCTTCGAACCGAAGTAGTCTGGCTAAGCAGGGACTTCGAGACCTCGAGCGAAGCTTGAGCAAAAACCGGCTACACTGAACAGAAAGGCTTCGAACAAAAGATTACCAGCAGAGTTCGAACCTTCACAAGAACCTTCAAGAAAACGTGTGAGCTCCCTTCTCTCGATCAGAGTGCCATGTCAGGAAAATACCAATAGAAAACCTAGCTGTAGCCAAAATCAGTATAGCCTGACACACAACAGCTAGAAGTCTATGCAAGAAAAGAAGAAGTCGTGTGAGAGATGATGAGCCTAGCAGCCGCAGGCTAGAAACTAGCAAACAGAGCTACAGTTTGTAGCTTGACAGCTACACAATTAAAAAACATACTACCAGCTAGAAATGAATAAATAACTCGGTAAAAAACTTTTCAAGAAGATGAGATTGCGAAGGCTTTGATATTAAAAAGCTTTCAGCGGCAAATCTCAGAGCCAACACAAAGATAGAACACGCAAAATGAGACGAATAGATCTCGTGGCTTAATTGCGTGGGTTAATGAGGGGAAACGGTCGGCGTGGCGCGGGGGACCGAGTAATGGCGACAATTCAATGGGGGAGGGGCCGGCAAGGCGGATCCGAGGGAAATTGATTCGACCGGCGAGGTTTGGGGGCGGTGGTGCGAGGTTGACGACGGTCCTGACAAGCGGGGGCCACAAGCCAGCGAGCGCGGGTGAACGGGTGAGGCGACTGACGGGTGGGGTCGAGCTCGGGCGCGAGAGGGGACAGTTGGCGCCGACAGGTGGGACCGGGGTGTCGGGCGCGCGCGCGCGAGAGGAGAGGGGGTCACTGATGGGTGGGGTCGGGCTGTCAGTCCGAGGCGGGCGAGAGTAATGGGCTGGGCCGGCCGGGAGAGAGAGAAAGGGAGAGGCGTGGCCCGTTACTGTTTAGAAATGTTTTCTGATTAAAAATAATTTCAGAAATTGGTTTAAAATAATAGGGCTACTTCCAAGGTTGATAAAAATTTGTAAAAATTCTCAAAAATTTATCTTGGCCTTAGGATTATACATAAAAAATTTTAGCTCATGGTTTGGCCATTTCATCTATGTTGTAGTTCAAAATGGTAAAGGACGGTATTAAATGTATTTCCAAAATAATAAATTCCAGGAAATTGGATTAAATAATATTTTTATTACTTTGAAAATTTGGGGTGTTACAAACCCCTCTCGAGAAATCAATCTCTCATCTGTTTGGGAGATTGTGTTTCCATGTTCTTGCTTGTGTTATCGATTCGCATGTAGGGATAAGCTTTATTGGTGAGGTCAATCACATTCATGCATGGTTGATAACCAATGGAGTTGTGGTGTAGCGATTGCGGGGTTCGGATTAGTGCTGATCGGAAGCTGGGTCGTCAATGTCAAGTCCTCCACCAATCGTGTTTACCCCCTCTAACGGAAGATAGGGCTCCCATGCACATCAAGTGGTATCATAGCCCAAGTTGCCCATCTGGTATCACTGTATCCCTTAGATTGTTCTTCACCTTGTCCTAGAACACCAGAAAAAGCCGCAAAAAAAGTCGTAGACATCTAGATCAAATTATCCTTATCGTCCTGGTGTTTTGAGCCTTTGTAATTTCGTCACAGTGTCGTATTGCCGAGTTTTGATCCATGTCGATGTCAGGTTGCTGATTTAGAGTTGTGTTCTTGATCACGAGTCAAAGCCATAATCTTGCTTAGTGCCGGGATATCCGAATCCAACCCTAAACCCTAGTCGGAGTCGGTTCGGAGTCAGTTTGACCTTGCCTCGGTAAAGGCCATAACTTTTGCATACAAACTCCGTTTGAGCTCTACCACCCATCAAAACGATCAGAACAAAAAACACATCCAGCCACGAGTGGCAAAGCTGCTTTCGATTGGATTCAGAGGCCCAAATGTGGCTGGGAAGACAGAGTTCTAGAGTGGTTTTTGTTTGTAGCCAGCGTAACTTCTTCCTTTTTGGGTACCTCGTTGAGTACTTATTGTTTGAGCAGTCTATAAAAAGAAGTCCAAAAAAGGACAAAAAAAGAAAGAGATGCCAAAAGAAAGGAAAAACACAAAAAGGAGGCCAAAAAAGTGAAAAAAAGAAGAAAAAATATCCGTGAGGCATAAGAGAAGGAAGTTGTCCTAGTTTAAGTTAAGTGTTGTTACCTATATCTCTAAGTGTTGTGTTTTGGTGTTCTTGTTATTTGAGTTGGCTTCTCTTCTCGTTTCTAGGAGCACAAGTTATACCAGCAACCAAGACAAGTATTTTGGATTATTATTGAGCTTTACTAACTATTGTCAATCTGTGCTAATCCTTGCTACCAAAGATCAGCCTTCCGAGCTCCACCTTCCTTCTGATCAGTACGGATTCCAGCTGGCAATCACTATACTCACGACTTCAATGGTATCATCCCCAAGACAACCGGTTGTGCCACCTGCTATGATTGGTAAGAACCTTACAAGAACTTGGTAAAACGATTGAGTGTGAGCGACTCCACATCCTAGTAATTCATAGGTAACGATTGGTGGAATGAGCTATCAAATGTAGGCTTAGCAGCTAACACATAGGATGGGCTAAAGAGAGCCATGCGTGTTAGATTTGTCCCCACTACTTATAAATTTGATTTGTCTCAAAAATTACAGCGTTTAAACCAGGGAAATAAATCTGTAGATGAGTACTACCAAGAACTGCAAATAGGAATGTTGCGTTGTGAGGTAGTTGAGGATGAGGGGAGTAAATGGCTAGATTTTTTTGTGGGTTAAGAAGAGAAATAGAGGACATAGTTGATTATAAGGAATATAATTCTCTCAATTGATTGTTTCTGATGTAAACTAGGGTTCCAATCTTCCAAAAGGTTATGATATCTCTTGATTTGGTGGAGTCACTGCACAAATCGACCCGGCTTCTCGACGACACGTCTTGAGCCCGCAATCGCAGCACAACGTCTCCTCTGGTTATCGACCGAACAACGCCTCGTCGACCTCACCAAGAAGACTAATCTTTACCTGCAAATCGAAGAACACAAGCAAGAACCAAGAAGATGCAACCGAATTGCAGATGTATGATTAAACTCACAAATTGGGGTTCTACAAACCGATATGATGGCGAAACTGTTCTGGATAGAATAATCAAAGCAAAACCCATTAGAGATAGCAGTGGCTGCTGTTTATATAGGCTAATGAACGTGGTCTAACCCTAAAACACGTCCTTAAGGGACCCAACTCGGTACATGGGTCAAAGGCCCAAACTGGTGACGCATCACCGAAACAGTTCTTGGAATCGGTACTATTTTGACAATTGCTGATGACTCCGATTTTATATTGATGTGAGGTTGGTACTATTGGAAAGGTTATCTTCTCATATTTCCAACCATATGTGGAACATCCAAATCGGAGGTCGTATGCATCCTGTGCGTCTGTTTTACTATCAGGTGGTCCTCGCGTCTGAATTGGACTCGAAGTCGACTTGGATCGGATCTCCAACTTGGCTTGCACTCCCTTGCTGTATCTCCATGCCTCCAAGTCCTTCTTCATGAATCTCCTAGTCCTCTCCTTGGTTCCTAATCACAATATAATCATTAGGTAGCAATCTATTCTCAAATTCATAATTTGAAATGCTTAGGAACGAGCTCACCTCTAAATTCAAGTGTCGTGCACGAGCTCTAGTGATCGGACCTTGAATGTCCAGCGGAGAAGTGATGTCCTCATCATCCTCCCCCTCTTGAACTGGAGTCATCCTCGACTCTAACGTATCATCTTCCCCCATGTAAGGCTTCAAATCTGAAATGTTAAAGGTAGGACTGACCCCGAACTCAGGAGGTGTTGGGACGACGGATCGAACCAGCAGGTTTTAGTGGAAAACAAGAGTAGTGTATTCAATGCCTTGGTCAGCTTGCCCGTTACAACTGTAGTGAGGGGTATTTATAGGGCGCCCCGCCCAGAGGACTGAGCGCCTCCGGGCTGCCAACGGCCACCCGACCAACCCTGACCGGCAGTACAGACAAAGAGATACATAGTACAGACAAGAAGATTCGACTCTGACGGCGTATCGGCCGTGTCGGATGCCTCCTGCGCCGCCCGACACGGCTCAGAAGATCGCGATCCTGTCCTTTCGTACGACCGCCTAGTCCTTTTCCGCCACGACTCTCTTCGGGCCCGTCTCGCCGGGTCGGCCGAGAGCCCCGGGCCTTCAGTCTCCGGAAGACGAGCTCCCGTGTCCTACGCCGAAGGGCGACCTCCGGCTTCCTCCCACCGGAAGGTGGCCTCCGGCTTTGCTCCTCCGGAAGGTGACCTCCGGCCACGCTCCTCCGGAAGGTGACCTCCGGCCACGCTCCTCCGGGCGGTAACCTCCGGCCACGCTCCTCCGGAAGGTGACCTCCGGCCACGCTCCTCCGGAAGGTGACCTCCGGCCACGCTCCTCCGGAAGGTGGCCTTCGGCCATGCTCCTCCGGAAGGTAACCTCCGTCATCAAGCCTGGGCCCTCCGGCTGGGGGCCCACCCCGCCGACTCCAGGGATTATCTCCCCCAACAGGAGGCAACTCAAGTTTATATGCATTATCATTAATATTCTCAAGTATTTTGAAAGGACCATCAGCTCTAGGCATCAACTTAGACTTTCTTAAATCTGGAAATCAATCCTTCCTCAAGTGCAACCAAACTAAATCACCCGGTTCAAGCTTAACTTTCTTTGTACCTTTACTACCAGCAAGCCTATATTTTTCAGTCATCTTTTCAATGTTTTCCTTAGTTGTTTCATGCAGTTTCAAAATAAATTCAGCCCATTCTTTAGTATCATTATGTATTCTCTATCTGGTAGGTAAAGGCAAAATATCGATAGGAGCACGAGGGTTAAAACCATACACTACCTGGAAAGGACTTACCTTGGTGGTAGAATGTGTTGCTCGGTTGTATGCAAACTCCACATGAGGCAAACATTCTTTCCACATCTTCAAATTTTTCTTCAAAATAGCCCTCAACATGGAGCCTAAAGTGTGGTTGACCACCTTCGTTTGGCCATCAGTTTGTGGGTGACAAGTGGTATAAAATAATAATTTGGTACCCAACTTGTTCCACAAAGTACGCAGAAAGTGACTCAAAAATTTTGCATCAAGATCTAAAACAATAGTAGAAGGCATACCGCGCAAACGTACAATTTATTTGAAAAATAGGTCAGCAATATGGACATCATCATCACTTTTATGACATGGTATAAAATGTGCCATCTTAGAAAATTAATCCACAACAACAAAAATGCTATCCCTCCCCCTCTTTGTCCGTGGCAATCCGAACACAAAATCCATAGAAATATCCACCCATGGAATAGAAGGAACAGGGAGAGGTATGTATAAACTGTGTGGATTCAATCGAGACTTGGCTTTTTTACATGTATTGTAGTGACCGACAAACCTCTCGACGTCTCTCATTCTTGGCCAAAAGAAATGTGAGGCCTAAACATCTTCTGTCTTTTTAGCACCAAAGTGCCCCATCAAGCCTCCCCCATGTGCTTCATGCTGCAACAAAAGGCGAACAGAACCAACTGGAATGCACAAGCGGTTAGCCCTAAACACAAACCCATCATTGATCACGAATTTGTTCCATGTATGTCCCTCTTTACAATTCAGCAGCACATCTTTAAAATCAGGATCAGTTGCATATTGTTCTTTTATTGATTCAAGTCCAAAAATCCAACAATCAAGTTGGGACAACAAAGTATAGCACCTAGACAAAGCATCAGAAATGACATTATCCTTCCCTTTCTTATGCTTGATGACGTAATGAATGGACTCAATAAATTCAAACCATTTAGCATGTCTACAATTCAGATTTGTTTTAGAGCGAAGATACTTAAGCGATTCATGATTAGAATGTATAATAAATTCCTTAGGCCACAAATAATGATGCCACATCTCTAAAGAACGTAAAAGAGCATACAATTCTTTATCATACATAGAGTAGTTTAGAACATGACCATTTAATTTTTCGCTAAAGTATGCAATAGGCTTACCTTCTTGCATCAACACACCACCAATGCCAATTCCACTAGCATCACATTCAAGCTGAAATGTCTTACCAAAGTTGTAGCAGTGGCGCATGTGTTAGCTTGTTCTTCAAAGTGGTAAATGCCTCCTCCTGTGCTTGTCCCCAACAAAACACCACACCCTGCTTTGTCAACTCATGCAGCGGCGTGGCGATGGTGCTGAAATTCGGAACAAAGCGGCGATAGAAACCTGCAATACCAAGAAAACTCCTCACCTGTGTGATGGATTTAGGGGTCAGCCAGCTCTTTATGTCTTCAATTTTTGTCTCATCCACCTCAATTCTCTGTGGAGTGACAACATATCCAAGAAAAGATACTCGATCCATGCAAAATATGCACTTCTCAAGGTTAGCGAATAAATGTGCATCGCGTTAAACATTAAAAACAGCACGTAAGTGATCCATATGTTCATCCAAAGACTTGCTATAAATCAAGATATCATCAAAGTAAACCACCACAAATCGACCAATAAAATCCCTCAAAACCTCATTCATTAATCGCATGAAAGTACTAGGTGCATTAGTTAAACCGAAAGGCATTACTAACCACTCATACAACCCAAATTTGGTTTTAAAAGTTGTTTTCCACTCATCGCCAAGTTTCATTCGAATCTGGTGGTAACCACTACGCAAGTCAATTTTTGTGAAAACTATAGAGCCACATAATTCATCAAGCATGTCGTCAAGTCTAGGAATAGGGTGACGATACTGAATAGTAATATTATTGATAGTCCTACAATCAACACACATACGCCATGTACCATCTTTCTTAGGAACCAAAAGTACAGGAACACCACAAGGGCTAAGGCTTTCACATACATACCAGCAGTCCAAAAGGTCTTGGACTTGTCCTTGAATTTCTTTAGTCTCCTCGGGGTTGGTTATATAAGCAGCACGGTTTGGCAATGTTGCACCCAGAATCAAATCAATTTGATGTTCTATTCCTATGATAGGTGGTAGCCCCGGTGGTATCTCGGATGGAAAAATGTCCGCATATTCCTGCAAAAGGTTAGTGGCAGTAGGAGGTATTGAACTAGCAATGTTATCAAGTGAGAACAAGGTCTGCGTGCAAGCCAAAGCATAGCAAACATCATCATCAGAAATTTCAGAAAGGTCACATTTTCTAGCAAGCATGACATCACCCTTTAATTTAATTTGATTATCTTGTTTCGGTGGGTAAAGAGACTTAGGAACTTGTTGATTTTCAGAATTAGCACCATTCAAACTAGCAGCACGGTCTTTATCAACTTGTACAATTTCAATAGGGGTCAAAGGTAGCAAAGTAATTTTCTTTCCTTTATGCATAAAAGTGTATGTTTTACTTCTACCATGGTGTGTAGCATTATTATCAAATTCCCAAGGACGACCCAATAAAAGTGAACAAGCTTCCATAGGTACCACATCACAATCAACATGACTAGCATAGGAACCAATGGAAAAAGAAACTCTACAAGTATGTGTTACCTTAGCTTTTCCAGCATCATTAAACCACATGATATGGTATGGATGTGGGTGGTGACGGCTGGGCAAGTCAAGCTTCTTTACCAAATCTGAACTCACCAAATTATTGCAGCTACATCCATCAATGATGACACGAGCTCGTCGATTATGGATGACGAAGAAGGTTTGGAAAAGGTTGTGGTGTTGAATCTTCTCTGGTTGTTGCAACTGTGTGTTGAGCACGCGGTGCATGATGATGCTCCGAAAACCCGCCGTTTTCGCGCTACCAAGGACGTCACCATCGTCCGCTGTCACATCTTCTGTCACATCATCTTCGATGTCGGAGGTGCTGATGTACCCGTCATCTGTAACGATGTATGTCCACCGACTTGGGCAATCCTTCTGCACGTGACCAAATCTGAGGCAGCGATGGCACTGAATGCCAGGCGTGCGTCTTGTAGAAGGCTCGGAGGAGGAACTTGCCGCTGGAACCTGCATGTTTTTTACCTGAATCCAAAGGTTTAGGTGGTCCAGCCACTCCAGCATCTATTGGTCATTTTCTCGATGGAGGGGGCGCCCGAAAGGAGGAGGGCTTGGTCAGGCCAGAAGATGTCGTCAAACGCTGAGTGTATGTGGTGTCGACCTTGCTCCTGTCTTACAAAGCACATCCCTGCAACTCTTTTTCTGCCAACATAACCAACTGAAACAACTGGTTGACAGTGTTAAACTCCTTATAATCCACTATGTCCTGAATTTCACACCGCAAACCGGAGTAAAAACTACAAATAAAATCCTCGAGGCCCTCTACTATGCCACAACGCATCAAACCCTTTTGAAGCTCACCATAATAAATCTGCACAGAATTATCACCTTGTTCTAAGCGCATCAAGCGATTACGCAGATCTCTATTATAAGAAGGGGGAACAAATCTATCGCGCATAGCAACCTTAAGTTTGTCCCATGTAGTAGGTGCAAGCCCCGCAGAAGTTAAACCAGTCCACCAAATGATAGCAAAATTCTTAAATTCGCTAGTGGCTTGTCTAACTCTATGTTGGTCAGGTACAAGATGGGCACTAAATTTCTGTTCAACAGTCATCTCCCAATCAAGATATCCCTCAGCATCATAATGTCCAAAAAATGAAGGTATACTGAATTTAATTTTAGCCTAGGGGTCATCGTGAACACGGTTATGATTACCACCCATACCTACGGTGTTGGTGCGTAGACGATGTCGAAGTCGTGCATCTCTGGTGGTTGCATCCACGTCCTCATCTCTATCGGGTGGGGGACGAGTTTCCAATGCAATCTTCCTATCGGTTAGAGTGGATATCCGTTTATCCAAGCACTCAAGGGACTCTTGGAGTCTGAGGTCCTTCATGGCAGTGGTGATTGTCTGGGTGAGAGCTTCTGTCATCACCTTCTGCCCTACTCAAGGGCCTCACGTAATTGACCCTGGTTCACACACTCGTTGAAGTCCTTTGGCGTGGCACCTCCATCATCACTTGCCATTGTAGACACAAAAAAAGCAGGAACAAACAGTGAAGGTTATCCCTAATAAGATACTACGTAGGACCGGTGGTGCCTTTCTCTCAATCAAAACAGCAAGAGGAAACACCTTACCAAGCTCTTACAAGGTTCTTACCAACAAGACAAAGGATACCTAGGAGGCGTGCTCTGCGATTGCAAGGATCAAAAACCTTCTGTCTAGAAGGTGTATGTGGAGCTATAGAAAGGCTAGCTATGTGAGTGGGACACAATTCAATAACAGATAGTAATGCTGAATAAATGTTGAAACTATTAGTCTTAATTGCTGGTCTACTCGTGTACTAAGAACAGTAGTGTCAACAAGAAAGAAACAAGGATGAACATGATGAAAAGCAAGGACAATGTCAGCATGACACCAGCAAAGCAAGTATCAGCACCAAGTATCTCTGTTTTGTTTCTTATTTTTTTTCCTTATCTTTTTTTTTTCTTTTTTTGGCAACCAAGTACCAGCAACACTATGAACCAATATTAATAACAGCACCAAGTATCAGCTCAAACCGATGTTAGTTGTTATGGGTACAGAATTTGGATCGTTTGGAAAAATGGCTGCAGAAACTTCGGAGCCCAAAACGAAGGCCTTCCTTATTTTTTTTTTATTTTTTTTGAAATCGCCAATACCGGCAAAGTTATGCCCATTTCAATGACGACCCTTGTGGAAAAATTGTGCAGTGGAAAAGGGAAACACACAAACCGATCTAAGACACGAATTAACTAGCAACAAAGACACAAACTTGGACACAAACTCAACACTACAGACTCTGAAAGAGAATTGTGCAAAAGGCTAACAATGTCTAGGACGGGGAAATTTTTTTTGGCTTTTCTATGGACTCTAGGACGAAGGTGAAATTAACTCGAACAAAGGGAAGGCAAACCTGACAGTAAACTTGTCTCTGGATACCACTTGATGTAAAATAGGGTTCCCAATCTTCCAAAAGGTTCTGATATCTCTTGATTTGGTGGAGTCGCTACACAAATCGACCACTACTACAAAGCGACACTATAGCGGTGGGCAAAAATGACCTGTAGTGGCAGGCATCCAGTCCGCCACTGCTCTAACACCACTACTACCCGCCACCGATGTGTCAACAGCTATGGCAGGCTCGCTAATATCATTTGCTCGCCACTACTGTTAGCAATAGCAGTGGTGGGCAGATGATGTCAGCGAGCCCACCACCACTATATCAACAGCGGTAACGGGCGTGCTGACCTTATCTGCCTGCCACTGCTGTTAGCAATAGAAGTGGAGGGCAGATGATGTTAGCGCGCCCGCCACCACTATGTCAACAGCAGTAACGGGCACGCTGACATCATCTGCCTGCCACTACTCTGTATACCCCATTACACATAATGTTGTAAACCTTAATTCACACAGTCCCACAAACCAAAACACAAAAATTATATGCTTCACACAGTCATCCACATACACAGCAGCAAAACATCCACATATCCGCATACACATCCACAACAGCAACACATCAACACAACAACAACCCATCTCATTAATTTACAAATTTACAAAGTTTACATTATATGCTTCACACAACCATCTACATACACAGCAACAAAACATCCACATATCCACATACACATCCACAACAGCAACACATCAACACAACAACAACCCATCTCATCAATTTACAAATTTACAAAGTTTACATTTCATCACATCAAGTTTAAAAAGTTTACATCTATCAAATTTTCAAAATTAACCATTGTTTCACAAATACATGCTCATGCGGTTTATGTTTTCTTGGAAGGCCAACTCATATCTTGCGCATCTTTTTTTTGCTTCTCGGCTTCAAAATTCTCATCGATTTGTTGTGCTAGCCTTTTCATTCTTCTGGCCCAATCATATAGAGTTGGATGCTTGGCCACTTCACCCTCAGGATTGAAGAATACTCCACGCTCATGAAGAACCTCATGCATCGTGTAGCGGCACATCATTGA
The DNA here is from genome assembly GCA_019279435.1 of Zizania palustris. Classification (NCBI taxonomy): domain Eukaryota; kingdom Viridiplantae; phylum Streptophyta; class Magnoliopsida; order Poales; family Poaceae; genus Zizania; species Zizania palustris. The sequence continues at coordinate 111,235,671 of JAAALK010000283.1, read as the reverse complement.
TATGATTTCGTACATTTGTGATTCTGAGAGTTGGCTCTTCTAGGCAATGGTTGATGGACCTGACGCCTGCATACGTAACATATAAGTACATACACTGCAAGTTATATTAGATTAACACACAAGAAATCAACATACTTCTTTAGAATCCTCAGATACTGTCCGTGCAAACTTTCCTAAGTTATTGCTCATGAAATCACAAGTATAATAGACGCAATGCACCGAACCAGAAGATTGTTTGTGACACTTCAAAATAGACAAAGTTAGAACGATATATAGTTTGGCTTTATCAATTGAATTATGAAATTTAAAAATATAATATTACTGGATAGTTGGTTCTGATAAGCATATCTTTCGGCCTTGTGGATCATGTGGGCCACCTAACTTTTCCACATTGTATTTGTATGCACTCTGAATAACATTTAATATATCTTGATATTCTTTTTTGGGTTTGTCGAGAGAGTCGAGCACATAAACCCTTGAGTACTTCAGGTATATCAGAAGTGCAATCCAATGATCACTATCGAAAGAAGTAATATATGATTATGTTAGTTTCATAATCGATAAAACGTGATTAAGTGGATATAGTGGGTATACTTACTTAAAGTTATATGCCCCACTTATCATTTCTCTGTCCTTCTATTGATACATGCACCGCGCAATATACAACGCAGCACAATTCCTTTTATTCTTCTTAAGTGTGTCTTGGTCTTTATTGAACATCTTCCTTTGAAATTTTTTCTGACCCGCAGTCCAATACTTGCCTTCGTTCCGGTTTAGTGCCGGGTTCAGTGCACTTTGTCTTATGAATGATGAGTTCAAGTACCATATTTATTAGATGCATCACAACATGAATTCAAACCGCATATGTTATGAAACAATAGTCAATATAAGACATGATTGATTTTTGCTTTATATTGACAAAGTACAAAGTACTTACATGCACCAGAGCATCATGCTTGTGATGTCGGTTCGCTGTAGATGAAACATCCGATGGAAGTCGTCGAAAAATAGTGCAAGCTTAAACTCTGGGAAGTTGAATATTTCTTTTGGAACCTTCAGTTCTATTTGTGTAACTCCTAACGAAGACGCTTCGAGCTAACAGTCATGAAATGTTCTCATCGGACAACACATACTCTTAAGTACTCGTTGGGGTAATAATGGTTTGCCTGGTTCATATTTGATATAATCCTCGTCTCCGTAGGCCTATTTATCAACAGAAAGTGATCCCACCTGCTTTTGTACTGGAGCCTTTATGGGAGCCGCTTCGGGCGTAGAACGTGTTTGCCCCACAATAGTAAAAAATTTAAGCATCTCAGATTTCGGCGCAGAACACTGCCTAGCTTGAACAATTATCTTGTGGATTGCTGGCTTTGGGCGTGCATCTTGTTTTTTAGGCTCAGCCGGAACTTGCACTAGCATTTGATCAGACTCTGGCACTTGTGTTGGGCTCATCAGTGGGCTCAAGCACTGGCACTAGCTCTATCACTTGATCAAGCTCAGTCACTTTTGATTCTGTCACTTCTGCCACTTTATCGGGCACTAGCTCTTTCTCTTCCTCTATCTCCCGCTCATCAACAGGTGATAAAGATACTATATTTTGCACATCCTGAGATGAAAGATATGTGGGGGATTGTGATGAGACAATAGGTGATTTACTCTGAGAACTGGTCTGCAGTAATTTGATATCTCAGTTCACCCATAGGACAAAGTTGTTCAGTGCATCTCCGATTGTCTCAATTCCCTCATCTCGCATTGGAAGATCCACGGGGTCATTAATAAATATGTCGTTGGTGATCTCATTGACCTAAACCTTGGTATACTTAGCAGGAATAGGCCGATTGTGAAATAAATCCCCATGCATAGCAATGCCTCGTGCAGCCTCTTGGGAATGGCCTTTGCGCCCTATCGGTACATGCATGCTGCATGGTGTGTCCTCTTTAATATAATCTACAAGAAATTTTTCTTGTACTGAGCCCACACTGCTTGGTACGTCAAGTCGTACCTCTGGCACAATTATTTGTCCCACAGTACCCTGCATTATGTTTGGATTCCCATTAATAAATTCAAAAAAGTGTCGCTCCCACTTTGCACGGCGCTCTGCGGCGTCGTCTGTGCGTTCTTGACGCTTCTTGTAATTGGCACCCTCCTGTTTCTTGAAAGTATTTTTCCAGGGTGCTATAGAAGAGACACCTCAGGTGCGCCCTCGATGTTCCTCATTTCCGAGAGCATATGTAAGCTGGTCATTACATCCCTCGGGCTTGAACTTTCTAGTCTTCTCCAACTCAGCGATTTCCTGTGCTTTTTGAAATACTTCACTAGTCCGTGAGTCAAAGAGCATATATTGGCCCTCGGGTGTTTTTTTAGCTCGACCTAGGAGCCATCTCTTAGTGCGCTGATCAGCACCTGAAAACTGTTCAGGTAACCCAGCCGCACGGTCCTCCTCCTCCTTTCTACTCGACTCATCCTCCTTGGCCTTATATCCACCTAGCCCAAGTTTATGTGGGAACTTATTCTTCTTATTAAGTTCTTTGAACATGATGCTCTCTTGTTTGACTTGTTCCGAGCAATGCTGCATTTTGAATTTGTTCCATTCATTTGGCGTTATAAAGCCATAGTCGTTGAGCGGCGACTCATCTTTCAGAAGGTATTGTGTGTTCAGTTTAGTCCTAAATGTACGGAGAGCCTTCCCGATAGTATTCAATGTGGCAGCTTTAGCGTCTTCTAAGCAATCTTCCTGGAATTTATAATGCGCTTTTATATGCTGCCACAATTCATTCTTTGTAGCTTCAGGGACACTCTTCCAATTTTTCCAAACTATCTTGCATCGCTCCCTGGCGAGACATCCACAGTCGTTACGCCACTTAGCTGTGATTTCTTTCGGCTTCTTTGGAGCCCCATCAACATGCACTTCTACAACATCATAGATAGCTGTATGCAGCTTGTTCTTCTCCCATTTCCCTCTCCTCTTCGCATTTGTAGAGGATGTAGTGGCAGCGGGCTCAACATATGTTGGCTCAGATGACTCAACAACTGGGATAATAGTTGTTCTTTTCTTGACTTGGAATAATCGACGCTTTCTTCCTCGCTTTGCACGATCCTACGATGATAGACAATGTGAGCTTCAAGAATGTAATAATTACCTCTGCTTGAGCTTCAGGAATGTAATCATCATCGGCATCTTCTCTCGTTCTCTTCTTCCTAGGCTCCATTGGATGTTTATTCTCCGGAGAGTGCTACGAAGATTCGCTATCGGAGGATCCTTCAGATGAACCCTCTTTATTTGTTTTTGCGGGAGACTCGTAGATGAGCTCCTCGATGGAACGTCCTTCTTCCGCCATAGATAAACTATTCATAGTTAAGAGGCTAATGTATCAGAATTTTGGTTATGCAAAAAAGGTCTGTTGTCATATTTTCATAGTTAAGAGGCTATTACTTCTGAAGCTACTATATTAATCCTCAAGTTAGGATATTGTTTTGTTCTCTCTCTCTCTAGTGTTGTTGAGGCCTCAGCATATTTTGTGTTGTTTTTCAAATATGTTCATGGCTGCCATGGAACCATGAGCACATCCATTCCCTGCCAGCAGCACAAGAAATAAGAAGCTGTTGAAGGGAATGGATGTGTCCCATGGCTTGATGACATACATGAGATAACTCAATAACAATTTGCATCATATGCCTCTAAAAGGAATTGCAGAATCTAATGTTGGTCTTCAGCCGGATGAACTTGAGGATTAGTATAGTAGCTTTAGAAGTAATAGCAGTAGTAAACTGATCACAGTGTCAAAGGTGGGAAATGTATGAAAACTCTTCTTGGCTACAGTAGTCAGCTATTACTTCTGAAGCCACTATATTAATTCTCAAGTTAGGACATTGTGTTGTTCTCTCTCTCTCTAGTGTTGTTGAGGCCTCAGCATATTTTGTGTTCTTTTTCAAATATGTTAATGGATGCCATGGAACCGTGTGCACATCCATTCCCTGCCAGCAACACGAGAAAGTTGTTGATGGGAATAGACGTGTCACACGGCTTGATGACATACATGAGATAACTCAATTACAATTTGCATCATAGGCCTCTAAAAGTTGTTCTAAAAAGTGGTAATGTGGTATGCAATATTTCTCATGGCATAACTTAGATATAGAAGACTTCACACAAAATTAGATTAATATATATTGGGTGAATGGTACATTTCCATTAATCAATGCCAAAATCAGTGTTAATCACATAGAGTACCACTTCACAGTGGATGAATGGTGCAATCAGGAATCATTTTCAGCTTTTTGACCATATTCAGAATAAACTGCAGAATTTACCAACTAAAACAGTTTATATTAATATGATTGAAGATGGAGTAACACACATATAAGTTCAGGAAGAACATAGTTAGGACAATCCTCTTTTCAAGGTCAAAAACTCACAACACAATCAAACAAACTTTCAACACACTTAAATCACACTTAAGTAAATCTAGAGACTGAAAGTAGTAGGTAAATTACCATATCTTGACAAATAGAAATCATCAACTATTGTGAAAGAACTAAGGATATCTATCTAGGAACACTGATTTTGACAATTTCAATGACAGCCAAAAATTCTGTATAAGACAACTTCAGCACTTTTGATTCCTATTCAGATCGGAATAATTGAAGTCTGAGCTGAATATTACTGAGTAGAACAAAATGCATCACACATTGATGATCAATGATATTCATGCAAAAAGTTCAAGAGTAGTACAAATTCTATCAAACTAGTAAAAAGTTTAGCAATCTGAACGGGGACGGCGACGTGCGCTTGGGGACGGGGATGGCGGCGACGGCTCCAAGATGGCGGCGCGGGGTCTGGGGACAGCGACATGGGCTCCGGTGATAGGTGGAGTTCGGGGTGACGGCGATGACGGGCTTCGGGGACGACGGCGACGGGCTCCGAGGGTGGCGGTGTGGCCTCCGGGATGGGGATGGCGGCATGCGCTCGGGGACGGGGACGGCAGCGACGGCTCCGAGGCGGTGGCGAGGGGTCCGGGTACACCGACGCGGGCTCCGGTGACGGGCTTCCAGGATGACTGCGACGGCTCCGAGGTGGCGGCGAGGGGTCCGAGGACACCAATGGCTCTGAGATTGCGGCGACGGGCTTCAGGAACGACAACGACAGGCTCCAAGGGCGGCGGCGCGGGCTCTAGGAGCGGCAGCAACTGGCGGGAGAAGATTAGGGTTTGGAAATGAATAATATTTTCCAGACGGCGGGAGCGAAAAATTTATATAGGCGGATTAGCAGTGGCAGGCATGCTGATGTCATCCTACCAACCACTGCTATTTTCTCTTAGTAGTGGTGGGTGATGACGTCACCAGCCCACCACTACTAATCCGCCTGCCGCTGGTGCTCGACTTAGTAGTCGCGGTCCGCTGACGTCACCGACCGCCACTACTAAAAAGGAATAGCAGTGGCGGGCTGGTGACGTCAGCATGCCCGCCACTGGTTACACGTAGCCGCCACTACTAATATGGGTAGTAGGGATTATCTAGCATACGTTGCCTACCTTGTCGAGAAAGACTTTGTAGCGCAGTGGTGTGGCGGGTGCTTTGGTGCCATGCGGTTCGAGGTTCGAACCTTGCTGCCGGCACGCGGTTTGAGGTTTGAACCTTGCTGCTGGCATCCAAACATTTTTTTTCATTTCTGTTCTAATTTTCATCACTTTTTTTAGTGATGTTTAAATTCTAGTTTGAACTTGATTTTCATAACTTATCAAATTTAAAAAATTGGTATTTTTCTGCCTCACTTTACTTTTTTTTTATTTCATTAAGAAACCTGAGATTCTCAGGGGATGAATTAGGGTTTAGAGATGAAATGACTGAGGTTTGAAAGCAAAACCTGTAGTTGATTCTTCCTTTGAACTTGAAACTTTTTGTACAATAAAAATACAACACCAATATTCTAATTGCAAAAATTGGTATTTTTCTTCCTCAGTTTACTGTTTTTATTTCATTAAGAGTGTTTTTATGATCAAAGTCAAAATAAGTTCAATTTGAACTGCAAGACATGAAATAATTAGCCAAAATTTATAGAAAAACCATATTCATGTTTTTGACTCTATTATTAGTTATTGTCCAACAAATTTAAAACCATCATAAAAAATATAGGTTTCCACAACACTCGATCGACAACTTGTATTTTTATAGTTTTTTTAATCCTCAAAAAATAAAATAAAGTCTAAAAAAGATGAGACTTGTCATGTTGTTATGATATGATCGATCCATAGATGTTGTCATAAAAAATAAAATTGTTTCGAGAAAATAATCATGTAGGGCATTAAGAAACTTGAGATTCTCTGTGGATTAATTAGGGTTTAGAGATGAAATGACTAAGGTTTGAAAGAAAAACCTATAGTTGATTCTTCCTTTGAACTTGAAACTTTCTGTACAATAAAAATACAACACCAATATTCTAATTGCAAAAATTGGTATTTTTCATTAACATAAATTGAGAAATTGGTATTTAAATGCAAATAAGTCCAGGTAGCGGTAGGGAATATCTAGCATACACTGCCCACATTGCCGAGAAAGACTTTGTAGCGCAGTGGTGCGGGCGGGTTGCTTTGGTGCCATGCGGTTCGAGGTTTGAACCTTGCTGCCGGCAGGCGGTTTGAGGTTTGAACCTTGCTGCTGGCATCCAAACATTTTTTTCATTTCTGCTCTAATTTTCATCACTTTTTTATTGATGTTTAAATTCTAGTTTGAACTTGATTTTTTTAACAATAAAAATACATCATAACTTATCAAATTTAAAAAATTGGTATTTTTTTGCCTCAGTTTACTTTTTTTATTTCATTAAGAAACCTGAGATTCTCCGGGAATGCATTAGGGTTTAGAGATGAAATGACTGAGGTTTGAAAGCAAAATCTATAATTGATTCTTCCTTTGAACTTGAAACTTTCTGCACAATAAAAATACAACACCAATATTCTAATTGCAAAAATTGGTATTTATCTTCCTCATTTTACTATTTTTATTTCATTAAGTGTGTTTTTATGATCAAAGTCAAAATAAGTTCAATTTGAACAATAAGACATGAAATAATTAACCAAAATTTATAGAAAAACCATATTCATGTTTTTGACTCTATTATTAGTTATTATCCAATAAATTTAAAACCATCATAAAAATGTAGGTTTCCACAACACTCGATCGACAACGTGTATTTTTATAGTTTTTTAATCCTCGAAAAATAAAATAAAGTCTAAAAAGATGAGACTTGTCATGTTGTTATGATATGATCGATGCATAGATGTTTTCATAAAAAATAAAATTATTTCGAGAAAATGATCATGTAGGGCATTAACAAACCTGAGATTCTTTGGGGATGAATTAGGGTTTAGAGATAAAATGACTCAGGTTTGAAAGCAAAACCTATAGTTGATTCTTCCTTTGAACTTGAAGCTTTTTGTACAATAAAAATACAACACCAATATTCTAATTGCAAAAATTGGTATTTTTCTTCCTTAGTTTACTGTTTTTATTTCATTAAGAGTGTTTTTATGATCAAAGTCAAAATAAGTTCAATTTGAACTGCAAGACATGAACTAATTAGCTAAAATTTATAAAAAAACCATATTCATTTTTTTGACTCTATTATTAGTTATTGTCCAACAAATTTAAAACCGTCATTAAAAATGTAGGTTTCCACAACACTCGATCGACAACTTGTATTTTTATATTTTTTTTAATCGTCAAAAAATAAAATAAAGTCTAAAAAAGATGAGACTTGTCATGTTGTTATGATATGATCGATCCATAGATGTTGTCATAAAAAATAAAATTGTTTCAAGAAAATAATCATGTAGGGCGTTAAGAAACCTGAGATTCTCTCGGGATGAATTAGGGTTTAGAGATGAAATGACTCAAGTTTGAAAGCAAAACCTATAGTTGATTCTTCCTTTGAACTTGAAACTTTCTGTACAATAAAAATACAACACCAATATTCTAATTGCAAAAATTGGTATTTTTCATTAACAGAAATTGAGAAATTGGTATTTAAATGCAAAAAAGTCCAGGTAGCGGTAGGGAATATCTAGCATACACTACCCACATTGCCGAGAAAGACTTTGTAGCGCAGTGGTGCGGGCGGGTTGCTTTGGTGCCATGCGGTTCGAGGTTCGAACCTTGCTGCCGGCAGGCGGTTTGAGGTTTGAACCTTGCTGCTGGCATTCAAACATTTTTTTTTTCATTTATGTTCTAATTTTCATCACTTTTTTATTGATGTTTAAATTCTAGTTTGAACTTGATTTTTTTTAACAATAAAAATACATCATAACTTATCAAATTTAAAAAATTGGTATTTTTTTGCCTCAGTTTACTTTTTTTTATTTCATTAAGAAACCTTAGATTCTCCGGGGATGCATCAGGGTTTAGAGATGAAATGACTGAGGTTTGAAAGCAAAATCTATAGTTGATTCTTCCTTTGAACTTGAAACATTCTGTACAATAAAAATACAACACCAATATTCTAATTGCAAAAATTGGTATTTTTCTTCCTCATTTTACTGTTTTTATTTCATTAAGTGTGTTTTTATGATCAAAGTCAAAATAAGTTTAATTTGAACTATAAGACATGAAATAATTAACCAAAATTTATAGAAAAACCATATTCATGTTTTTGACTCTATTATTAGTTATTATCCAATAAATTTAAAACCATCATAAAAAATGTAGGTTTCCACAACACTCGATCGACAACGTGTATTTTTATAGTTTTTTAATCCTCGAAAAATAAAATAAACTCTAAAAAAGATGAGACTTGTCATGTTGTTATGATATGATCGATCCATTGATGTTGTCATAAAAAATAAAATTGTTTCGAGAAAATAATCATGTAGGGCATTAACAAACCTGAGATTCTCTGGGGATGAATTAGGGTTTAGAGATGAAATGACTCAGGATTGAAAGCAAAACCTATAGTTGATTCTTCCTTTGAACTTGAAACTTTTTGTACAATAAAAATACAACAGCAATATTCTAATTGCAAAAATTGATATTTTTCATTAACAGAAATTGGTATTTAAATGCAAATAAATACACGTAGAGGTAGGGATTATCTAGCATACACTGCCCACATTGCCGAGAAAGACTTTGTAGTGCAGTGGTGCCGGGGGGTTGCTTTGGTGCCATTCGGTTCAGGATTTGAACCTTGCTGCCAGCAGGCGGTTTGAGGTTTGAACCTTGCTGCTGGCGCCAAAACAACATTTTTTTCTATTTTGTACTTTTTTAAATTTTCAGCACTTTTTTATTAATGTTTAAATCCTCCTTTGAACTTGAATTTTTTTTAACAATAAAAATACATCATAAATTATCAAATTTAAAAAATTGGTATTTTTCTGCCTTAGTTTACGTCACTCGACTTAGTGGTGGTGCACCGATGGCGTCATGCGACCGCCACTACTAAAAGGATTAGCAGTGGCGAGCTTGTGATGTCAGATTGCCCACCACTGGTTACACGTGCCCGCCACTACTAATATGGGTAGTAGGGATTATCTAGCATACGCTGCCTATAATGTCGAGAAACACTTCGTATCGTAGTGGTGGGGGGGCTCACTTGGGGCCATGCGGTTTGAGGTTCGAACCTTGCTGTCGGCAGGTGGTTTGAGGTTTGAACCTTGCTGCTGGCTTCCAAACATTTTTTTCATTTCTGTTCTAATTCTCAGCACGTTTTTTATTGATGTTTGAATCCTCATTTGAACTTGAATTTTTTTAACAATAAAAATACATCATAACTTATAAATTTTAAAAAATTGGCATTTTCTGCCTTGGTTTACGTTAGACATGTATTAAAAAAATTGGTATTTTTATTTCTCAGTTTATTGTTTTTTATTTCACTAATTGTGTTTTTATGATCAAAGTCAAAATAAGTTAAGTTTGAACTACAAGACATGAAATAATTAACAAAAATTTATAGAAAAACCATATTAATTTTTTTGATTCTATTATTAGTTAGTATCCAATAAATTTAAAACCATCATAAAAAATGTAGGTTGCCAAAACACTCGATCGACAACATGTATCTTTATAGTTTTTAATCCTCAAAAAATCGAATAAAGTCTAAAAAAGATAAGACTTGTCATGTTGTTACGATATGATCGAGACTTTGTAGCGCAGTGGTGCGGGGGCTCGCTTGACACATCACGTTTATTTGAAAGAAAGTAAACAAACACAAGTCCAGGCTGGGGAAAACAGCTTACACATCGAAACACACTACTGGTCAAACCCAAAAGAAAGATATGTTTGGAGCTTCTTCTTCTTCCTCGGCACAAACCCAACCTATTTCTGGTTAAACAGATGAAAAGCCTCAACTTGCCAATCCTCAACCAACTCGGCATCATCAGGCAGTCTGAACTGCTCTCCATGTTCCTGAACAAAAAAATACATGCGACAGCGATAGTGAGAACAACTTATCAATGATTGAATTGGCTGATAAAAATATAAAATTTGCATAAAAAGAGGATCTTGACTCCTGCCTCCTCTTGCTGTCGCATTGCTCTGCATGCTTCCCTTTTCCACCGCTAGCCTCGGCATGTTTCCCTCTACCACCAGTCGTCTCATTATTCTTCCGTCTGCCAACACTTACCCTATCTGGTTGCGGCGATCGCGAGTCGTCCTCCGAGTCGGAGTTCATTATGAGAATCACTTTCTTCGCCAAACAACTGCAAACTATATCATGTACCTTAAGTTTACCGCATTTGCAAACCTCACACACGCCACTTGATGTAGAGTCTGAGGATCCACTGTTTGGTTCAATATTAGGAGGAGCCATCGTGAACCGGCGAGGAGGGCGCTGTCGTCGAGGTTGGGGGTCGGGAATGGCTAGTGGGAAATTTGTGGGCAACATATATACTTTGGTTAATTAATCTCGTGATTATATGGCAACATATATGCATAAATTAATATAACAATCAGAAATCATTTTAACCCTAAGCTCGGATAAAATAAGACCAAAGCTAGATTAATAATCATTTACTGACTGGCGGCGACGGGCGGTGAGGATGGGCTCCGGGGGCAGCGCTGATGGGCTTCGAGACGGCGGCGACGGGCGGAGGGGGGGCGACATGGGAGTTTAGGGTTTAGAAAATGAAACTAGGTTTTCGGACGGCGAGAGTGGAAAGTATATATAGGTGTATTAGCAGTGGCGGGCATGCTGACGCCAGCTCGCCACTACTAATCCGACCGCCACTACTAATAGAGGTATGGATTATATATCTAGCATATAATACACTTCCTACAATGTCGAGAAACACTTGGTAGCGCAGTGGTGTGGGGGGCTCATTTGGGGCCATTCGGTTCGAGGTTCGAACTTCGCTGCCGGCAGGCGGTTTGAAGTTTGAACCTTGCTGTTGGCCCCAAACAGTAAAAATTTTCAAAACTTTTCTATTGATGTTTAATTAAATCCTCGTTTGATCTTGAACATGTTTTAACAATAAAAATACATCATAAAAATACATGTATTAACTATAATTAAATAATAACCTATATTACCAATATCTTAAACAAAATGACATAATAGATTTTACAAATACGCACGCTAAACATAAATGATCTAGCCTTGCACTAATTTTCCATCGCCATCGGTGCGTAGATAAGGAATCACACTGCCAAATGACAGTTTTGCTTCAAGCACATTGATCCTTGATATGTCAACGAAAAACGGCACCTCATCAAACTGATTGTATTCTTCTTCGTCTTCGACTCCATCAACTCTAACAATTCTTTGTTTTGCTAGAGCAACGATGTATTTTTTCTCATCTTTAGGATCATGTATGAAAAATACTTGTGCCACGGATTGAGCGAGTATCCAAGGGTCATCTTTATAAGCCACCTTATTAAGGTCAACTATCGTAAACCCGTAATAATCCACCTCCACACCTTCTGGATGTCTGACCCATTGGCACTTAAATACAGGTATTTCTATAGAGTTCCCGTAGTTAAGTTCCCATATTTCTTCGATGTATCATAGTAAGCATTCTTTTGTCCAGTGCTATCTTCTGCATATGCTCTGACACCACTATTTTGGCGCTGACTCTTTTGATCATTTTCTTTGGTATAGAATGTGAAACCATTGATGTCATACGCTTGCCATGTTTTAACCATGCTCAATGGACCGTAAGACAATTTATTTATCATCATCTCTTCGTGGGTTTCTCCAATCGAAAGGTTTAGATCTCTCAGCCATGATGTGAAATGAATTTTGTGTTCTTTCATAATCCATTGTTCATCGTGATCTCCATTCTTTTCACGAAGCTCTTGCAGGTGTTGTTCAACATATGGTCTCATAATCGCCAACTGATGCATTACACTGTAATGTGATTCTCTTATTGTTTGGTAGTGTAGGACCAAAAGTAGCGACCAGAGGCGGGGGTGCGAATGGGCGCCTAAAAATTTCTTGCTAAACTATATCGTAATCCCCACACCCAACCAACTTAACCGAACAAACAATATTAGCAAAGTAAATTACTGGTACTATAATTGTTTAGGTAAAAATGACCGGAGTCCTAATTAAAATGATATTAAAAATAGACTAAATAAAAATGCTACTTGTTTATATTGGAGTCTATAAATAAACTACTAATCAAAAGAATAAAGCATGGATCATTCAAAAATTAATTCTGAAATAAACCTAAAATATTGAACTTGAAAACTAGAATAACAATCTTACTACGACTAATAAATTTTTCGGTTTATTTTTATATGAGCAGATTAAACATATAAAAATAATACGAGACAACTAAAAAGAATTTAACAGATTAAAATTTAACGACGAGATTAATTTTTTTTAAGAACATAAAACTACGAGATTATTATTATTATTCACCTAATTAAAACAGGATAACTATTTATTTAATTAATCAGCTGAAAAATAGGAGATAAACAAAAAAACCTGCATGCCGATCTACAAAACTTCTACGTCGGGGAAATCAAACCAAACCTGACAGCAGTGCTCGGCCGCTCGGTCTACCGTGGCAAAACAACTCCCACCGTGAAGTGTGCCTTGACCTGTGATGCTGTTGCGCCTGTTGTGTCTTGCTGGCGATCGATTCGCTCGGCCGCCGTTCCACGAGGAGACAGGACGTCGTTTGCTTTTCAGCTGCACGAAGCTGCGTGATGCGTGCGCTCGTCACCCCTACAGAAAATCAATTCAATTGCTTGCGATGCGTGCTGCTTCCTGACGTCCGTGGAGTGCTGCGTGCGGCGGAGGAAAGATAGAGTCACGCTGTCGTATGAAACGTCGTGCCTTGGCCTGACGCAAACCTTGCCCCTTGCAGGCTAGCTTGCTGCAGCTATTTCTCCTAGTTGGCCGCTAGCTTCCCTCGGTTGTAATTAAATCCTGCCGCATGCTGAGCTACGCAATGACCGGTGATGGAGAAAATGAAATCCGGGCGAAAAAAATTATCGGCGGAGGAAAAATTTGGACTGTAGATTGATTATAGATTGATCTGGAAATAGTCATCTGTCCCTAGGGGGATAGGGGCCTATTTATAGGCGACTCCTAATACATGAATAGACTAATTTACCCCTAGGGTAAATCAACACTGACTCTAAAATAAATTCCGAAAATTACTAAAATATTCTTAGAAAAATCTCCTAACTCAAATAAAAATATTCTAAATTTAAAAACTAAATATTAATATCCTAAAACAAAATAATCATAGGTTGTCAGTTTTGCACTGTAACTGACAAAGCGTCCACCGTCTTCGCACCGGGTATCCGGATTGGGCCGACCCGACCCCGTAGCTTCCTCAGCCTGGCAATCGCTCGCCGCCCGTGTACCTGAGTCAAACCCAGTCAACAGACCAGTGGATCCTCTGCCGCTCCTAGCCATGTACCCGGATTGGGCCAGCCCGACTCCACGGCTCCTTTGCCCGGCTGTCGCTCGCTGCCCGTGTACCTGAGTCACATGCGCCTCAGACTCGGCAGGTCTTCATTTCTCTTCCTTTGACTTCCGTTGACAATCACTCATCACATCTGGAGTATCAAACCCATGTTCTTCAACATGGTTTCTCAATCTCCCCCTTGATGAGTGCATTGTCAACACCCTCTTAAGCTCATCTTCAGAACCTGCAAAACATGTGGAAATAGGAAAAAAAGACAAAAGAAAATAGAATAAAGAAAATAAAAGGTTAACCCTAATGACCAAAAGCCAAACAGAAGCAAGAAAATGGTCATTATGGTTAACCAAAAATAAAGACTCAAAAACGAGAGCAAATCTCAGAATTACCAACAAGAAACTCCCCCTGAAATAAATCCCAAAGAAAGCTTAAAAAATGTAATCCAAAATTTCTCCCCTTGTTGACAATTGGACTTATCAAGTTAGACTAAATGCACTCTAAAGAGACATAGACACAAACTCCCCCTGAAATGCAGCTCCCCCTCAAAATATGCCATGAATGCAAATGAGGTTCAGGTGGAGTGTAAAAAGCATGCTTCTTAGATATGATCAACTGCAATTACAACATCTAACAGGTATAACAAAAGATATACTATCTAAGATACATGACATGATCAGTGCAATAGATGATATCTAAAGGGAGTCATTAGCACACATTTTTCGATTTTTGCAAACAAAAGCATCACCACATTTTCTAGTTGACAAGCAAGGTAAAACATGATATGCAAAAGCTAACTGAATTCTACCAAGATAAGCATTGTCCAAAACAATGTGCTTCAGCAAACTTGTCACATTTAAAATTTTTCAGACTTTTTTATTTTTCCTTTTTTATTTTTCATTTCTGCAGGGGTTATTTGCATGTCAAACCTTATGCTAACCGACCAAGTCAAGCCTAGGCAAGAACTGGACCATCAGAAGCTTAAGAAATTGGTCTTGGCATACATTACACCGTCCTAGTTCATACCAAAGTGCTATGGTAAGCAGTCCAGAACAATGCAATGTGACAAAGCAAACCTGTAACACCCCAAATTTTCAAAGTAATAAAAATATTGTTTAATCCAATTTCCTGGAATTTATTATTTTGGAAATACCTTTAATACCCTCCTTTACCATTTTGAACTACAACATAGATGAAATGGCCAAACCAGGAGCTAAAAATTTTTATGTACAATCCTAAGGCCAAGATATATTTTAGAGAATTTTTACAAATTTTTATCAACCTTGGAAGTAGCCCTATTATTTTAAACCAATTTCTGCAATTATTTTTAATCAGAAAACATTTTTCCTCTCCTCTCCCTTTCTCTCTCTCCCGGCCGGCCCAGCCCGTTACTCTCGCCCGCCTCGGACTGACAGCCCGACCCTACCCGTCAGTGACCCCCTCTCCTCTCACGGGTGCACCCGACACCTCGGTCCCACCTGTCGGCGCCAACCGTCCCCTCTCGCGCCCGAGCCCGACCACACCCGTCAGCCGCCTCACCCGTTCGCCCGCGCTCGCTGGCTTGTGCCCCCGCTTGTCAGGACCGTCGTCAACCTCGTGCCACCACCCCCAAACCTCACCGGTCGAATCAATTTCCTTCGGATCCACCTCGCCTGCCCCTCCCCCATTGAATTGTCGCCATTACTCGGTCCCCCGCGCCACGCCGGCCGTTTCCCCTCGTTAACCCACACAATTAAGCCACGGGATCAGTGCTCGCGTGCATGGCCGAGCCTCACCGGAACCATTGAAGACCCCCTCTCCTCTTTCCATGTATACGTCGCCCGTTATCCCTCACTGACGCACCTATTTAACCCCCTGGCCTCCACCGTGTTCAACCCCCACGACCATTCACTGCGAGGACAAACAGAGCACCCGCAATTCAATTTTTAGCGCACCTCTACTGTTTCACCTCCGGCCACCGCTCGCCGCCGCCTCGGACCACCCGCGTCCATGCCATCACCACCATCGTGACCACAAGGACGACACCAACCTCGACCACCCCTCCGTCGATGCCGAACACCGCCGGATCACCGTCGTCGCCCAAGACCCGAAAGCCTTCGCCGCCTCTTCTCGTCGCCGGCCTCGCTTCGTCAACCACGGACCACCGCAAGGGTACCCTCGTGTTCCCCTTAGTTCCATCGTTACGTATTTAGCCTTAGTTAGGTCGGATAGCCCTCGCCATCGCCGGAATCGCTCGCCGTCGTGTCGCCAGAGTCGGGGAAGACGGGTACTTAACCCGCCCCCCGACACGTGTCGTGTCAGATTTGATCGCGACCGTGTGATCGGGATCCAACGGTGATGATTAAATCCCTCGTGCGGTTTAATCGGATCCGTTAGATCTCGGCGAAGGGGTACGTTCTAATCTAAGTCGTTCACTAGATTTAAAATCCCGCATCGCATCTGGTCCGTCCATCGCATACCGGTTCGATGTTTTAATCCTGGCCGTCCACGTCACTTTAACTCCCCTACCTCGCCCTCGCGCATTGGATCTGGATCCAACGGTCCAGATTGGGCTGGACCACGCGCACAGTGCACGGGTTCACTGTGGGCCTAGCTCACCGTGGACCCGAGGGGATTTAAATTTGAAAATAAATTCCAAAAACTATTTTAAACTTGTAAAATTCATATCTTGCGCATTTTAACTTCAAAAATTTCCATTCCAATTTCAGAAAATTTGTAATATTTTCCTCTACATGTTAATGCAATAAAAACAATATGTTTACTTTGGACATTTCATGTTTATTTAACAAAGTGTTCAAATACCCTTAGGGTAAAATGCAAATTTGATTATTTAAATTACAGCAAAAATTATATTTATTCATTCCCTGTTAGAATAATGAAACCACTAAGTTTTCTCTGAACCTTTCATTTTAAATTAATTAGAAAACTTAAAATGAGATTAATCACTTTTAAAACCCCTTTTTACAAAGGACAACATTTCATTATAATTCCTTTTAAATTATTAATAAAATGAATTTCAGAGATCCAACAACTTGATTTTCTTTAAATTAAACCAATTTAAACCTATGTGCTTGTTGTGTGGTTTTATATTGTTTAATTGAGTGTTGTATTTATTTTATTTTACTTTATTTATATTGGGAAGACTATGACGCCGCCGAAGAGCCGGAATATTTTCCCGAAGTCATCAAACCAATCTTTTGAGCATATTGAACCCATGTTTTATTAAACTATCACTAAAACACATAGGCTATACATGCATTAGTCAAATGAATACCCTTACAATATATTTATTTAGGATCCCCCGACCTTGATGTGCAACCCAAGCCAGGCTATCTCGCCTAACCTCCTTGTCACCATATGATTAGTCTTATTAGCTAGTGTCCAATGTATTCACACGATGGCTATAGAATAAAAATGAGTCGTAGCAAAATGGTTCTACTATATGATCCCCGTTACTTCTTATCCTTGGAATTCTATCGGTGATGAGTCGTGGTTGTGAGTGAATGCATGGTGGGTTCCGGGTGCAAGCTAGGGCATTGGTCGGTAGCACCCGGGGCACTATAAGGACCGGTCTACGGGATCCGCTGCAATACACTTCCGTACTAACCACAAGTCTAGTGGGTATGTCCTACCTAAGGTATGGAGTGTTCCAAACCGAGGCCACCATTTGGAGATGGGTCAACCAGCACCTGCGGGTGGCTTGTACTGACGTGGCGCAAAAGGGGGTGCGACATTAGCCGGGATGCGGCCCGGCGCGCCGGTGAAACCTAGAGCAGGTGGTTATTGCTTGGAGCATTTCATGCCGAGGTTTTGGCACGAGTTCCCGTGGTATGGGTCATCTCGTTTGGGATGACTGCGTGCCTTGTGGGTACAGTAGTACATCTCTGATCAGAGTCTTAAATCTTTTTGAAAAGCCAAGCCCACGGTCAAGGGCGGGTTGCGTGACATCCCACAGTTATATTACTTTTTATATATATGTGCATGATGGTTTGACATGTAAGGACTGTTGTGCGAGGAGGTAAAACGTACTCCTCGAGTTAGATGGTATTATTGATGTTCATGTTTACTTTCCGCTTGATAAAACTTGACTACATTAACTGCAATAACTAAAAATGTACTTTTCCGCACTTTTAGCCAATTACCCTTCCTTTGTTATTTCCTTGCATTATTATTGCATTTGCGGTGGCTTGTTGAGTACTTTTTGTACTCATACCCGTTGGACACCACAGAGGATGCCTACTTTGAAGACGGTCTGGAGTAGTGACCCAGTCAAGCAGAAAGATCTTGAAGAAGGCGTTCGTCATGCTATTTACTTTTATTATTATTTTTATTCAACTCTGATGTAATAATTATGGTCTGCGTACCATGAATATTGTCGTATGTACGATTGTTGCATGATGAACCTCTTGTATTATTGTTTTTCTTATGAAATTCAATAATGTTCTGATTTGATAAATCGGGCGCCACAAAACCCACCTGGATCTTGTCTAATAATCATAAAAATGCATAAATTTTTCATTTTTCAGAATTTTTATCATTTTATAGCACATTTTTCATATTTAAAACATATAAATGTCCAAGTTGCATATCTGCATCTAAGTAAGGATCTAGCTACAAGGCATGTAAAAGGTAGAGAAAGCATTTAGCCTACACATGCTAGTTACCAGAAGCAATGGTGATCATTTTTCAATTTTATAACATAAAAGCCATGCATATGACAAATATCAGATATATCATGTAAACTGAAACAGAACATGATCATCGACAAGTAGTCAAAAACATATACTAGCTAGAGAAAGTAGAGCAGATTAATCATATAACAGAAGCAAGCTCAAAATGTGATATGATTATGCATGATATGAATGCACACAAAAAGACTCAATAACAAATAAAGAAGAAAGTAAAAACTGACTCAAAGTATCCTAAAAAGGATACACAACTCCCAAATCCCCTCGCAAACGCTCAAAAGTAGATTGATCTAGGGTTTTAGTAAAAATATCAGCCAACTGCTGATGGGTATCAACATGAATAAGATATATGACTCCTTTCTCATATTGATCCCTCAGAAAGTGAAAGAGCACATCAATATGTTTGGTTTTTGAATGAAGACATGGGTTTTTCCCTACACTAATTGCATTGGTGCTATCACAAAACAAAGGAACTCTCGAAAGGAAGAACAACCCAAAATCCCGCAAAGTAGAAATCATCCAAACCAACTGAGAACAGCAGCTAGCAGCAGCTCCATACTCAGCCTCGGTAGTAGAAAGCGCAACTCCAGACTATTTTCGAGAAGACCATGAAACAAGTGAAGAACCAAGAAGCTGGCAAGTACCGGAAGTCGACTTGCGATGCAGTCGACACCCACCAAAATCAGCGTCCGAAAAACCAGCTAAATCAAGAGACGATGAGGCAGAATAATAAAGACCTAAATCAGGAGCATAAGTAAGATACCTGAAAATACGCTTCATAGCTTGCCGGTGAGATGCGCGTGGCGAAGACTGAAAACGCGCGCACACACCCACGGCAAACTGAATGTCCGGTCTCGTCATAGTCAAGTATAGTAGAGAATCGATCATCCCTCGATACTCTCTCTCGTTTACCTTGACGCCGTTCTCGTCCTTGTCCAGACCTCCAGATGTACCCATTGGGTTCATCTGTGGCTTTAGCTCTCCACCAAAATCAAATTTCTTTAGCATGTCCCGTGTATACTTACCCTGGTGGATGAAAATGCCGTCCTTGGTCTGCTTGATCTAGAGCCCTAAAAAGTACTTGAGTTCTCCCTTGAGACTCATCTCAAACTCGCTATGCATATGCTCAGAAAACTTGGATACAAGCTCATTAGTAGAACCACCAAAAATAATATCGTCCACATAAATTTGAGCAACCAACAAGTTTGCGCCATCTCTAAGCAAGAAAAAAGTCTTGTCCACAGAACCCATCACAAAACCTTTCTGAAACAAGAACTGCTTCAGGTGATTATACCAAGCTCTGGGGGCCTCCTTAAGACCGTATAAAGCCTTCTGCAACTTCTAAACATGTTGTGGAAATTTAGGGTTCTCGAAACCGGGGGGTTGCTTAACATAGACCTCCTCCTCTATATATCCGTTTAGAAAAGCACTCTTGACATCCATTTGATGAAGCTTAAAACCTATTGAAGCAGCAAAGGACAAAAGAATACGAATGGACTCAAGGCGAGCAACAGGGGCGAAGGTCTCTTCAAAATCAATGCCTTCTTTTTGACAAAAACCCTGTTCCACTAATCGAGCTTTGTTGCGCACCACAACACCATATTCTCCTTATTTGTTCTTAAACACCCACTTGGTGCCAATAGTGTTGCATCCAGGTGACAACTCAACTAGTGTCCAAACCCAATTGCGAACAAAATTTTCAAGCTCTTCTTGCATGGCGTTTATCCAATTTGAATCGGAAAGAGCATGAGAAACATCTCGGGGCTCAAAAGTAGCAACAAAAGTAGACTCAACAAAAATAGCAAGAGAACCATCTAAGGAACATAAAGATCTCTCCGTAAGATCACCTATGATGAGCTCTGAAGGGTGATCATGCTGAACTGCTCGGGATCCTAGGTGATTTGAAGTCACCTCACCAGAGTTAGCAACTGGCTCCTCTGGACTCGACTGAGAAGTCATCTCACCGGAGTCAACACCTGGCATCTCCGGACTCGGCTGAGGAGGCTCGATCGAAGTAGAAGGAGTAATTAGAGGTCCGTCCTCATCCTCATTCGAAGTCTCAGAAGGTGTGGGGTCTGCAGGCGGTGTAGAGGGCCCACCCTCATCATAAGCAGGAGGGTCATCATCTTCCTCGAAGATGGACTCTCCAAGCTCATCATCTCTAGAAAGTTCAAAAGAAGGAGTCGGCGAGGCCAAAGACTCATCAAAAGAAACCTCACAAGTCTCGACAAGCATCTGAGAGTCTAGGTTCCAAACACGAAAGACTCGTGAATGCAAAGCATAACCAAGAAAGACTCCATCCCAGCAACGAGACTCAAACTTATCCAGATGCCCTCCCTTCTTAAGCACAAAGCACTTGCATCCAAAAGCTCGCAAGTGACTCACCTTGGGCTGTCTACCAAACCGCAACTCATATGACGTCTTACCTAAGTAAGCTCTAAGAAAAATGTGATTGGCAAGATAGCAAGTTGTGTTCATTGCTTCTGCCCAAAATGCTTAGGAGTCCTATGCTCATCAAGCATTGTCCTGGCCATCTCAACAAGCGTGTGGTTCTTTCGTTCCACAACGCCGTTCTGTGGGGGAGTGTAAGGAGCAGAGAACTATGATCAAGACCCTAATCACTATAGAAACTGACGAACTGAGAGTTCATAAACTCAGAGCCGTTGTCCGAACGAATTGCTCGCATCAGACCATTATTCTCGTTCTTCAGATTCAAAATCAGGTCATGAACATACTGAAAAGTCTCATCCTTAGACTCTACAAAGTAAACCCACGAGAATCGAGAAAAATCGTAAACTATTACAAGGGTGTACCACTTCCAACCGACTGAGCATACTCGAGCTAGACCTACTGTGTCCATGTGCAACAACTCTCCCGGGTACGAAGTCATCACCTGAGTCACAGGTGCGCGAGAAGCGGCAACCATTTTCCCATGACGATGGGGATGACACACTAGATCCTTCTCCATCTTAAGCTTAGGCAATCCTCGGATAAGATCCATAGAACTCAATCTAACAAATAGATCAAAGCTCAAATGGCCTAACCTTCTATGCCACTTCCATAGCTCAAAGGAGGATGCGGCCATCAGGCAGCGAGAAGGGCCAGAAGAACTAGAGAAATCAATACAGAAAACCTTACCAAAAGGTAAGATCCGACAAACTAAAGATCCTCTAGAATCAACGATAGAAGACATGTCCTTCTTAAAGCGCACTTCTAAACCATCCTCAAGCAGTTGCGAAACTAAAATTAGATTAAAGTTCATATTTCCAACTAAAGCAACATTCTTCAAAGAGAAATAATCAGAAATACGAATCGACCCGATACCTTGTACCTTCCCTTGACCACTGTTCCCGAAAGTGATGTATTCCTTGGAGCTTGGGGGAAAAGGCTGGAGAACCATCTACGGTGTCCCGTCATATGGTGAGAACATCCTGAATCCATGATCCATACGTCCTCCAGTCCTCGATCCTGCAAGATCAATGGTCATGAGTGGGAGCAAATTGTCGACCACCAGGTCTAGCAAAAGTACTAAACTGTGTTGAGCCATCTACTCGTAAGTAGGAAAGCAGAAGGAATCATATGAGTCTGGACCAAAATGCGGCTCAAAGCGTTGTCCTCTGTTTTCCCTAAAATCATGGTCATGAGGTCCAAAACCATATCCATAACGATCTGGAACTGTACCGGAACGGAAACCACCCTCCTGAGCACGGTCATGAAAACCGTCTCCTCTACCACCACCTACACGACGTGGACTGGCCTCTAGCCTCTCACTACGTCGAGGAACTCTCTGTCTACCACCCTACTGGTAGAACTGCTCCTGCCCACTTCGAGCTCTCTCTACTCGCTCCACCCGCTTCCTCCTAAAGCAAAACTCCTCAAGATGCCCGTCTGTCTGACAAAACTCACAGTGATAGGTAGGCTTCTTGGGATGTTGTTGTGGCTTAGGATTCTTAGGCTTGGTGGTGTTCGGTGTAGCATCTTTGATGTGAGAGGGTCCAGGTAAAGAATTAAGAGAAGTGTGAAGAGTTTTAGGCTTTGGAACCCAGATCTTCTTCTTAGGTGGAGCTTTAGGTTGTTCTTGGATCACTCCATCCTTGGGCTGACTATCCTTAAAGGACTCAGTGGAGGGAGTCTTAGGATATCTCTGTTCGGGAGTCATCTTACTCCACTCCACTACTCGGCTAATGGCACTCTCAAAATCAGCCTTGGTATAGGTGTAACCTACCCCAAAACCATCCTGTCTCTTAAACTACTGGATCATCATGCCGAGTTGTGGCTCTCTAGCACTAATCCAACTCAGGATCTATCGGAGGTAAAAGTTCTCATTCTGAACATCAGCTAGCTCCTCTCTTAAGGAAGCTAACACCTCCACCTGAGACAAGCAGATCTCATACTCTTTATCAACTTCGACAGACTTCTCAGCTTTTAGCTTGATGAACTCCATTCTAATGGACAGGTAGTTCTCACAAACAATGGGTGGAACTGACAAAGTCTCAAGCTCTTGCTTAGTCTGCTCCAACTCAGCTCTCACTCCAGCTAACTCGCTCAACTGCTCATCACTCTTGGCTCTCAGCTCAGCTATACTAGCTAAATGAGATGGACAGTCTACACAAGGTACAAAGATAGTGGCATGAGCATCTTTCAGCTCATGCTGAGCGCTCTCAAGCTCAGTGGCCAATGCGTCTCTCTCATCTACTCTCTCTATGTACCTGGACTTAAGAGTCGTCAGGTCACACAACAACACCTCACAGTTAGGGCACTCACCACTATCACCCAAGCGAGGGGAAGAAGACAGACTCTCAATTTTGCCATTCGCCATGGCAAGCTCACTCTCAAGCTCATATATCCTCTTCTTAGCCCCTCTAAGTAGTTTCTCCCGATACTTCAACTCCTGAAGGTTCTGTTCTAGTAAATTAACAACTTCTTGTTCATAGGATGATACCTTCTCATCGTCGTCATCGTCAGAGTCATCGGAGGAGTCCTTTTCTTTCTTCACCCCAAGAGCCATTGAGCAGAAGCTCTTGTGGGGTGTTCGGTTGTCACGTGAGCGTCTATTCGGCTTGTCCCCGAAGGCCATGAAACAGAGGCCCGCCAGATCATTTCTATCCTTCCCCTTCCTGATCACGATCTCTTCATCACTTGAACTCGAAGATGAGGAGGAAGACAAGGATCTCTTGGAGTAGCTTTTCTCCATCTCGGCAAAGAAAGCCTTGTCTCGCTTCTTGTTCTCACGCCTATAGTCCTTCAAAGCCTTTCGAAAGAATCTCGTCTTGGGCTTGCCCTTCGTTGAGTTGTCGTCCTTGTCGGAGTCGTAGGAGTTGCCGCCGGTTCCCTTCTTGTAATTCTTCCGCTTGGGGCAGTCAACAATGAAATGACCTATATCACCACACTCAAAGCATCCGGATTTTGTGTCGTGTCTCTTAAACATTCTCTTATCATAGACACGTCACACCGGTTGTTAAACAAGCACAGATCATCATCTCCTAGAGTATCAAGTTGTTCCTCGGAGATAGAAATCAAGGAAAAGGCAGTACAACTCATGGCATTAGGATCAGCAGACGGTGTCGCATGCTCCAGAGTCTTTGAGCCAGAACTAGTGAGATTTGATCTCAACTGGATATCGACCTCTGAGGCCTTGAGCTTACTAAAAAGCTCTGCGACGGTCAAGGTATCATAAGACGCGCTCTCAACAATAGAAGAAACCTTGATCTCCCAGATCTTAGGGTCCAAGGTATGGAGTACCTTAAGCGCCTGTTCATGATCCGAGACCAGCTGATCATGCTCGGCCTTGTTAACGCGAAGCTTGTTAATGATCGATTGAAAACGACCAAACAAAGCCTCAACCGTCTCACCCGACTTCTGTGAGAAATTCTCATACTATCACCGATAGGTCTGATATAGCCTAGCCTTGACCTGAGTTGTCCCCTCATGGTGTGCCTGGAGGGTAGCCCAGATCTCTCGAGCAGTGGTGAGATGGCTAACATGCTCAAACTCACTAGGACCTAGACCAAAAAATAAAATGTTCACCGCTTTACTATTATTTTGATGTTGTGTAACTACATCTGCAACAGTATCTACATCAATAGTCCTTATGGTGAAAGTAGGATGAACACTGATCTCCCATATGTCCGAGCTCTGGCTCATAAGGTATGCTCGCATGCGAGTCTTCCAATAAGTGTAGCCAAAAGCTTCTAGGGACGGGATTTTGCCAGAAGACGTCATGGTCACTACCTAGGTTAAGAATCGGTTAAGATATTAGAAAACCCTAACCTCGCTCTGATACCACTTGTAGGACCGAAAGTAGCGACCAGAGGGGGTGAATGGGCACCTAAAAATTTCTTGCTAAACTATATCGAAATCCCCACACCCAACCAACTTAACCGGACAAACAATATTAGCAAAGTAAATTACTGGTACTATAATTGTCTAGCTAAAAATGACCGGAGTCCTAATTAAAATGATATTAAAAATAGACTAAATAAAAATGATGCAGTAAGTAAAAACAACTAGATATATTACTACTTATTTATATTGCAGTCTATAAATAAACTACTAATAAAAAGAATAAAGCATGGATCATTCAAAAATTAATTCTGAAATAAACCTAAAATATTGAACGTGAAAACTAGAATAACAATCTTACTGCGACTAATAAATTTTTCGGTTTATTTTTATATGAGCAGATTAAACAGATAAAAATAATACGAGACAACTAAAAAGAATTTAACAGATTAAAATTTAACGACGAGATTAATTTTTTTTAAGAACAAATAACTACGAGATTATTATTATTCAGCTAATTAAAACAGGATAACTATTTATTTAATTAATTAGCTGAAAAATAGGATATAAACAAAAACTAACCTGCATGCCGATCTGCAAAACTTCTACGTTGGGGAAATCAAACCAATCCTGACAGCAGTGCTCGACCGCTCGATCTGCCATGACAAAACAACTCCCATCGTGAAGCGTGCCTTGACCTGTGCTGCCGTTGCGCCTGTTGTGTCTTGCTGGCGATCGATTCGCTCTGCCGCCGTGCCACGAGGAGGGAGGACGCCATTTGCTTTTTGGCTGCACGAAGCTGCGTGATGTGTGCGCTCGTCACCCCTGTAGAAAATCAATTCAATTGCATGCGATGTGTGCTGCTTCCTAACGTCCGTGGAGTGTTGCGTGCGGCGGAAGAGAAGACAGAGTCGCGCTGCCGTATGAAACGCCGTGCCTTGGCCTGACGCAAACGCTGCCCCTTGTAGGCTAGCTTGCTGCAGCTATTTCTCCTAGACGGCCGCTAGCTTCCCTCGGCTGCAATTAAATCCTGCCGCATGCTGAGCTACGCAATGACCGGTGACGGAGAAAACGAAATCCCGACGAAAAAATTATCGGCGGAGGAAAAATTTGGACTGTAGATTGATTATAGATTGATCTGAAAACAATCATCTATCCGCAGGGGGGATAGGGGCCTATTTATAGGCGACTCCTAATACATGAAAAGACTAATTTACCCCTAGGGTAAATTAACACCGACTCTAAAAAATTCCGAAAATTACTAAAATATTCTTAGAAAAATCTCGTGACTCAAATAAAAATATTCTAAACTTAAAAACTAAATATTAATATCCTAAAACAAAATAATCATAGGTTGCCAGTTTTGCGCTAAAACTGACAAAGCGTCCACCGTCTTCGCACCGTGTACCCGGATTGGGCCGACCTGACCCCGCAGCTTCCTCAACCCGGCAATCGCTCGCCGCCCGTGTACCTGAGTCAAACCCAGTTAACAGACCAGTGGATCCTCTTCCACTCCTAGCCATGTACCCAGATTGGGCCAGCTCGACTCCGCGGCTCCTCAGCCCGGATGTCGCTCGCTGCCTGTGTACCTGAGTCACATGCGCCTCAGACTCAGCAGGTCTTCATTTCTCTTCCTTTGACATCCGTTGACAATCACTCATCACATCTGGAGTATCAAACCCATGTTCTTCAACATGGTTTCTCAGGTAGCTATTGTCTTGTATGATTTTCCTGCCTTTAGTTCCTTTACCGGTGAGTCTTCCATGGTGCCGGGACATGGGAACTCATATTGGTCTTCCATCTCCTATGTAATCTGCGTAATACTCAATGACTTCCTCAGTCGTGTAGCCCTCTATCATGGAACCCTCTGGATAAGCACGATTTCGTACGTAACCCTTGAAGATAACCATTAGACACTCGTACGCATACATATTGTGTAGGTACGTTGGACCGAGAACAAAGATTTGATCTGCTATATGTATCATATAGTGCCCCATAAGATCAAAATATGAAGGAGGAAAGCACATCTCAAGCTGACACATACTCCCCCTTATTTGTTTACGTAATTCATTTAACTCTTCAGTGTCGATCACCTTCTTTGATATGACGTTGAAGAAGTAACACATGCGTGTTATCACCATCTTCAGAAATGAATGTTTGATTCCTCTTACTGCGATGGCGAGGAATAGCCCAAGCATAACATGACAATCATGAGTGTTATAGCCGATCATCCTCAAATCTGCTACGGAGACAATATTCTTTATATTCGTTGAGAATCCTGTTGGAACTCTAATTCCACGTAGACACCTGCAAATTGATCTTTTCTCGTCAATTATGAGGTTATAGCTAGCAGTCGGAAGGAAATATTTTCCATTGGCCCTTTCCTGTGGGTGAAGCTCGTGTCTAATTCCGAGAGTTTGAAGGTCCCTTCGTACTTTGA
The DNA here is from genome assembly GCA_019279435.1 of Zizania palustris. Taxonomy (NCBI): domain Eukaryota; kingdom Viridiplantae; phylum Streptophyta; class Magnoliopsida; order Poales; family Poaceae; genus Zizania; species Zizania palustris. The sequence goes on along the minus strand of JAAALK010000283.1, from coordinate 111,208,402 downwards.
GTCCATCTTTTGATTTGCCTAGTATGTCTAACAAAATACCGATGGTGCTTTCGAAGACATTCTTCTCAACGAGCATTGTATCGATAGCACGACCAATCTCCAACTCCTTCCAACAGGGCAAATATCTATAGAAGATTGACTGCTTTTTCAATGGAGCGTCCTTTGAAATTTTATTATATTTCTTCCTCTTCTTTCCGAAAACAACTTTGATATTCTTTACCATTTCGAATAGAAATTTTCCATCTCGATGTCGTGGAGACTGTCCAAGCTCGATTGTACCGTCGAAATGGTTCCTATTTCTTCGATATTTGTGGTTTTTTGGTAAAAATCTACGGTGTTGCATATATATCGTCTTAACGAATGATGAAAGATGCATAGATTCTGTCTGGTCCACACACACTACACATGCTGTCTTTCCTTTAACCTGTCCTGTTAGGGACATACATCCTGGGTTATCAGCTATGGTGCAAAAGATCATGGCTCTTAGATTGAAGTTCTCTTTGTTGTCCTCATCCCACACATAGACACCATGTTCCCATAGACGTTTCATATCCTCCATCAAAGGTTCTAGAAAGATATCAATGTCATTGCCAGGTTGTTTTGGACCGGAAATTAGAGTAGTGAGCATAAGATATTTTCTATTATGGCACAACCATGATGGAATGTTGAACAAGCATAGAAAGACCGGCCACGTACTGTGTGGGTTCCTCATCTCACCGAAGGGATTCATTCCATCCGTGCTAAGTCCCATCTTGATATTTTGGGATCTTCCGAGAAATCTGGATGGGCCAGGTCAAATGATTTCCACTGCCTAGCATCCATAGGGTGCCGAAGTTTTCTGTCCTTCTTTCGCCCAGCGAAATGCTAGATTAATAGTTCATCATCTCTGGGATTAGAGAACATACGTTTCAAGCGATCAATCACCGGTAGGTACCACATTACTAAGGCTGGAACTTTCCTCTCCGTCTTTTTTCCATGATGGTCTGCAATAACATTTTTATTCCTCTTCTGCAACCTCTTATTCTTCTTCTGGTGGTCATTGTAGTCCTCCACACAGTCATTTGGATGTTTGTATTGACTTGCGTTGCAATGCGGACATCTCTCCAACAATCCATACCCTTTTCGATATAGGATACAATGGTTCGGGCATGCATGAATCTTTTGAACGCCCAAAGTCAATGGACAAATCATCATCTTTGCTTGGTACGTATCAGATGGTAGACCATTGGGTTTCGACAAAACTTTTTTAGGATTTGTAAAAGATCTGAAAAACTAGTGTCAGACCATCCATTGCTGGCCATCAGTTTCATAAGCTCAAGAATTGTGTACAACACAGTATACTGCTTATCACAACCATGGTGTTCCTCATAAAGAAGGTTTTTTGATGCTTTGTCAAGTGCTTCAAAGTTATCGTATTCTTTGGTTGTAGTTCTATGCAACAGCACCTCAGGCGCAACATTTCGCATCAGTTCCTCCACATAAAAGGTGTCATCATCATCATGTTGATCAACATCATCATGTGTTATGTCGGATGTATGATCACAACCTCTTCTATGTTGATGAGCATCTTGCGGCACATCAGAATCTTTAGGAGGGTTTTGGCCCATCTCACCGTGTTTCGTCCATATATAATAGTTCTTCACAAAACCATTTTTCAACTAGTAAAATCATATGGTTTCACGATCTGAACACGGATACATCGCTTCGTTTTGACAAACTTTACAAGGACAATATATTGCCTCTTCACTCTGACGGGAAGCATATTGTGCAGCAGCTTCAGTAAATTTAGTTACTCTGTTAAAATATGCCACCACATCTCCGTCGTTGGACGAGTACATCCAGGACCTGTGCTCCATCTAAAACATATATTATTTTAAAAATATTAATAAATTCATTATTGTTAATTTTAGTAATTTACAAATTGAAAATATATTGATTTATTATCGCTCATAACAACATTAATTAAAAATGCTTTAATTCAAACTATGTATTAAGCAGAAAAAATTATTAAATAAATTAACTACATTGGTTTCTCTCTCTCCAAACAACATAACTCTAGATCTATAATCATAAATCAAATTAAAAAAGAGATTAAAATGACGTAAATCAATATACAAGTGATGAATAATTGTGAGGAGGGTCATATTTGTTCATTTGGGAGAAGGAAACACCGTAAATGGAAGATTATTTGAAAATTTCTATTCACAAACCCTAAATTAGTAAAACGGTAATAACTCATTATATATATGATTAAATACAAAATAAATGTGAGATGCAGCATGGATTTACCTCCTAGAATGAAATCCTTCAAAAGAAACGAAAACAAAGCCTCCCCCCTCTTTATCTAGATTTTTGTCGCCATTGTACGGACAAAATTAAATGCGAACTCCGGTAGAGCTCGGGGAGGAAGAAGCTGCGCATTTATATCTAGAATAGTAGTGGCGGTCGCAAGTGATGTCATCAATACTTTAGTGGCGGACAGCATAGCAGCGGCGGGCAGCACCAGCCCCCTCCACTGCTATTGGTAAAATAGTGGCGGTCCGGGATGATGTCAGCACCGACCGCCACTACTTTACCAATAGTAGTGGCGGACGTTGGTGCTGCCATCAGCACCAGCAACTGTAGTGGTGGGCATCTAATGGCCCGCCACTACAGTGTTTTTTCCAACGCCACTAAAGTAGCGATTTGTAGTAGTGGACCCGGCTTCTGGATGGTACGTCTTGAGCCCACAATCGCAGCACAATGTCTCCTCTAGTTATCGAAGGAACGACACTCGGTCGACCTCACCAATAAGTCTAATTCTTTCCTGTGAATCGAAGAACACAAGCAAGAACCAAGAAGATGCAATCGAATTGCAGATGTATGATTAAACTCACAAATTGGGGTTCTACAAACCGATATGACGGCGAAACTGTTCTGGATAGACTAATCTAAGCAAAACCCATGAGAGACAGCGGCGGCTGCTGTTTATATAGGCTAATGAATGTGGTTTAACCCTAAAATGCGTCCTTAAGGGACTCCAACTCAGTACATGGGCCAAAGGACCAAACTGGTGACGCAGCACCGAAACGGTTTTGGGAATTGGTATTGTTTTGACAATTGCCGACGACTCCAATTTTATGTTGATGTGAGGTTGGTCCCATTGGAAAGGTTATCTTCTCATATTTCCAACCATATGTGGAACATCCAAATCGGAGGTCGTATGCATCCTGGGCGTCCATTTTACTGTCAGGTGGTCCTGGCGTCCGAATTGGACTCGAAGTCGACTTAGATCGGATCTCCAACTTGGCTTGCACTCCCTTGCTGTACCTCCACGCCTCCAAGTCCTTCTTCATGAATCTCCTGGTCCTCTCCTTGGTTCCTAATCACAATATAATCATTTGGTAGCAATCTATTCTCAAATTCATAATTTGAAATGCTTAGGAATGAGCTCACCTCTAGATTCAAGTGTCGTGCATGAGATCTAGTGATCGGACCTTGAATGTCCAGTTGAGAAGTGATGTCCTCATCAGTTTCACCTTTCTATGAAGGCAGAAAGAGAATTGCAGGGATGACAGCTGAAGTCAAAGAGCAACTTCACCGACACAAGAGCGACATCTGCAATGGGAAAATCAACACTACCTTCTCCTGCACGATCTGCTGCCCCCTTCATATCCAGAGCATGTTCAGCAGCACTGTCATCTTCACTATCACTAGAGGAGAAGAGAAAACATCCCTACTAGCAAATAGTTCCTCATCGGTTGCTTCTACAGGCCGAACCAGTGGAGTCATTTGCCACAATTGCAAAGGGAAGGGTCATTTCATGAGAGATTGCCCAAGCCAGAGACGAACATTCATTGCTACTAAGGATGGTGGGTATGTTAGTGCTAGTGATATTGATGATGGTGGTACTAACAATGCAGGTGATGATGAGGAGACTGAAAGTGATGGCGAGGAGATTTTAGGTACTGCCGCCATAGAGAAGTATCAGGCGTTGATTGTACAACGTGTTTTAAACACTCAAGCCGAGAAAACGAACACACTACAACGACATAACTTATTTCAAATGTTCCTCATTGTCAATGATCATCATGTTCATGTCATAATTGACATAGGGAGCAACAACAATTTGGTGAGCTTAGATCTGGTTAATAAGCTTGGATTAACCACACGTCCAAATCCTTATCCATACTATATTTAGTGGTTCGACAATAGTGGTAAGGTCAAGGTAACACACTCTGCGAGAGTGCACTTTTTCATTGGTACATACCATGACATTGCTGATTTTGATGTTGTACCCATGCAAGTATGTTCACTTTTATTGGGTAGGCCATGGGAATTTGATATGGATGACACACATCATGGTAGGAGTAATAAATATACACTTATGCACAAGGGAAAGAAAATTACTTTGCTTCATATGACTCCCACTGAAATTATGCAATGTGACAAAGAGAGTATTGAGAATAGCAAGAAGGAGATTGCACCACAATCTGAAAATCAGCAAGTAGCTAACACTATTTTCCCACCTAAGAAAGATAAGAAAGACAATACCTCTAAGTCGGACGGAATTAAATTGAAGGGGGTGTTATGCTTGCTACTAAATTTGATTTGGTTGATGTTAATGAATTTGATTCTCCTTGTTATGCATTGATATGCAAAGAAGTTTTGTTTTCATTGGAGGATTCTTCCACTTCGTTGCCTCCTACTATCACTAACCTTTTGCATGAATATAAGTATGTGTTTCTAGCGGAGATGCCTCCGGGGCTGCCACCTAATCAAGGTATTGAGCATAAAATTGACTTGATCCTAGGAGCGACATTGCCAAACCATGCTGCATATAGAACAACTCCGGAGGAGACTAAAGAAATTCAGCGACAAGTCCAAGAACTTCTGGACCGTGTTGTGCCTGTTCTTTTAGTCCCTAAGCCCATGTGTTGTGCCTATTCTTTTAGTCCCTAAGAAAGATGGTAGTTGGCGTATGTGTGTTGATTGTAGAGCCATCAATAATATTACAATAAGGTATCATTATCCTATTCCTAGGTTAGATGATGTTGGGGGAAATACTTCATCGTCGGGGTCCCTACTGCAACAAGACAAAGGCAGGTGATTTAATCGAAGGTTTCCAGCATCTAACTCCGGAAGTGTACTGGGATAAGTTCGAAGGATAGAAGCGAACTCTAGTTCGGAGTATATCTTCGAACATTTGACCCTTCAAAGAGCTTCTTTGCCAGCTAAGATGGAAGGCTTATCTTCTTTCTTATTAGATTGGTCTTTTACTGTTTTAACCCTATTAAGGGTACCGAATAGTTTCCACTATGTCGGTTGTAACAGAGGGGTAAAAGGGTCTATTCCTTAAGGTTTTGGCCTATAAATACCCCCCATTTTACCCTGTAATGAGGATCGATTACGGAGTTATTCAATACACATCTTCGAACTATTTCGGGCTATTATCCAATTCGGAGGCTTGAAATAGTTCATTTCACAAACACTTCGTTTGTCAGTTTCTAAACTCTGAAAACCTGTTAGCGTAATCTTTTACGCCAACAGTTGGCGCCGTCCGTGGGGAACCTAGTCCAAAAAACTTTGTTCTCTACCAAGTTCTCAAACCATGCCTCCCAAGCAGATTTCAGGTGGTAGCCCTACTCGGAGGTCCCCTCGGCCCTCCGGAGTAAGATCTTCGAACACAGTTGAGGTTGGAGGACCTTCGGCTTTTCCTCCACCTCAGACTCTAGAAGGGATTCTCCTTCCTCGAGCATACGGAGTTCCTCCCCAAACTCCATCCATACTTCAGCCAACTGGAGTCCCTCTTCCACCTTAGATTCCACTCCAGACTGATGCGTACAGTTCTCAAGACCCGGAAGGTCCTTCCGGAGGAGATGAAGATGGTCTTGGTGATATGGCCGCTAAAATGGCCAGTCTCCAAGCTGAAGTGGCGAGGTGGCGGCAAGAAGCAGCAAATAGGCTTCGTTCTCAGGCCATCCCGGTCATCCCCGAAGTGCCCCAAGACGACGAACTTCCTTATCCCGAAGCCCCGGAGAACGCTTCCTTTGACAGCGAGTCTCCGCTGCATCCCGAGCTACAGAAAGTGCGCTTTGATCCTAAGTTTAAAACTTCGAAGCTCTACAAATACTCTGGAGACGAGGACCCTGGGGAGTTCTCCCGTTCTTATGCATTGGCAATTGAGGCTAGTGGAGGAGTGCGAGACAACATGGCCAAATGTTTTCCTCTAGCTCTTGAAGGGTTGGCTCTGTGGTGGTTTTGGTCCCTAAAGCCAGGGTCAATCAGAACCTGGGAGAAATTAAGGAAGAAGTTCATAAGCAACTTTCAGGGTACCTTCGTACCCCCAATGTCAACAGGAAGTCTTTTCCAGGTGAAGTAGCTCCCCGGAGAGACTTTAAGGCAATTTTTCAAGCGCTTCACCCACACGAAGTCGCAAATTCGAGGGTTAACTACATCCTCCGTAGTTGATGTAGCTCGAGAGGGAGTTACCCATGCGGGCCTCCTTGATAAACTTCACTGGAAGCAGATATCTTCTGTTGCTCAGTTGATGTCTTATTTCGAAGAGTATGCAAGGTCAGAAGAAGGGTGGCTTTGGAGAACTGCTGCAACTCCATCAATCCTGCAAGAAGTCAAGCTGGAAGTGAAGACTTCAACACCTTCGCAGGGGCCTAGCTTTGAAGTTCAGCATGACAGGCGTCGGGGGCAAAAGCATCCTCGTTCAGAAGTTTGCCCCTAAGACTTCGCAACCTTCAGGAAGCAAGATCAGCGGCTAGAGGCCGCCAGGGAAACCGGCTGGCAAAGCCCAGGCCTTCTTCTGCTGTGTCCATAGTGAGAATCGAAGTCACACAACTGATGCGTGCAAGTCTATACTCGCTTTAAGAGGCGAGTACCTTGAAAGAACTTTGGGTCAAGGCACTACTGACCGAGTTCCTCCCGAGGTGCGTCCGGATCTTGTCCAGGCTGTGGCGCGTATAGATAACTTCGACCCTGCAAGGCAACCTCTGGTGGTCAATGTTATGCCACCTCCGAAGTAGGAAGATGGTCAAGATCGAAGGAAAAGAGTAGTCCTCCCCATTTCCAGATGCAGAGAAGAGAATATGTCCGAGAAGTGGGCCATATTGGAACTTCTTCGTCCGCCGCTACCATGCCTGAATGGTCCCATGTGCTAATATCTTTCTCTGTAGATGATGCAACAGGCATAATGTCCGGAGAGTACTGATTGAAGTCCAAACTGAAGTCCATATCCGCAGATGACAACATGCAGATCCACTTGTCATCACTGCCAATATAGCAGGGACTGAAGTTCGGAGAGTACTGATTGACGGTGGGAGCTCAACAAATATTATCTTCGTTCAAGCCTTCGATCAACTCTGTATCTCTAGAAAGCATCTTCTCCCAGTAGCTCGTCCTTTGCAAGGCTTCGCAGGACCCCCTCTCGATGCCCTTGGCCAAATAGGTCTGGAGGTCACCTTCGGAGAGGGGCTACTGGCCAGGACGGAGGAGGTGATTTTTGATGTTGTGGATGCCCCATATGCATACAATGTTATCTTCGGGAGGGGCATGTTGACTTAGTTCAGAGCTGTGGCACATCATAATTATCTGTGTATGAAGATGCCCACACAAGCGGGAGTCCTCACTGTTTTTGGAGATCAGGCCACTACGCGAAGAGCGGAATATGGTCATGGCCCCCCTCTTGACCCGAGCCAGGTGAACAGCGTGCAAGGTAACCCGGAGGATATTTCTGCTTCAGGTGAACCTTCGAATAAGTCCTTCCCAAGGCCAAGCCCTAAAGGGGAGATTATAACGAAGGTTATTGTCAAAGATGGCAAAGACTATTCATTTCAGTTTGGCAAAGATTTGCCTCCAGAAGTCGGTACTTCGTTGGAAAAAGTAGTTGAAGAAAATTTAGATGTCTTTGCCTGGTATGATGAGGACATTATCGGAGTCAGTCGGGACATTATTGAAAATAGTTTACTTGTGAACGCGAGGGTTCGGCCTGTCCGACAAGGACTCCGGAAGCTATCTGCAGAAAGGGCCATCCTTGCTAAAGATGAAGTTGAAAAGTTGCTGAAGGCTGGGATTATCAGAGAAGTAGCTCATACGGAGTGGCTAGCCAACCCAGTCTTCGCCAGGAAGAAATCTTCCGGGACGTGGCGCATGTGTATTGACTTTACATCTTTGAATAAAGCATGCCCCCGTGACCCCTATCCCATGCCCCGAATTGATCAATTGGTTGACTCCACTGCTGGTTCGGAGTTATTAAGCTTCCTTGACGCATACTCCAGCTATCATCAAATCTGGTTAATGCGCGAAGATGAAATCAGAACAAGCATTGTAACTCCTTCGGGAGTCTTCTGCTATGTAAGAATGTCCTTTGGCCTGAGAAATGCCGGGGCAACCTTTTCGAGGTTAATTGCTAAGGCTCTAGGTCATCAAATAGGCCACAATGTAGAAGCCTATATGGATGACATTATAATAAAGAGTGCTTTAAAGCACCAACATAGCCTAGACTTAGCAGAAACATTCAATAACCTTTGGGCATGTGGAATCCGTCTTAACCCAGAAAAATGTATCTTCAGGGCTCAGGCTGGAAAATGTTAGGGTATCTAGTTTCAAGTAGAGGGATCGAAGCTAGCGACACTCAAATAACTGCGTTGCAACGGATGACTCCTCTGAAAAATTTGAAGCGAGTGTAGAAGTTAACTGGCCGCCTTGCAACACTTAGCAGATTCCTAGCAAGGTCTGCGGAGAGAAGTTTGCCCATTTTCAAAGCATTGAAAGGGTCCGAAGATTTTGCATGGACACCGGAGTGTCAAAAGTGCTTTGATGATATTAAGAACTATCTCAGTAACCTCGCTACACTCACGGTGCCTGTTGTGGACGAAACCCTACTCCATTACCTTGCAGCTACTGGCTTCGCAGTCAGTGCAGTCCTTGTCAGAGAAGTTGATTTCAATGGGAAGTTGGTACAAAATCCAATCTATTTTGTATCCGAAGCATTGTCCACAGCAAAAACAAGATATTCCGAGCTTGAGAAGTTCACCTATGCTCTGATAATGGCTTCGAGGAAGTTAAGGCATTATTTCCTAGCACATAATGTGATTGTACCAACTTCGTATCCATTAGGAGATATGCTCCGAAGTAAGTATTCTACATAAAGAATTGGGAGGTGGGCTATTGAATTAGCACCCTTCAGCATCTCCTTCATGGCAAGGACAACAATTAAGTCACAAGTGCTGGCAGACTTCGTGGCAGAATGGACTCCCCCTGCAGTATGGGCCCCAGAGAAACCAAGTGAAGGAATTTGGACCATATACTCCGATGGAGCTTTCCAAGCATCTAGAGCAGGTGTCGGAGCAGTAATAATTTCGCCTTCAGGGCAAAAAGCAATGTACTCCGCAAGGCTCAACTTTAAGTCCACCAATAATACAGCAGAGTATGAAGGAATTTTGTTAGGACTTTGAAAGGCACGTGCTTTGGGGGCTACAAGAGTTGTTATTAAAACAGATTATCAAATTGTAGCAGGGCACGAAGATAAGAGTTTTCAAGTTCGTCATCCGCATCTTGCAAAATATTTGGAAGAGATCCGTAATATTGAAGCAGCATTTAAAGGGATTTCCATTCGAAGTATACCTAGAGCTGAAAATATGCAAGCTTATACCTTGGCGAAAGCTGCAGCCGGAGCTATGGACATTCCAGAAGAAGCTTTTTATGAAGAGCTCAATGCACCTTCGGTAACACAGATCCCTTCTGCGGGAGTTCTTTGCATTCCAAGTACAGATTGGCGGAGTTCAATTATGGAATTGTTGCAAGGAGAAGCAAATTTACCTGAAGGGCCACAACTTTCGAGGTTGAAGCTCAGAATTCGAAATTATCATATAATCAACAATATTCTGTACAAGGCCGGAGTATGTTCCCCTCTTCTCCGATGTATATCTCAAGCCGAAGGTCAAGAAATTCTTCGAGGAATTCATGAAGGACCTTGCGGTAGCCATCTAGCCCCTCGAGCTTTGGCAGGAAAACACTTCACCGGGGGCTTTATTGGCCTACAATAGTACCTGATGCGGAGAGCTTAGTCTGCACTTGCCAGGGTTGTCAATGGATGAGAAGAAGAAGTCATCGTCCGCCAACAACTCTTCAAGTCATTGCCCCAGTGTGGCCCATGGCAAGATGGTGCATGGACCTTATTGGCCCCTTCCCAGTAGCAAAAGGAAATTTGAAATTCGCAGTGGTAGCATTTGAGTATTTTTCCAAGTGGGTCGAAGTAGAGCCCCTCACAGCTATCACTTCGAATAATGTACAAAAAATTTTCTGGAAAAATATTATATGCTGATTCGGAGTGCCTCGGCAGCTCACACTTGACAATGGGACACAATTTGATGCAGAGCCCTTTAGGAAGTTCTGTGAAGACCTCGGCATATAATTATGCTTCACCGCAGTACGACATCCTCAGTCTAACGGAGCTGTTGAAAGAGCCAATGGTAATATTTTGTCAGGGTTGAATCGAAGAATAGTAGGATTGGCAAAAGGATTGTGGACCGAGGAGCTTCCGAAGATTCTATGGTCCATTCGGACGACTCAAACAAGGTCTACGGGTTTCACTCCTTTCAGACTATTATTCGGAGATGAAGCTATGACGCCAACGGAGCTTAAAGGAGGATCCCTTCGCAGCACCGAACCAGAAATAGAAGCAGAAAGGCAAACTTCGCTTAAAGGAGCCAATTTGTCAAAGTATCATCAGCAGACAAAGACTTGGTTTGACCCAAAGGTTAAGCTTAATGAACTTAAGTCGGGCCATCTTGTTTTGCGAAGCATTATAGAACCAGGGAAATTAGGGAATAAATGGGAAGGTCCATACATAATTCTCCGCTTAGGACGCCCTGGTTCTTTTAAGTTAGCTAATTTAGAAGGTGTTGGACCGGAAACGGCGACCAGAGGGGGGTGAATGGGAGCTTATAAAATTTCAGACTAAAAATAGCCTTCTGTTTTACTTTTGTCTTCTGTGGAATAGGCTTCGAACACAACCTTCGAAGTTCTGGTTCGGAGGTATTTCACAAGAGCAGACTTCCCTCTAAGGACTTCGATCAGCTCTGCTAAGTCAGTGCAGGCTCAGCACACTGGGTGCCTTCGAGCAGGCTTCACACTTCACCCTTCACAAGAGCGGACTTCCCTTAGAGGACTTCGATTAGCTCTACTAAGTCAGTGCAGGCTCAGCACACTGGGTGACTTTGATCAAGCTTCGCACTTCACCCTTCAGAAGAGCAGACTTCCCTCTGCGGACTTCGACCAAATACTCGGCGACAGCAACTGGTGCTGGGCTTCGTACTTCGAAGGTCTAAATGCACACCGAACAAACTTCGCTGAGGACTTTGACAAGGGAAGAAAAAGGGCTTCGATCTAAGCCAAGAACAGTGCTTCGCTAGTAATCAGAGAGGTCTAGCCTCCAGTTTAAACAGAGTGAACAGACACTGAAAAACACACACTTCACTCGATCAGGCTTCTCACACACCTCTATAGAAAACTAACAAGAAGATGGTGCACAGAGAAATCAAAGCATGTAGTGAAGTACGCATACAAGTTCAAGCAGTAAATGAAAACATAATCAAAACTTCATTGCTTGAATAGGGAACACAAAATGACCTCACAGGATGAATACAGAGAGTGTGGCGGCTACCACAGGAGTTCTACAATGGCTGCTCAAAGTGTTGATGTGACCTAGCTAGCCTCCACTATTTATAGGCACTATTCAGCCCTGTGAATAGACTACTTTACCCCTAGGGTTTACACTGGTTTTGTCTCATCAGAACAGGGGGGTACAACTGGTAGTCTACTTTATTTGGAGGCTTCTTTTGTGAGCTTCGCAGAGGGGACAGCACCAGCTTTTGCAGAGCAGACGCTGTCAGCCTTTGTAGTTTTGGACCCTTCTGAAGCCCCCCTTCGCATGCGAGGGGTGCGGTAGCTTCGGTGAGAAGCCTTGAGCCTGACGGCCTTCGCTTCACCGAAGTAAACCTTCGATACAGTGATGATTTTGAGTCGAAGCCGTCAAAGCCCTTTTGCCTTCGCACCAACACCTTCGGAGTGGACCACCATGGCTTCGCAGCTTCTCCCAGCTCGAACTCCGTCAGTCCGTGTACCAAAGCCATGCATGGCCGAAGTACCTCAAGTTAGCCTCACTCCGGAGCCAGCCTCACTCCGAAGTCAGCCTCACTCCAAAGTCAGATTCACTCCGAAGCCAGCCTCACTCCGAAGTCAGCTTCACTCCGGAGCCAGCCTCACTCCGAAGGCCCACCTTCGGAGTACCACCCTTCGAAGTCCCTCCTTCGTCCAAGGCCTTCGCATGAAGCATTCCATGAGCACTTCGTCGTAGTGTCTCTCCCCGAGCACACTCCTCGACGATCCTCACCCGGACCATGCCTTCGATGCACCTCTACTTCTGAGAACTTCGTCGGGTATACCTTCGAGTGCCTCCCTCCGGAGCACACTTTGAATGCCTTGCCTCATTGCTGAGGACTTAGTCCACCATACTTCGAAGTCACTCCATTCGGAGTACCCTTCGAAGTGCCTCGCCTCCGAGGACTTCATCTCAGAGTACCTTCACCCGGAGCCAGGCTCCGCACTTACTGCCTTCTCCTGGCGCATCTCGACCCGAGGTCCGACCTCGCACCTTTGCAGCCTCCGTGACGGAGCTCCCTGCTCCCCTAGCATCAAGTATCCCGCTTGACCCAGGTTCACTTGCTACGAACCGTCCGTCGCCTCCGAAGTCACCTGCGCACCACAGACAAACAGATAAGTGTATCCTGTACCCCGGAGACCTCTCCGGGTAAACAACCTCTGATACACACTCCGGTGTACCACCCAAAGTACCGAACCCTTTAGTACAACCCAGTCATTGTGTATCATCGGACCCCTCTGACAGGCACACTCCGCTGCAACAGCTGCAGCAACCAGAGCCCCGAACCCTTCGGTGAAACAACCTCTAAACCCCTTCGGAGGGACCCCTTCGAATCAGAGGGTAAAATCTGTCAATCACTCATCACAGACTCTGAAACCAACCCTTGGTTTCTCAGAAGGTGAAGAGTTAACACATACATGGCATGCGGAGCACTTAAAGCGATATTTCGCATAGGGGCTCCTTGTAACCATTTGTAAACACCTTCTAAATTTATAAAGTTCATGTTCAGATAATGCCTACCTCTCAAACACTTCCTACTTCTAGTGAACGCACTAGAAGAATGAAGTTGGCTGGGAGGGAAGTGTCATTAATGTGAACCAATTTTCGGACTTCGAACCACTGGTTCGAAGCTTCCGACGAGGTGGGAAAGTCACTGAAAAACGGATTCCAAGCCACCGGCTTGAAAGCATCCGTAAAAAGAGTCGAAGGAGACCAAATAATGCGGATTCAAAGTTTCGGCCTGAAAGCATCCGTAAAAAGAGTTCAAGGAGACCACTACGAATTCCAAACCACCGGTTTGATAGCATTCGCAAAAAGAGCCGAAGGAGGCCACAACAAAATAGAGTTTGAGCTGATAAGCTTCGAATATCTGTGGAAAGAGTCCAAAGTGACCAATCGTTTTGGATGCTAAAGTGTCCATGAAATTAGTCCGAACTGACTTCTTTCAAACAAAAGGTACTAAGTTACCAGTTTTATGACTCCAAGCAGTCAGACATTTTGTAAGATTTTAATCAATCTTTAAATTACTGAGGGGCTCCGAACCTCCAAAATTGTACTCCTAAGTTTTTTCTTTGCACCTAACCATCTTCGACTATACTTCATAGTTACTTACACCCAAAGAGGGTCTGGGGAGTAGGGAGAATTTTAAAAATCAATATTTATTATTCGAACATATTACATTACATTACGAAAAATTTGTGTCTATGCCAAGAAGGAATTGAAGACCTCTTCGATCTCTAGAGGTACCACTAAAGCCGGAACGACTAGTTCTAGAGCCGGGAGTCCTGATAACTTTACGTTTAATTCTTCTTCCTCCCTTCGAAGCTCGAAAATCTTTTTGTTCTTGTTGAAGTTCAGCCCAAGTTCGAAGTGGCTCGGGGCTTCTTTCCCAGCTCCGAAGTTCTTCAGGCTTCATTCCTTGTTTTTCAGCAATACCCTCGTCTTCGGACCATTCAACGTCTTAAGAAGACGAAGCTTCCAAGTTAACTTCTTTTTCTTCCTCTTTAATATAAGATAATATATCTTTACATATTTCGGGTGCAATTGCACCAGAGCTTTCTCGAGGAATCAAAAATCGAGGTCGTTTATGAAGTTTTAAAAGATCGAAGGTAGCCCATAGCAGGTGGAGATCTTCGGTAACATTTAATACTTCGACATCGCCAATATGAGGTTAAGAAGCCTAAAAACATGATAAATAAGTTTTCATGCATAATATATGAAAGCATAATTTTTACATATTCGGATCCCTAAACAAAACTAAACCTGCGGGTCCGGCGGAGGCTGGCTGCTCGAAGCTTGAGACCGAGCTTGTTTTTGGCGATGCCCTTCATCGATCCAAGCCATGATCGCTGTTCGACCTTCGGCTCTCCATGAAGCTTGGAAGGCTTGCCAAGCTGCGGCCACATCTTCGGAAGGGTTTAGCAGTTGGTTGTCGTCGAAGGTAGTGGGAGCCGCCCCTGAATCTGGTGCTACTGATAGCCCTAGATCTTCGTAGTAGCGAAGTACTCCGAAAGCAGCTACTTGGCCAGAGAGTTCTCCATACCGAATACATGCTGTCTTCATCGTCTTCGCTGCTCCTTGGATCATCTTTAGTCATCGCAGCAAGGGGACGTTGTCACTCGAAGATAGTGTCCATTGAGTACCAAAGTACTCTAGAACACATAAAAGATTGTTCATGACCTCCGTTGCTACCTTCTCCGACTTCATTTTATCTTCAATTAAAACATCCCTCGACGAAGTTAGCTCATCTACCACAGCGGATAGTCTAGCTGCCTCCGTAGACAGAGAACTCTTCTGGCTAAGCAGGTTGTTGGCTTCCTCTCTGGCTTTAGCCTTCTCCTCTTGAAGCTTAAATAGTTCAGCACCTGCCGTGGCATGTTCTGCCCGCATTTTCTCTATCTCAGCCCAAAGCACGATTTGTTCGGCTTTGAGCTTCTTATTCGCAGCCTCCAGACTAAGCCTGGCCCTCCTCTCCGCTACAACCATTTCGTCTAAACTGGAGATTCGAACTTCGGAGCCTTCAAGACTCCTTTGGAGAGTTGAAATCCTCTCCTGAAGATGAAGGCTTCCTCGCTCATTCGAGACAGCTGTAGCCCGAGGTAAGACTATTTGCTGCAAGGAGAAAAAGCAAGGTGAGGAATTGTTCATAAGCTAACATTAATCTTGTTTTGCAGATACTTTGTACCTGGTATGCTTCCCGTTCTAAGGCTGCATTTAGCTCCGAGCCCTCAGCTTCGCTAAGTATGGCTACTAAGTCCGTCTCCCCAACTTCTTGGTTGGCTCGATCCAAAGGCTCGAGCAGGGCCCGAAGTCCGGTCCTTCGCTCCAGAAAAGGAGCTAGGAGGGGGAGCATGGAGAGAGCCCTTTGATCGTCTTCGTTCGGCGAAGGGTCAGAGTGCTGCGCTGCATCTTCGGAGACCTCGGTGGACTGGCCCCCCTCCGTAGATTGACCTCCGTCTGTTGATTCAGATGGAGTTAATCCTGAGTTTGGAGCAGGAAAGGGGTCCATTTTGCCTTTACCTTTGCCAGGTCCCATCTGCGCAACTGCTGGAACCGACCCCGGAGATGTCGAGGTTCCAGGAATAGTATCTTCAGGAGGAGTCACCTCCATGGGAGCGGACCCTGCCAAAACAAAGGTATTATGTAATGCATAATTTTGCAGGGTAAAGAAAAATGTAGTTCAAGTAAAGTTTACCTCCGAAGCCCTGTTGGCAGTGGAGTACAGGGCTGCTCGAAGGATCAAAGGCCACTTCGAAGTCGTCATTGGACTCGGTGGCTGGAACCGAAGGGTTGATTACTGGAGCCTCCCTGGGAGCAATAGCTACCACTTCGTCCAGAATCGACGCCTGTTCAGCCGGAACTTCGACCCCGTCTTCAGCAACAGAGGCTTCTTGATGCGGCAAGTCTGGCTGGACGCTTGAGGTCTCAGCCTGTCTGGAGCTTTCCGGAACATCTGGCATGCTAGCTGCGTCCCCAGATTCCGCATCTACTTGGGCTTCATCTTCAGCAATTAGGTCCATGAGGACCCTTCCCTCGTCTTTAGAGGAATCAGAGGGCGAAGCCACCAGACTTGAAGGAGCCACTTTCTTCGTCTTTCGGGCTAGCTTTTTCACTGGGGTCTTAGCCGGAGCCGAAGGCCCAGCATCCGATTTCCTCTTCTTCGGCCCTTGCTCTGAAGGTACCTAGTACGAAAGAGGAGGGGGTGCAACTCCGAGTACGCCCCATACTCGGTTGAGCCGTTCCCAACTACCCACTAGTTTTTTCCTCCACTCCTTTTCGACCGGAGTTGGAACCCCTAGGATCTTCTCCGAAGCTCGACTAATTTGCTCTAAAGTCATAGGAGCTTGAGAAGCTACAAGATAAGTTTACATTAGTCATTTCATAAAACAATTATATATAAAACATGTTGTGTTTTGAAGCTACCTGTATGGCTCGAGTCAGAAGAAATCTTTCGGAGTCCACCCTCCGGATCTTCTTCGAAGATGATAGGCCAGTTGGCCATCAGAGGTTGAATTTGGAGCCCAATGAACTCCTCTGCTAAGTCCCGCATGCTCATGCGGTGACTAATCCTTTCAAGTAGGCTAAGGCGAGCTTCGAGCTAGCCGGGGTCTAGGTGGACTTGGGCTTCTCTTCGGAAGTGTATATCTCGCAGAGGTCTGGCCAGACGACTCTCTACTCCAACTTCGGCATAGAACCACCGGAGAATCCAATCTATGTACCATCTGGCGTTGATGGCTTTCGCTGGAAATCTCAGTTGGAATTCGTCCCGAAGTCTTAAGTTGATACTGCCGAAGGCTATCACAATTTTCTCTCCCCAGAACCTTGGTAAGTTTTTAGTTGGCAAGATGCCCTGTGCAGTGCTGCGAAAATTTCTGCTCTTCCTTCGTAGCCTTCAGCTCGTAACGCCCATTCGAAGATGGCTAAGCGCGCTATCGCATTCGGAGATAGCTGAGGAAGGGTAACATGAAATAAGTCCAATACCTCCGAAAGGAAGTCAACTGCTGGGAGTCCTAACCTCGCTTCGAAGACCACAACTTCTCCAGGCCTCGGAGCGGGGATGGTTTCTTTTCCTGGTTTCCGGATGATGACCCCTAAGCCAATCTTCCCTTCTACTACAGTTGTGATCGTCTCCCTCTTGGAGGTAGATGGCCCCAATGTATAAGATTGGTCCAGATACTTCGAAGAGGCCGGGAGGAGATCTTGAGGGCCAGTCTGTTGGGGATTCACCGTCGGAGCCGCCGCTGCTGGCACCGCCGCTGTTGCTGCCGCTGCCGCAGCCTGCTGCCGGGCTAGGGCCGAAGCCGCTCTAGGAACCTTGAAGCTAGTTTTCGCCATGGACTCGCACCGGATGCTAAAGCTGGAGTCTGGAGGTTAGGGATTTGTTGAACAAAGATGGTGAGAAAGGTATTTGAGATGTGTCTGGGTCCCCTATTTATAGCCCAAGCCCACGATTTTTTACCGTTCATGTTTGCCGTTTCGCATTCTTAACCGTTACTCTTTGCGAAGTTAACACACCACGTAACTTCCGCTGGAAGGAAAAAGCCAATGGCTATTTCTTCTGAGTCTAAAAGGCTTTCTGACTTCTTAAGTTAATTCCGAGATTGTTCGAATGTAACTTTCTTAGGAATCAATTCAATGTTTTGAATTTTCGTATACTTCAGAGGTTGTTTATGTTTGTTAACCCCTACACATGATTATTTTTCTTGCGTATACTGCTCTCCTAACGTTACATATCTACCGGAGAAGTGCATTCGAGGGTCTACTGTTGGGGGAAATACTTCATCGTCGGGGTCCCTACAGCAACAAGACAAAGGAAGGTGATTTAATCGAAGGTTTCTAGCATCTAACTCTGGAAATGTACTAGGATAAGTTCGAAGGATAGAAGCGAACTCTAGTTCGGAGTATATCTTCGAACATTGACCCTTCAAAGAGCTTCTTTGCCAGCTAAGATGGAAGGCTTATCTTATTTCTTATTAGATTAGTCTTTTACCGTTTTAGCCCTATTAAGGGTACCGACTAGTTTCCACTATGTCGGTTGTAACAGAGGGGTAAAAGGGTCTTTTCCTTAAGGTTTTGGCCTATAAATACCCCCTGTTTTACCCTGTAATGAGGATCGAATATGCAGTTATTCAATACACATCTTCGAACTACTTCGGGCTATTATCCAATTCTGAGGCTTGAAATAGTTCATTTCACAAACACTTCGTTTGTCAGTTTCTAAACTCTGAAAACCTGTTAGCGTAATCTTTTACGCCAATAGATGATATGCTTGATGAATTTAGTGGGTCTATCATTTTCTCAAATATTGACTTGTGTAGTGGATACCATCAAATTAGAATGAAATTAGGAGATGAATGGAAAACATCTTTCAAAACTAAGTGCAGTTTATATGAGTGGTTAGTCATGCCTTTTGGGTTAACTATTGCACCTAGCACTTTCATGTGTTTAATGAATGAAGTATTCAGAGTATTTATTGGCAAATTTGTGGTGGTTTACTTTGATGATATCTTGATATATAGCAGGTCTATTGATGAACTTTTGAAGCATTTGTGTGTTGTTTGTAATGCTTTGAGAGATGCACACTTGTTTGGTAATCTTGAAAAGTGTACTTTTTGCATGGATCGAGTTTATTTTCTTGCCTATGTTGTTATTCCACAGTGTATTGAGGTAGTTGAAGCGAAAATTGAAGCCATCAAGAGCTGGCCAACACCTCAAACCGTCACGGAAGTGAGAAGTTTTCATGGACTTGCTGGTTTTTGTCGACGGTTTGTGAAGAATTTCAGCACCATTGTTGCTCCACTCAATGAGTTGACAAAGAAGGGAGCTTCATTCACATGGGGTCCATCACAAGAACAAGCTTTTAACATGCTTCAGGAGAAACTTACACATGCCCCTCTACTCCAACTTCCTGACTTTGGTAAGACATCTAAGCTTGAATGTGATTCTAGTGGGATTGGGATAGGAGGAGTTCTCATACAAGAAGGTAAACATGTTGCTTACTTTACTGAAAAAATGCATGGACCTAATCTGAATTATTCTACTTATGATAAGGGGAGGATGATGAGGACATCGATAGCAATGATAAAGACATCCAACACTCTATAATTCCTGGACCAATCACTCGCTCTTGTGCATGCAAGCTTAATTATGAGGTGCGTTCGTTTCTTACTTTACATAATGATATTTTGACTCTAAGGAACATGAGAAAGCACTTCTGGATCAAACACAAGAGGGAGATGTGGCACAACAATCCAATTCGGATTCCACTTCAAACTCCGATTTCAGTACGGTTTCAGCAGAACTCCCTTCATTAAAATGGCCATAATTTTCTCGTATAGAGGCGGATTGAGGCGTTCTTTAAGGCATTGGAAAGATCCAATGAATTTGGTGACAAGTCCTGGTTCATTACAAAACGTTATGTGTAATCAGAACAAGTCATCAGGAGTTGTGTCACTGTTTTGGGTGACTTTGGCCTTCTATCCGTTTAGGGCCTTAAGCCCAACAATAGGGAAGGCTTTCCACAAACCCTAAGTATTAATACTTTGTAGCCGTCATTAATTAGGGTTGGGGTTTTCTTAGTTTCGAACAACCTTGCAGATTGAACTCTGACGTTCGTCAGATTGTGGAACCCCACTCGAGAAATCGATCTCTCATCTGTTTGCGAGATTGCGTTTCCGTGTTCTTGCTTGTGTTATCGATTCACATGTAGGGATAAGATTTCTGTACGACCGAAAGTAGCGACCAGAGGGGGGTGAATGGGCGCCTAAAAATTCTTGCGAATCAATGGCCTTCTCCCAACACCCACCGCACCTCATCAAACAACCAGCGGAAACAAAAACAGTCCACAGGTCCAAAGATAATCTAGCCTAAAAATGACTAGTGTCCTAATCGAAAAGACACCAACACAGTGCTTAAAGGAAGATTAAAATAACTCACAACATCAATGACATCTCCACAAAAATTCCCATCAAATCAAAGTAAAAATATCAGGCGCATAACCACTATCCATGTCTCATTAACATTTCATCTCATACAAGATAGGTAAGAGTCTACTCAAAAATAAACTGTAAAACTTCAAGCCTAATGATTAGCACAATTTTTAATATATTTAATCTAAACAGAAAAATAAATCGCTAAACAAGCAGTGTATTTATCTTAGATTAAATACCTAACAACACTGAAATAGATGAACTAACAAGCTCTAATATTATGATCAAAATACCGCAGATGCTAGACAATAAAAACGTGATGAAGAAACATGTTGTAGTACTTCATACCTCGGTTTGCGTGCGCTATCTTCACAGAAGTCCGTAGAAAATCCAAGCGCCTCGGTCTCCTCTCGCCCTCTGCCGTGTGCATGCCGTTCATGTCGCCGCGTGCCGCAGAAGATCTGGCTGGTCGTGGAAGAGCCCAAGCTGCAGCGTGCCTTGGAACCCGTGCTTGTGCTTGTTGCCGTGAGCCTCTTGAAGTCTTCGGTGGTGTGGCTTCCCACAAGCAAAGCTGTGCGGCTTCGCTGTCCAGCGCCACACGTAAGCGTTGCTTGCTACGCTGCACGCTACTCAGCCTAGGCTACGTGCATAGCTTGCTGCTACTGCTGCTTGCCTCGGTGAATTTTCACGTGAGAAGCGAGGTGCCGTGAGAAGAAACACGCCGGGGAGGAGAATAAAAACACGGTGGCGGCGGATTTTTCAAGGAGATGAAAAATCAGCGGCGGCGAAAGAATCCTCAGGACGACGAACAAAAAGTGACCAAATATTTGGAATTAGTAAAGTGAATTATGAAAAGGGTATGCCTAACCCTAGGGTATTGGGGCCTTTTTATAGGCATCCCAATAAATGGGAAAATGCAAAAATACCCCTAGGGTTTTTACAGACGCTGAATAAAAAATGGAAAAGACCGAAATACCCTTAGGATTTTTTACAGACTCGACTGACAGACTGTGGGCCTAAAGGCAAAATAGTAAAAACCTAAATAAAGATAACTTGTCCTGATGCGGAGCTTTCATAGTGGCTACGACTTCGCCTCAAAATGGTCAGATCCGAGATCAGCGTTTAGTTTTGCGCCGAAACTGACAAATGGTCCACCGTCTTTGCATCGTGTACCCGGATTGGGCCGACCCGATTCCGCAGCTCCCTCAGCCTAGAAATCGCTCACCGCCCGTGTACCTGAGTCAATCCCGGTCAATAGCCCAGTGGATCCTATGCTGCTCCTAGCCCATGTACCCGGATTGGGCCAGCCCGACTTCGCGGCCCCTCTGCCCGACAGTCGCGCGCTGCCCATGTACCTGAGTCACACGTGGCCCAGACACAGCAGGTCTTCTCTTCACTTCATGTCATCTTTGACTTCCATTGACAATACTCGTCACATCTGTAGCCATGAGGCCCATGCTCTTCAGCATGGCACCTCAATCTCCCCCTTGATTAGTGCATTGTCAACACTTCTCTTCATCAGCTATCCAATACCTGCAAGCACATGTGGAAACATGAAAACAAAACATAAGAGAACAGAAAAGAAGAAAATAAAATAAAAGTTTAACCCTATTGACCAAAAGCCGAACAAAAGCAAGAAAGCGGTCATTATGGTTAACCAAAAATAAAATCTCAAAACAAGTGCAATCTCAGAATTATCTACAAGGATATCCAAAGAGTAAGGGCAAAAGAGACAAAAAACTCCCCGTGAAACAAATCCCAGAGAAAGCCAAAACTCCCCATAAACTCTTCTAAAAGATCGAGTAACCAAAAATTCTCCCCCTTGTTGACAATTGGACTCATCAAGCGAGATCAATCATATAACAGAAGCAAGCTCAAAGTGTGATATGAGAATATCCATGACATGAACATACACAAAAAAAGACTCAAGAAAAGAGTAAAGAAGAAAGAAAGCTAACTCAAAATATCCTAAAAAGGATACACAACACCCAAATCCCCTCGCAAATGCTCAAAAGTAGACTGATCTAGGGGTTTGGTGAAAATGTCAGCCAACTGATGATGGGTATCAACATGAACAAGGTCAATGACACCTTTCTCATATTGATCCCTTAGAAAGTGAAAGCGCACATCAATGTGTTTGGTTTCTGAATGGAGACATGGGTTTTTCCCTACACTAACCGCGCTAGTGCTATCACAGAACAAAAGAACTCTGGTAGGAAAGAACAACCCAAAATCTCACAAAGTGGAAATCATCCAAACCAACTAGAAGCCAGATAAATCAGGAGACGATGATGCTGAATACTAAAGACCTAGATCGGGCGCATAGGTAAGGTACTTGAAAATGCGCTTGACAGCCTGCCGATGAGACGCGCGTGGTGAAGACTAGAAGCGCGCACACAGTCCCACGATAAACTGTATGTCTGGCCTCGTCACCGCCAAGTATAGCAGCGAACCAATCATCCCTCGATACTCTCTCTCGTTGACCTTGACGCCGCTTTTTTCCTTATCTAGGCCCCCAGATGTACCCATTGGGGTCATCTGAGTCTTCAGATCTCCACCAAAGTCAAACTTCTTCAACATGTCCCACGTGTACTTACTCTCGTGGATGAAGATGTCGTCCTTGGTCTGCTTGATCTAGAATCCTTGGAAATACTTGAGCTCACCCATGAGGCTCATCTCAAACTCACTGTGCATCTTCTCAGAAAAATTGGACACAAGCGCATCAGTAGAACCACCAAAAATAATATCGTCCACGTAAATCTGAGCAATCAAGAAGTCTGAGCCATCTCTAAGCAAGAAAAGTGTTTTGTCCATAGAACCCATCACAAAGCCATTCCCCAAAAAAACTGCTTCAACCGGTCATACCAAGCTCTGGGGGCGTTCTTCAGACCGTATAAAGCCTTCTGCAGCTTAAAAACATGTCGAGGAAACATAGGGTTCTCACAACCGGTGGGTTGCCTAACATAGACCTCCTCCTCTATGTACCCGTTCAGAAAAGCACTCTTGACATCCATTTGAAAAATCTTAAACCCCTTAGAAGCGGCAAAAGCCAAAAGAATGCCAATGGACTCAAGACGGGCAACAGGGGCGAAGGTCTCCTCAAAGTCAATACCCTCTTTCTGGCAAAAACCTTGGGCAACTAGTCGAGCTTTGTTGTGCACCACAACCCCATCTTCACCTTGCTTGTTCTTGAACACCCACTTGGTGCCTATGGGGTTGCATCCGGGTGGCAGCTCAACTAGTGTCCAAACCTGATTGCAGACAAAATTCTCAAGTTCTTCTTGCATGGCATTAATCCAATCTGAATCAGAAAGAGCATGATAAACGTCTCTGGGCTCAAAATATGCGACAAACGCAGACTCAACAAACACAACAAGCGAGTCAACAGAAGAGCGCAAAGTTCTCTCAGAAAGATCACCGACGATGAGCTCTGAGGGGTGATCACGCTGAACTGCTCGGGATCCCAGGTGATCAGAAGTCACCTCACCGGAGTAAGCAGCTGGCACCTCTAGACTCGACTGAGGGGGCTCGATCGAAGTGGAAGAAGTGATCAGAGGTCCGCCCTCATCCTTAGTCGAAGTCTCAGAAGGTGTGGGGTCTGCAGGCTATGCAGAAGGCCCACCCTCATCAACAGCTGGAACGTCATCATCTTCCTCGAAGATGGACTCTCCAAGCTCATCATCTCCTGAAAGCTCAAAAGAAGAGGTCAAAGAAGGAAAGGACTCATCAAAAGAAACCTCGCAAGTCTCGACAAGTTGCTGGGAGTCGAGGTTCCAAACACGGAAGCCTCGAGAATGCAAAGCATAACCAAGAAAAACTCCATCCCAGCAACGAGACTCAAATTTGTCCAAATGCCCTCCCTTCTTGAGCACAAAGCACTTGTAGCCAAACGCTCGCAAGTGACTCACCTTGGGCTGTCTGCCAAACCGCAACTCATATGAAGTCTTACCTAAGTAAGCTATAAGAAAAATGTGGTTGGCCAAATATCAAGCCGTGTTCATGGCTTTAGCCCAAAAGCGCCTAGGAGTCATATGCTCATCGAGCATCATCCTGGCCATCTCGACTAGCGTGTGGTTCTTTCGTTCCACAACGCCGTTTTATGGGGGAGTGTATGGTGTAGAAAACTGATGATCAAGGCCCTGATCACTACAGAAGCTGACGAACTAAGAGTTCGTAAACTCAGAGCCGTTGTCAAAGTGAATTGCTCGCATCTGACCATTGTTCTCGTTCTTCAGCTTCAAAATCAGGTCATGAACAAACTAAAAAAGTCTCATCCTTAGACTCCAAGAAGAAAACCCACGAGAATAGAGAAAAATCATCAACGATCACAAGCACGTACCACTTCCCACCGACTGAGCATACCCGAGCTGGACCAACAGTGTCCATGTGTAACAGTTCTCTCGGGTACGAAGTCATCACCTGAGTCACAGGTGAGTCAGAAGCGGCAACCATTTTCCCATGATGACAGGGATGACAAACTAGATGCTTCTCCATCTTAAGCTTGGGCAATCCTCGGATGAGGTCCATAGAGCTCAATCTGACTAGCAGATCAAAACTCAAATAGCCTAACCTCCTATGCCACTTCCAGAGCTCAGATGAGGATCCAACAATCAAACAGCGAGAAGGGCCAAAAGAACTAGAGAAGTCAATCCGAAAAACCTTACCGAAGGGTAAGATCTGGCAAACCAAAGACCCTCTAGAATCAACCACAGAAGACATGCCCTTCTTAAAATGAACCTCCAAACCATCCTCAAGAAGTTGCGAAACAGAAATCAAATTGAAGTTCAAGTTTCCAACCAAAGCAACATTCTTCAAAGAAAATGGTCAGAGATGCGAATTGAGCCAATGTCGTGTACCTTCCCTTGACCACCGTTCCCGAAGGTGATGTATTCCTTGGAGCTCGGGGGAGAGAGGCTGGAGAACCATCTGCGATGTCCTGTCATGTGGCGAGAGAATCTTGAATCCATGATCCACACGTCCTCCAGTCCTCGATCCTGCACAGTTAGTGGTTGTAAGTGGGAGCAAATGGTCCGGCACCAGGTTTAGCAAAAGAGCTAAACCAGTGTCGAGCCATCTGCTCAAAAGAAGGAAAGTAGAAAGAATCATAAGAGTCTGGACCAAAACGCGGCTCAAAGCGCGGTCCTCGGTTCTGCCTAAAGTCTCGGCCACGAGGTCCAAAACCGTATGCAGAACGGCCTGGAGCTCTACCGGAGCGAACACCACCCTCCGGAGCATGGGCATGAAAGCCGTCTCCTCTACCACCACCTACATGACGTGACCTGGCCTCTAGCCTCTCCCCGCATCGAGGAACTCTTAGTCTACCACCCTATTGGTAGAACTGCTCCTGCCCACCACGAGCTCTCTCTGCTCTCAACCCGCTTCCTCCTGAAGCAAAACTCCTCAAGATGCCCATCTCTCTGACAGTACTCACAGCGGTAGGTAGGCTTCTTGGGATTTGGTTGAGGCTTGGGGTTCTTGGGATTGGTGGTGTTGGGTGTAGATTCTTTGGTGTGAGAGGGTCCAGGTAGAGAGTCTAGAGAAGTGTGGAGATGTTTGGGATTTGGGATCCAGATGGGCTTCTTGGGTGGAGCTTTAGGCTGTTCTTGGAACACTCCATCCTTTGGCTGACTAGCCTGGAAAGACTCAGTGGAGTGAGTCTTGGGATATCTTTGTTCAGGAGTCATCTTACTCCACTCCACTTCTCGGCTAATGGCACTCTCAAAATCAGCCTTGGTATAGGTGTAACCTACCCGAAACCCATCCTGCCTCTTGAACTACTGGATCATCATGCCGAGTTGTGGCTCTCTGGACATCAGCTAGGTCCTGTCTCAAGGAAGCTAGTACCTCCACCTGAGACAAGCAGGTCTCACACTCTCTATCGACTTGGACAGACTTCTCAGCTTTCAGCTTGATCAACTCCAATCTAAGAGACAAGCAGTTCTCACAAACAGTGGGTGGAACTGACAATGTCTCAAGCTCTAGCCTATTTTTCTCTAGTTCAGCTTTGACTCTCTCCAACTCGCCCAACTACTCATCACCCTTGGCTTTCAGCTCAGCTAAACTAGCTAGATGGGATGGGCAATCAACACAGGGCACAACGATAGTGGCAAGAGAATCTTTCATCTCCATCTGAGCACTCTCAAGCTTAGTGGCCAAAGCGTCCCTCTCATCTACCCTCTCTGTGTACCTAGACTTCAGAGTCGTCAGGTCACACAGTAACACCTCATAGTTTGGTCACTCACTGCTACCACCCAAGCAGGGGGAAGAAGATAGACTCTCAATCGTGCCATTGGCCACGACAAGCTCACTCTCAAGCTCATCTATCCTCTTCTTAGCCCCTCTGAGCAGTTTGTTGGGGGAAAATATTCCATCTTCAAGATTATCGTAGCAACAAAATAAAGACTGGTGATTAAGATGAAGATGTCCAATATATAATTTCGGAGATGCATCCAGTCAAGTTCGAAGTATGAAGACGGACTCTGGTTCGGAGTCTATCTTCGAACGTAGACTCTTCCGAGAGCTTCTTTGCCAGCTAAGATGGAAGACTTATCTTCTTTCTCATTAGATTAGTCTTTTACCATTTTAGCCCTATTAAGGGTACCGAATAGTTTCCACTATGTCGGTTGTAATAGAGGGGTAAAAAGGTCTTTTCCTTGATGGTCGGGCCTATAAATACCCCCCCGTTTTACCCTGTAATGAGGACCGAATACAAGTTATTCAATACACACTTTCGAACTATTCTAAGTTATTATCCTTTCGGAGGCTTGGAATAGTTTCTTTCGCAAACACATCGTTTGTTAGTTTCTAATCTTCAGAAACCTGTTAGCGTAATCTTTTACGCCAACAGTTGGCGCCGTCCGCGGGGAACTTAGTCCAAGAAACTTCGTTCTCTACCAACTTCTTACACCATGCCTCCTAAGCGGAGCGCAACTGGTAACCTTGTTCGGAGGTCCCCTCGGACCTCTAGAGTGATATCTCCAGACACAGTTGAGGTCGGAGGACCTTCGAATTTTCCTCCACCTCAAACTCCGGAAGGGATTCCCATTCCTCGAGCATACGGAGTTCCTCCGCCAACTCCATCTATACTTCAGCCACCCGGAGTTCCTCTTCCACCTCAAGTTCCACTCCGAACTGATCCTTACAGTTCTCAAGACCCGGAAGATCCTTCCGGAGGAGATGAAGACAATCTTGGTGATATGGCCGCTCAAATGGCCAGTCTCCAAGCCGAAGTAGCGAGATGGCGGCAAGAAGCTGCAAATAGGCTTCGATCTCAAGCCATCCCAGTTATTCCTGAAGTGCCTAACGACGATGAACCTATCTATCCTGAATCCCCAGAGAACGCCTCCTTTGATACCGAGCCTCCGCTGCATCCTGAACTGCAAAAAGATCGCTTCGACCCGAAGTTTAAGACTTCGAAGCTTTGCAAGTATGCCGGAGATGAAGATCCTGGAGAATTTGTCCGATCTTATGCTTTGGCGATTGAAGCCAGTGGAGGAGTGCGGGACACCATGGCAAAATGTTTCCCCTTGGCTCTTCAAGGAGTAGCTTTGCGATGGTTCTGATCTTTAAAACCAGGATCAATCAGTTCATGGGGGCAGTTAAAGAAAAAGTTCGTGAGTAATTTCTAGGGCACCTTCGTGCCTCCAATGTCGACGGGAAGTCTTTTCCAAGTGAAGCAGCTTCCTGGAGAAACCCTAAGACAATACTTCAAGCGCTTCGCTCATACGAAGTCGCAGATCTGAGGGTTAACTACGTCTTCAGTAGTTGACGTAGCTCGGGAAGGAGTCATTCATCTAGGCCTCCTTGATAAACTCCACCGGAAAAGCATATCTTCTGTTTCTCAGCTGATGTCCTGTTTTGAAGAATATGCAAGGTCAGAAGAGGGCTGGCTTCGGAGAACTACAGCTACTCCGTCCATACTGCAGGAAGTAAAATTGGAAGTGAAAACTTCGGCACAGTCGTAGGAACCTGTCTTCGAAGTTCAGCATGATAAGAGAAGGGGGCAAAAGCATCCTCGTTCAGAAGTTCTGAACATTGCACCCCCACAGAAGTTTGCCCAAAGAGCTCCGCAACCTTCGGGAAACAAGGCCAGCGGCTGGAGGCCGCCAGGGAAACTGGCTGCCAAGGGCCAGACCCTTTTCTGCTGTATTCATGGTGAAAACCGAAGTCACGCAACTGATGCGTGCAAAGCTATACTTGCCCTGAGAGGAGAATATCTAGAGAGAACTTCGGGTCGAGGTACTACTGACCGAGTTCCAGTTGAAGTGCGTCCGGAGCCTCTCCAGGCTGTGGCGTGGATAGAAAACTTCGAAGCTGCAAGACGCCCTTCGGTGGTCAATATTATGCCACCTCCGAAGCAAGAAGAGGGGCTAGACCGAGGAAAAAGAGTAGTCCTCCCTATCTCCGGAGGAGGTACTCTCGGAAGCATGTCAAAAAGGCAGAGAAGAGAGTATGTCAGAGAAGTGGGGCACATTGGAACTTCGTCGTCTGCAACTGCTATGCCGGAATGGTCCCATGTGCCAATATCTTTTTCTGCAGAGGATGCAGCTAGCATTAAATTTCCACATGCAGACCCACTTGTCATTACTGCCGACATTGCAGGAACTGAGGTCCGAAGAGTGCTAATTGACAGAGGGAGTTCGGCAGACATTATTTTTGTTCAAGCCTTCGATCAATTATGCATCTCCAGAAAGCACCTTCTTCCAGCGGCTCATCCTTTGCAAGGCTTCGCAGGACCTCCGCTTGATGCACTCTGCCAAATTGGCTTGGAAGTTACCTTCGGAGAAGGATTGTTAGCTAGGACAGAGGAAGTAATCTTTGACGTCGTGGATGCTCCATATGCCTACAACGTCATCTTCGGAAGAGGCATGTTAAATCAGTTCGGAGCTGTGGCACACCACAATTACTTGTGCATGAAGATGCCCACACAAGCGGGAGTTCTCACTATCTTCGGAGATCAAGCTACCGCCCGAAGAGCGGAGTATGGTCACGGCCCCCCTCTTGATCCAAGACAAGTGAATAGTGTGCAAGATAATCAAGAAAATTTTTCTACTCCTAGCGAATCTTCGAAGAAATCCTTCCCAAGACCATGTCCTGAAGGAGAGATTGCAACGAAGGTTATTATTAAAAATGGTAAAGAATATTCATTTCAATTTGGTAAAGATTTACCTCCAGAAGTTGCTACCTCCTTAGAAAAAGTAGTTGAAGAGAATTTAGATATCTTTGCTTGGTCTGACGAAGACATCACCGGAGTCAGTCGGGATATTATTGAGCACAGTTTACTCGTAACCCGAAGGCCCGGCCTGTTCGGCAAGGACTCCGAAAAATGTTTGTAGAAAGAGCTGTTCTTGCAAAAGAAGAAGTTAAAAAATTGCTGAAGGCTAGGATTATCAGAGAAGTGGCTCACACAGAATGGTTAGCCAACCCAGTCTTCGTCAAGAAAAAATCCTCCGGGAAGTGGCGCATGTGCATTGATTTCACATCCTTGAATAAAGCATGCCCTCGTGACCCCTACCCCATGCCCCGAATTGATCAATTGGTCAACTCCACTGCAGGTTCGGAGTTATTAAGCTTCCTTGACGCGTACTCTGGTTATCATCAAATATGGTTGAAACGCGAAGATGAAATCAAGACAAGCTTCGTAACTCCCTCAGGAGTCTTCTGTTATGTAAGAATGCCCTTTGGCTTAAGAAATGTCGGGGCTACTTTTTCGAGGCTAGTTGCTAAGGCTCTGGGTCATCAATTAGGTCGCAATGTAGAGGCCTATATGGATGATATTGTAATAAAGAGTGCTTTAAAGCACCAACATAGCCTAGACTTAGCAGAAACATTTAATAGCCTTCGGGCATGTGGGATTCATCTTAACCCCGAGAAATGTATCTTCGGAGCTAAGGCTGGGAAGTTGTTAGGGTATTTAGTTTCAAGCAGAGGGATTGAAGCTAGCCCTACTCAGATAACTGCACTACAGAAGATGGCTCCTCCAGAAAATTTAAAGCAAGTGCAAAAGTTGACTGGTCGTCTGGCAGCACGTAGCAGATTTTTAGCAAGGTCTGCGGAGAGAAGTTTGCCCATCTTTAAAGCATTGAAAGGGTCCAAAGATTTTGCATGGACACCAGAGTGTTAGAAAAGCTTCGAAGATATTAAAGAGTATCTCAGTAATCTTGCTACACTCACGGTGCCTACTGCGGACGAAACCCTACTCCTTTACCTTGCAGCTACAGGCTCTGCTGTCAGCGCAGTCCTTGTCAGAGAAATGGATTTCAATGGGAAGTTGGTACAAAATCCAGTTTATTTTGTGTCCGAAGCATTATCAGGAGCGAAGACAAGGTATTCCGAGCTCGAAAAGTTCACTTATGCTCTGATAATGGCTTCGAGGAAATTGAGACATTGTTTTTTAGCTCATAATGTAATTGTACCAACATCGTATCCTTTGGGAGATATGCTCCAAAGTAAAGATTCCACTGGAAGAATTGGAAAGTGGGAAGTTGAACTAGCACCCTTTGACATATCCTTTCTGGCAAGGACAACAATCAAATCGCAAGTCTTAGCAGATTTTGTAGCAGAATGGACTCCCCCTGCAACGTGGGTTCCGGAGAAGTCAAGTGAAGGAGTTTGGACTGTTTTTTCTGATGGGGCTTTCCAAGCATCCGGAGCAGGTGTTGGAGCAGTTTTAATTTCGCCTTCGGGGAAAAGAGCAATGTACTCCGCAAGACTCAACTTTAAGTCTACCAATAATATAGCGGAGTATGAAGGGATTTTACTGGGACTCCGAAAAGCACGTGCTCTAGGGGCTACAAGAGTTGTTATAAAGACAGATTCTCAAATAGTAGCAGGGCATGTAGATAAAAGTTTTCAAGTTCGACATCCACAGCTTGCAAAATACTTAGAAGAAATCCGTAAGATCGAAGCACAATTCAAGGGTATTTCCATTCGGAGTATACCAAGAGTAGAAAATGTGCAAGCGGACATCTTAGCAAAAGCTGCAGCCGGAGCTATGGATATACCAGAAGAGTCTTTTTTATGAAGAACTCAGTACACCTTCGGTGCCAAAAATTCCCTCCGCAGAGATTCTTTGCATTCCAAGTACAGATTGGAGAAATTCGATCATGGAAATTTTGCAAGGAGGAGCAAATTCGTTTGAAGAGCCACAGTTTTCAAGATTGAAACTCAGGGCCAGGAATTATCAAATAATCAACAGTATTTTATACAAGGCTAGAGTATGTTCCCCTTTACTCCGATGTATATCCCAAACCGAAGGCCAAGATATTCTTTGAGATATTCATGAAGGGCTTTGCGGTAGCCATCTGGCCCCTCGAGCTTTGGCAGGAAAAACACTTCGTCCGGGGCTTTATTGGCCTACGATAGTAGCAGATGCGGAGAACATAGTCCGCACATGCCAAGGATGTCACTGGATGGGTCGACGTAGTCATCGCCCACCAACAACTCTTCAAGTTATTGCTCCGGTATGGCCCATGGCCAAATGGGGTATGGATTTGATTGGTCCCTTTCCAGTAGCTATGGGAAATTTAAAGTTCACTGTGGTAGCTATTGAATATTTTTCTAAGTGGTTAGAAGCAGAGCCCTTAACAGCTATCACTTCGAACAATGTACAGAAATTCTTTTGGAAAAGTATCATTTGCCGGTTCGGAGTGCTTAGACAACTCACAATTGATAATGGAACACAGTTCGATGCAGAACCTTTCAGAAATTTCTGTGAAGATCTAGGCATCCAGTTATGTTTTGCTGCAGTGAGGCATCCTCAGTCTAATGGAGCTGTAGAAAGAGCCAATGGAAATTTTTTATCTAGGCTAAATCGAAGGATAGTAGGATTAGCAAAAGGACTGTGGACCGAAGAACTTCCAAAGATTTTATGGTCCATTCGGACTACGCAAACAAGGTCCACAGGTTTCACTCCATTCAGATTGCTATTCGGAGATGAAGCTATGACTCCAACGGAGCTCAAAGGAGGATCACTTCGCAGCACCGAACTAGAGATTGAAGGAGAAAGACAAGCTTCGCTGGATTTAACAGAGGAGACAAGACTTCGAGCTGTAGCCAATTTATCAAAGTATCATCAGCAGACAAAGGCTTGGTTTGACCCGAAGGTTAAGATCAATGAGCTTAGACCGGGTCATCTCATTTTACGAAGCATCATAGCGCCAGGAAAATTAGGAAATAAATGGGAAGGTCCATACTTAATTGTTCGTTCAGGATGTCCTGGCTCTTTTAAATTAGCTAATTTAGAAGGTGAAGAGTTAGCACATACTTGGCATGCGGAGCACCTAAAGCGATACTTCGCATAGGGGCTTCTTGTAATCATTTGTAATCATCTTAAGAATTAATAAAGCATATGGTTCAGATAGTGCCTACCCCTCATAAACTTCCAGCTTCCGAGTGGACGCACTGGAACCGTGGAGTTGACCGAGAGGGAAGTGTCATTAATTTGAAAAATATTTTCGGGCTTTGAACCATTGGTTCGAAGTTTCCGACGGGGGGCTGACATAATCCGGAGTCCAAGCCACCGGCTTGTAGGCATCCGTAAAAGAGCCCAAAACCACATCATACGGAGTCCAAGCCACCGGCTGGTAGACATCCGTAAAAAGAGTCCAAGGAGACCAAATCATGCGGAGTCCAAGCCACTGACTTGTAGACATCTGTAAAAAGAGTCCAAAGAGACCAATGCGAACTTCAAACCACTGGTTTGACAGAATTCGCAAAAAAGAGCCGAATGAGGCCAAAACAAAACAGAGTTTGAGCCATGAACTTCGAATGTCTGTTAAGAAAGTCTAAAGTGACAAATTATCTAAGACACTAAAGTGTCCGGAAAGTTATCTCAAGTGATTTCTTTTCAAAAACAGAAGGTACTAAGTTGCCATTCTTCAGATTACAAATAGTCGAAGACATTTTATAAGATTTTAAAAGATCTTTAAATTACTGAGGGGCTCCGAACCCCCAAAATTGTACTCCCAAGTTTTTCTTTGTGCCTAACCATCTTTGAACATAGTTCGAAGTTGCTTACACCCAAAGAGGGGCTAATAAATAGGGAGACAATTTTAAATCAATATTTATTATTCGAGAAAATATGATTACATCATGAAAAATTGGTATCTATACCAAGAAGGAATCGAAGACCTCTTCGATCTCTAGAGCTAGGGTTGGAACGACTAGTTCCAGTGCCGGGAGTTCTAACAACTTTGCGTTTAACTCTTCTACCTCCCGTCGAAGCTCTAAAGTCTTTTTGTTCTTGTTAAAGCTCGGCCCAAGTTCGAAGCCTTTCGGGACTTCTTTCCCAGCTTCCAAGTTCTTCAGGCTTTTTACCTTGAACCTCATCTTCGTCTTCGGACCATATAATGTCTTCAAAAGATGAAGTTTCCAAGTTAACTTCTTTTTCTTCCTCTTTAATACAAGATAGTATATCTTTACTTATTTCGGACGTAATTGCTCCGGAACTATCTCGAGGAACTAGAAATTGAGGACGCTTGTGAAGTTTTAAGATATCGAAGGTAGCCCATAATAAGCGAAGTTCGTCGTTAACATCTAACACTTCGACATCTTCCATATGAGGCAAAGCCTAAAAACATGATAAACAAATCTTCATTCATAAATGTACATAAGTGTAATGTTTTACATAGTTGAAGATCCTAAGGTAATTCTAAACCTGCGGGTTTGGAGGAGGCTGACTGCTCAAAGCTTGGGACCGAGCCTGCTTCTGGCGTTGTCCTTCGTCAATCCAGGCCTTGATCGCAGAGCGACCTTCGGCTCTCCATGAAGTTTGAAAGGCTTGCCAAGCAGCGGCCACACCTTCGGAGGGAGTAAGAAGCTGGTCGTCATCAAAGGTAATAGGACCCTCTCCTGCGCTCGGAGTTATCGATCGACCCAGATCTTCGTAGTAACGAAGTAGGCCAACAGCAGCCACTTGTCCGATGATTTCTCCGTAACGAATGCTTGTTGTCTTCATTTGCTTCGCTACTCCTTGAATCCTTTTCAGCCGGCGCAGTAGGGAGATGTTGTCATCCGAAGGAAGCGTCCCAGTAGTACCGATGTACTCCAGAACGCCTAGCAATTGGTCCATGACCTCTGCAGCTACCTTCTCATACTTCAGCTTATCTTCAATTAACGCATCCTTCATCGAAGTTAGCTCTTCTATTACTCCAGAGAGCCTAGCCGCTTCCGTAGTTAAAGAATTCTTATGATTCAGTAGCTGGCTAGCTTCTTCTCGGAGCCTAATAAGCTCGGCCCCCGCAGTAGCCTTCTCCGCCCGCATCTTTTCAATTTCTGCTCGAAGCACAATTTTTTCTGCTTCGAGCTCCTTGTTCACAGCCTCCAAGCTTTGTCTGGCCCTACGCTCCGTTGAAACCATGTTGTCCATGTGGACCAATCGACCTTTGGAGATAGTCAGATTTCATTGAAGAGTTGCATTTTCCTCTCAAAGGCGAATGTTTCCACGTTCATTGGAGATGTTCGCAGCTCGGGCCAAGACTGTTTGCTGCGAAAAGAAAAAACCAAGGTGAGAAATTATTCGTATATAAATTTGATTCTGTTTTGTAGATACTTCGTACCTGGTATGCTGCGTGTTCCATGGCAGCATTAAGCTCCGAACATTCCACCTCGCTCAAGATGGCCACCAAGTCCGTCTCCCCGACTTCGCGACTAGCTCGATCCAAAGGCTCGAGCAAAGTCCGAAGCCCAGTTCTTCGCTCCAAGAAAGGAGCTAGAAGGGGGAGCATGCTTAAGGCTTGTTTGTCATCTTCGTTTGGCGAAGGTCTGGAGTGTTGAGCTCTGGTCTTCGGAGCCCCAGTAGACTGGCCCCCCAGTAGATTGGCTCTCGTCTGTTGACTCAAACGGAGTTGATCCTGAGCTCGGAGCAGGGAGGGGGTCCATCTTCCCTTTGCCTTTTCCAGGCCCCATTTGAGTGGCTCCTGGAATTGGCTCCGAAGTTGTCGAAGGTCCGGGAACTGTATCTTCGGGATGGACCTCTTCCATGGAAGTGGACTCTGTAAAAACAAAGGTATTATACATTGTATAATTTTGCAGAAAAAAAGGATAAAAGAATTATTCGAAGTTTACCTTCGACATTTTGGCGGCGGGTGAGCATTGGACTGCTTGGCGGATCGAAGGCGAGATCTTCGTCAGAATCAAGCGTCAAATCTTCAACTGTCGGAGCCTTTTCATGAACAGCCGTTGTTGCTTCATCCGGAATCGAAGCTACAGAGACTTCGACTCCACTTTCATCCACAGGGGCTCCGTCCTGAGGTAAATCTTCTTGAACAGCCGGAGTCCTCGCTTGCTCAAGATTCTCTTGAGACTCCGACACGTTCGCAGTTTCGTCAATTCGTACAGCTCTTTGAGCTGCATCCTCGTCAATCAACCTCATGAGCAACCTACCTTCATCCTCCTGAGAATCGGAGATTGAAGCTCTTGGGCTTGAAGGCGTGGGAACTTTTGGCTTTCGAGCCACCTTTTTAACCGGAGTCTTGGCGGAGCTCTAAGTTCCAGCTTCGGCTTTCCTCTTCTTGGGCCCTTTCTCCGAAGGTACCCAATCCATCAGAGGGGGTGGAGCAATTTCCAGCAGCACCCACACTCTGTTAGATCGTTCCCAACTTCCAACCAATTTGATTCTCCATTCTTTCTCGGTCGGAGTTGGAACGCCCAAAATCTTATCCGAAGCCCATATGATTTGTTCCGAAGTTATAGGGGCTGAAGAAGCTAAAAAACGAGTTAAGTTTGTTAATTCTTCGAATAAATATACATAGAGTATGTTGTTCTCGAAGTTACCTGCAAGACTCGAAGTTGAGGAAATTTTTCGAAGACCGCCTTCCGAATCCTCTTCGAAGATGATAGGCCAGTTGGCCATCAGGGGAGAAATTTGAAGCCCTAGGAATTCTTCGGCTAAGTCCCGCATGCTCAAACGACGACTGATTTTTTGAAGCAATCTCAAGCGAGCATCGAGTTGGCCTAGATCCGGGTGCACTAAGGCTTCCTTTCGGAAGTGCATTTCTCGCAGAGGTCCAGCTAGGCGGCTGCTCACCCCAACTTCGGCGTAAAACCATCTCAAGATCCAATCAGTATACCATCTAGCATTAATGTCATTGGCAGGAAACCGGAGAGCATATTCATCCCGGAGTCTGAAGTTGATACTTCCGAAGGCCACTACTATCTTTTCACCTTCGGAGCCTACGAATGTCTTCGGTTGACATGATGCTCTGTGTAGTGCTGCGAAGATCTCCGCTCTTCCTTCACAACCTTCGGCTCACAACGCCCATTCGAAGATGGCAAGGCGTGCTACCGCATTCGGAGAGAGTTGGGGGAGGGTGACATGAAACAAGTCCAATACCTCCGCTAAAAAGTCGACTGCTGGAAGCCCCAACCCAGCTTGGAAAAAAGCTTCGAAAACAACCACTTCTCCGGGTCTCGGTGATGGGATGATTTCCTTCCCAGGTTTGCGAATCATAACCCCAGAACTGATCTTGCCCTCTACTGCGGCCGCAAGTGATTCTCTTCTGCAGGTTGAAGGCCCTAGTTGATAAGATTGATCCATATATTTTGTCAACGCTGGGCAGAGGTCTTGATGGCCAACATTTTGGGGATTTTCCCCCACCGTCGTCATTGTTGCTGCTGTAGGTGTTGGAGCAGTCGCTGCCAATGTAGCGGTCGCCGCTGCTGCCGCAACTTGCTGCCGAGTCAAGGTTGAAGCCATTCACGGACCCTTGAAGCTGGTTTTCGCCATTAGATCTCTTGGGCTGCTTTGAAGGAAAAGGAGAGGCTAGGGTTTGAGAGTTGGTCTGTTTGCACGAAAGCGGTGGAAAGGTACAAGAAAGGGTCGGGCCCTCTATTTATAGCTCAGACCTCAATTTATTATTGTTTGCTTATGCCGTTTCGCATTCTTGACCGTTACTTTATTCCGGGATTAACGCATTATGTAACTTCCGTCAGAAGGAAAAAGCCAACGGCTGTTTTTTCCGAGTCTAAAAAGACTTTCGGATTTCCCAAGTTAATTCTAAAATACTTCGAATGTAATTCATTTAGAAAATAATTTGAAGTTCGCATCTCTATACGTTTCGGAGGTGTATTGTGTCTGCTAATCTCTACACATGAATATGTTTCCTTGCATATACTGCTTCCCTAACATCACAGATTTAACAGAGAAGCATATTCGAGGGGCTACTGTTGGGGGAAATATTCCATCTTCAAGATTATCGTAGCAACAAAATAAAGACTGGTTGATGGAGACTTGAAAGGGTGGCCCGATCTTTCGGTGAGTTGATAAGATAAGATAAGTTCGATTGGTGGGAGACGACGTTGACGACCCGACTACAACCGTACGAGACGTTTGTGTTGCGCCTTAGCGATCGATACACCAACTCCAAGGGTTGTTGATCTTATCGGTGATCAACCTTGTTCCTGCAAGCAATCGAAGAACAAGCAAGAACAAGATAAAGGAGCAACTAGAATTGCTGGATATGAAAGATGCACAGGGATAGTTGGGGTTCTGAAACGTGAAACCGGCGATCTAACCGATCACGGGTTTACACGGACAAGTAGCATTGGCTAAACTTTTATCTAATCAAAACCCCCATTACAACTGAAGTCTCTAGGGTTATTTATAGCCCTAGGGACGTTCCCAATGTTTGGAAAACTTATTACATATGGAAAGGACTAATTATTTCCAAAACAGATTGACTACAAAATGGAAATTCCGTGCTTAATTGGTTCGGCCTAAAAAAGGAACACGCATTGATTTGGTGATTGCGATCTCCTCCGATGGAATCTGGATATGTGGCTAGATCCGTTGGAAAGAGGACGTATCAAGCTTTCCAAAAAGTCCAAGATCATCCAAATCGGAGTTTCCATTTAAACGTTATGCACATTTGAATTCGGTGCTATCCATGCAGTCCGAATCCGTGTCGAAATTGTGT
Organism: Zizania palustris; assembly: GCA_019279435.1. Lineage (NCBI taxonomy): Eukaryota > Viridiplantae > Streptophyta > Magnoliopsida > Poales > Poaceae > Zizania > Zizania palustris. Next base: position 111,170,405 of record JAAALK010000283.1, on the reverse strand, counting down.
AGAAGTTAATCTCCACTTTCTCTTGGCACATAAATAACGTCCCAAAATTGTATATTATGTTTTCATGGCCTTGACTTGGTCCCCAATCAACTTCCATGATGTTCCATGCTCTTGATGTGCTCTTAACGTGTCGCTTGATCCATAAAAGAATTTCTGTAATTGAAAACAAAGCCAACTCATTGTGTAGCATCCTTAGCTCAAATATATAAAATGTAAATCTAATATAGAATGAATGAACCTTGGGTTGTTTATTGTAAAGTATAAGCATGGTTATATCCGAGCTAGTGATGTCCTCATCATTCTCTCCTTCTTGGCTGCAAACCGTCCTCGGTTTGTTCTTGTGTTCCCCATCAATGCAACTCCTAGCAAAAGACCCATTATTGTGCAGTATCTCTTGTTCTTTAAACATGTGGTGAATTGAAGAAAACCAACTCACCAAATCCTTTGCTTGAACAAATGACATCGAATATGTACTTTTATATATGGGAGCAGGAATTGTGGCATTGCTAAGCAGCCCACAAGGCTCTCCTTCTTGAAAACAAACCTGTGTATTTAAATCAAAACAAGAGACTCTCGAGATAGTAGGATTAGTTAAAGCACCTTGGTCGAGACTATTATTTTCAGAATTTACATGTTGTTTCAAATCTGAACATATGTAAACTCTATGCACAAAGTATACTCCTTGATCATTGTATTTTCCAATTACGTGAAAACTCGTTTGATCAGGACATGGCAAATTAGGTCTAGTGAGTAATTTCTCATTTAAAGTACTAAGTTCACAAAGATCATCAAGTTCAATATAACCCCAAGTATTTAAAGAAGATAACAATTTATGTTCTTCCTTTTCACTAGCAATGTGAACAACATGTATCAAATCACTTAAAGGTTCAGCAACAAAGTCAACCTGCTCATTAACTAGTTGTGGCATGTATACAAGTGAAGTATTAACACACAACTCTTCTTTATTACAAGGAGTGTCAAGCAAATCATCTGGTAACAAAGAAATTTCAGCAAAAGATTCTACTAACGGTGGCTCTATAATAGCATGAATATCTGATGATTGTGTTTGATGAGGAGCACACTCACCTTGATTAATTTCAGCACATATATTACCTTGCAAAACCTTCTCTGATGATGTAAGTGCATTTTTATTTTCCTTTTCCTGTTCAAGGTTAGTAGTACTAGCAAGCAAACTGATTGGTGTCGCCTCTAAATCAATAGCAATCTGAATTTCAGCTCGACATGCAAGTTCAAACAATTGAGAGAGAGAATTATATGTTTCATGAAGAAGCATTTCCTGAATTTCCTTGTTAAGCCCACGTAAAAATCTTTGTTCTATAGCTTCTTCACATTCATCTATAGCACAACGTAATAAACAAGCATGCATATCATGATAGTATGAGGCAACGCTTCTGCTATCTTGTTTTAAACATTGTAGTTTCTTTAACAGAATATCGGCATAATATGGAGGAACAAAAGCATCTCTCAAATATTTCTTTAAGTCTTTCCAAGATTGAGGTATTTTATCATGTCTACAAAGATGTTTCCAATGATATGCAGCATCTTTAACTAACACTTTAGAGGCAGCCATAACCTTTTCTCTTTCAGACATGTTATACTTTTTAAATTCATTATCTACAGCTAGCTCCCATTGAATATATGCCTGAGGATCATAATTTCCTTCAAAATAAGGTATTGTACATTTGAACCTAGCTAGAATTTCATCACATACCTCATATTTATTGTGTTGATCTCTCATGTGTCGATGAAGATGTCGATATTGAGCTTCACTATATCCCATCTCTTTGTGTATCCCTGCCATGATTAGTAGTAGACAAGAAACATACAAATAATATGTATGCTCCTATTAACTACAAGATTGTGAAGGCACAACGTCACACTCGCTCAATCCTGTATCAAGCTCTTACAAGTTCTTACCAATGCAAGCAGGAGGTGTTGTACACCGACTTAACCACAAACAACCTGGAGATTAGATGTATCGATGCCTTGGCAAACACTTGGTTGTACAAGCTGTAGTCAAATCTGTGGAGCTCTAGGTAGGCTGAAATATGTAGCAAGGAAAACTAGAACCACATTAGCATAAGCAAATTGAGTAATTGTTCAACGTCGGTATTGTGCTGATCCTAGGCTTGAACGTACTAGAGACGCGAGCCTAGACACAAATGATACCACCAAACCGACAAAGGTAGAACTAGCTTTCCTTCTCTTTTGTCACAAGTTTTTTTTTCTTCACTTTTTTTTCGCTCTTTTTTCTCTTCTTTTTTTTTGGTACGGCTTTTTTTTTCTTTTTTTTGAGCACCCCTTTTGCCTTTTCTTTTTTTTTTCCTTTTTTAAAGAACAACAAATTACGAGGTGTATACACAAACTCTTACTGCAAGACTCCCGAGCTTTGTACAATCTAAACAGAAAGCAAACGACCAAATATGACGATGACTCTAAAAGGGAAAACACAGATCTGGTTGTAAGCTTTCCAAAATATATCAAAACTCTCCAATCCGAATAGGAAGGTGCGAGATATGATAGTTTTAGTAACACCTGCACGGTCTGCCCGAATTATTCTCGAATTCCAACAAACAAACCGACTCCAATTTGATTTGAACTCAAAAACTAAGGGATAAAAATACCCTAAACACTTGATAGACAGACAAAAACATGGTGGTAAAAAACGTGACAAGAACTCGAAACTCTAAACGAACTAAACGCTAAGACCAGCAACTTCACACGACGATGCAACCAAAAACTCAAAAAGCCGATACTAAGCAGAACTAGTAATAGGCTCAAAGAGGCTTGGATCTTGGGTAATTTTTTTTGTGTGGCTTTTTTCTGGACTGTAGGAAAAAATGAAATAAAAACTCACCGAGCAACGAAAGCTCTGATACCACTTGATGGAGACTTGAAAGGGTGGCCCGATCTTTCGGTGAGTTGATAAGATAAGATAAGTTCAATTGGTGGGAGACGACGTTGACGACCCGACTACAACCGTACGAGACGTTTGTGTTGCGCCTTAGCGATCGATACACCAACTCCAAGGGTTGTTGATCTTATCGGTGATCAACCTTGTTCCTGCAAGCAATCGAAGAACAAGCAAGAACAAGATAAAGGAGCAACTAGAATTGCTGGATATGAAAGACGCACAGGGATAGTTGGGGTTCTGAAACGTGAAACCGGCGATCTAATCGATCACGGGTTTACACGGACAAGTAGCATTGGCTAAACTTTTATCTAATCAAAACCCCCATTACAACTGAAGTCTCTAGGGTTATTTATAGCCCTAGGGACGTTCCCAATGTTTGGAAAACTTATTACATATGGAAAGGACTAATTATTTCCAAAACAGATTGACTACAAAATGGAAATTCCGTGCTTAATTGGTTCGGCCTAAAAAAGGAACAGGCATTGATTTGGTGATTGCGATCTCCTCTGATGGAATCTGGATATGTGGCTAGATCCGTTGGAAAGAGGACGTATCAAGCTTTCCAAAAAGTCCAAGATCATCCAAATCGGAGTTTCCATTTAAATGTTATGCACATTTGAATTCGGTGCTATCCATGCAGTCCGAATCCGTGTCGAAATTGTGTAGAAGTTAAACTCCACTTTCTCTTGGCACATAAATAACGTCCCAAAATTGTATATTATGTTTTCATGGCCTTGACTTGGTCCCCAATCAACTTCCATGATGTTCCATGCTCTTGATGTGCTCTTAACGTGTCGCTTGATCCATAAAAGAATTTCTGTAATTGAAAACAAAGCCAACTCATTGTGTAGCATCCTTAGCTCAAATATATAAAATGTAAATCTAATATAGAATGAATGAACCTTGGGTTGTTTATTGTAAAGTATAAGCATGGTTATATCCGAGCTAGTGATGTCCTCATCACTGGTGATTAAGATGAAGATGTCCAATATATAATTTCGGAGATGCATCCAGTCAAGTTCGAAGTTTGAAGACGGACTCTGGTTCGGAGTATATCTTCGAACGTAGACTCTTCCGAGAGCTTCTTTGCCAGCTAAGATGGAAGACTTATCTTCTTTATCATTAGATTAGTCTTTTACCATTTTAGCCCTATTAAGGGTACCGAATAGTTTCCACTATGTCGGTTGTAATAGAGGGGTAAAAAGGTCTTTTCCTTAATGTTCGGGCCTATAAATACCCCCCGTTTTACCCTGTAACGAGGACCGAATACAAGTTATTCAATACACACTTTCGAACTATTCTAAGTTATTATCCTTTCGGAGGCTTGGAATAGTTTCTTTCGCAAACCCTTCGTTTGTTAGTTTCTAATCTTCATAAACCTGTTAGCGTAATCTTTTACGCCAACATAGTTTCTCCCAATATCTCAACTCCTGACGGTTCTCTTCAAGTAAATCAATGACTTCTTGTTCATAAGAAGATACCTTTTCATCGTCGTCGTTGTCGGAGTTGTTGGGGGAGCCCTTCTCTTCCTTATCCCTTAGAGCCATTGAGCAGAAGCTCTTGCGGGATCTTCGACGGTGATGTGAGCAGCTCTTTGGCTTGTCCCCGAAGGCCATGAAGTAGAGGCCCACCGGATCGTCGTTGTCCTTTTCCTTCCTGATCACGATCTCCTCATCGCTTGAGCTTGATGAACAAGAAGAAGACGAAGACCGCTTGGAGGAGCTTCTCTCCATCTCAGCGAAGAAGGCCATGTCTCGCTTCTTGTTCTCACGCCGGTAGTCCTTTAGGGCCTTTCGGAAGAATCTTGTCTTGGGCTTGCCCTTTGTGAAGGAGGAGTTGTCGTGGTTGCCGGAGTCGTAGGAGCCACCACCGGTACCCTTCTTGTGACCATTGCGCTTGGGGCAGTCGGCGATGAAATGACCTGGATCACTAGACTCAAAGCATCCAGATTTTGTGTCGTGTTTTTTGAACATTCACTTATCATAGACACGACACACCCAGTTGTTAAACAGACACAGATCATCATCTCCTAGCGACTCAACCTGGTCCTCAGTGATAGACATCAAGGAGAACCCAGCACGGCTCACAGAAGAGGAGTCAGCAGAAGTAGTCGCAAGGGCCAGAGTTTTTGATCCAGAGCCAGTGAGATTTGATCTCAACTGGATATCAACCTCTATGGCCTTGAGCTTGCTGAACAACTCTGAAATTGTCAAGGTATCATAAGAGGTGCTCTCAATGATAGAGGATACATTGATCTCCCAGATCTTAGGGTCCAAGGTATGAAGAACCTTGAGCGCCTGCTCATGATTTGAGACCAGTTAAACTCCCTCAGCCTTGTTGGCCCGAAGCTTGTTGATGATCGATTGAAAATGACCAAACAAGGCTTCAATAGATTCACTCAGCTTCTATGTGAAATTTTCATATTAACGCTGGTAGGTCTGATAGAGTCGAGCCTTGACCTGGGTTGTCCCCTCACGGTGTGCTTGGAGGGTAGCCCAGATCTCTCTAGAAGTGCTGAGATGGCTCACACGCTCAAATTCAGTGGGACCTAAACCAGAAAACAAAATGTTCACCGCTTTGTTGTTGTTCTGATGCTAGGCGATTATATCGGGGGATGTAAGCTCAGCAACAGGCAATATGGTGAAAGTAGCGTGAACACAAATGTCCCAAATGTCCGAGCTCTAGCTCATGAGATAGGCTCGCATGCGAGTCTTCCAATAAGTATAGCCATAAGCTTCCAGAGACGGGACCTTTCAAGAAGAAGTCATGATCACTACCTGGGTTTAGAACCGGTTAAGGTATAGAAAAACCCTAACTAGGCTCTGATACAACTTGTAGGAACGAAAGTAGCAACCAGAGGGGGGTGAATGGGCGCCTAAAAATTCTTACGAATCAATGGCCTTCTCCCAAAACCCAACGCACCTCAACAAACAACCAACGAAAACAAAAACAGTTCACAGGTCCAAAGATAATCTAGCCTAAAAACAACCGGTGTCCTAATCGAAAAGACACCAACACAGTGCTTAAAGGCAGATTAAAATAACTCACAACATCAATGACAGATCCAAAAAAACTCCCATCAAATCAAAGTAAAAATATCAGGCGCATAACCACTATCCATGTCTCATTAACATTTCATCTCATACAAGACAGGTAAGAGTCTACTCAAAAATAAACTGTAAAACTTCAAGCCTAATCAGTAGCACAATTTTTAATATATTTAATCTGAACAGAAAAATAAATCGATAAACAAGCAATGTATTTATCTCAGATTAAATACCTAACAACATTGAAATAGATGAACTAACAAGCTCTAATATTCTGATCAAAATACCGCAGATGCTAGACAATAAAAACATGATGAAGAAACATGTTGTAGTACTTCATACCTCATTTTGTGTGCGCTATCTTCATAGAAGTCCGCAGAAAATCCAAGCGCCTCGGTCTCCTCGCGCCCGCTGCCATGTGCTTGCCATTCACATCGCCGCATGTCGCAGAAGATCCGGCTGGTCATCGAAGAGCCCAGGCTGCAGTGTTCCTTGGAACCCGTGCTCGTGCTTGCTGCCGTGAGCCTCTTGAAGTCTCCGGCGGCGTGGCTTCCCACAAGCAAAGCCGTGCGGCTTCGCTGTCCAGCGCCGCACGCAAGCGCTGCTTGCTGCGCTGCACGCTACTCAGCCTAGGCTACGCGCGTAGCCTACTGCTACTGCTGCTTGCCTCGGTGAACATGCACGCGAGAAGCAAGGTGCCGCGAGAAGAAACACGCCAGTGAGAAGAATAAAAACACGGTGGCGACGGATTTTTCAGCGAGATGAAAAATTCGCGGCGGCAGAAGAACCCTTAGTATGACGAACAAAAAGTGACCCAATATTTGGAATTAGTAAAGTGAATTCTGAAAAGGGTAACCCTAACCGTAGGGTATTGGGGCCTTTTATAGGCAGCCCAATAAATGGGAAAATGCAAAAATACCCCTAGTGTTTTTACAGACGGTTAATAAAAAATGGAAAAGACCGAAATGCCCTTAGGATTTTTACAGACTCGACTGACAGACTGTGGGCCTAAAGGCAAAATAGTAAAAACCTAAATAAAGATAACTTGTCCTCATGCTGAGCTTTCGTAGCGGCTACGGCTTCGCCTCAGAACGGTCAGATCCGAGATCAGCGATCAGTTTTTCGCCGAAACTGACAAAGCGTCCACCGTCTTGACATCGGGTACCCGGATTGGGCCGGCCCAATTCCGCAGCTCCCTCAGCCCGGCAATCGCTGGAGGCCCGTGTATCTGAGTCAATCTTGGTCAACAGCCCAGTGGATCCTCTACTGCTCCTAGCCCATGTACCCGGATTGGGTTAGCCCGACTTCGCGGCCCCTTTGCCCGGCAGTCGCTCGCTGCCCGTGTAGCTGAGTCACATGCGGCCAAGACACATCAGGTCTTCTCTTCTCTTCATGTCCTCTTTGACTTCCATTGACAATCACTCATCACATCTGGAGCCATGAGGCCCATGCTCTTCAGCATGGCTCCTCACCTTCTTAGCGATGTAAATCGCGTTCGTGCATGGTTGATAACCAACGGAGCCATGGTGTAGCGATTGCGGGATTCAAATCAGTGTTAATCGGAAGCCAGATCGTCAACGTCGAGTCCTCCACCAATCGAGTTTACCACCTCTAATGGAAGATCGGGCACCCGTGCACATCAGTATCAGCCTTTGCAAAGCAAACACGGTGAACTTTTGCAAAGCGAAATCTTTTAGAGCCCCCTTTGCACACGAAGAGTGCAGAGGCTTTGGTGGCATGCTTTGAACCCGAAGGACTTCGCTCCACCAAAGTTATTCTTCGATATATTGATGGTTTTGAGCCGAAGCCGTAAAAGCCCTTGAGCATTCACACCATCACCTCCGGATTGGACCACCATGGCTTCAAAGCTACTCTAAGTTCGAACTCCGCCCATCCATGAACCGAAGCCATGCATTGTCGAAGTACATCAAGTAATCCATACTCTGAAGCCCCCACCTTCAAAGTAACATCACCATGTTTCGAAGTCCCTCCTTCTTCCAAGGCCTACGCATGAACCACTTCCATAAGCACTCCTTCATAGTGTCTCCGCGCAGAGCACACTCCTGAAGAGCCTTACCATGACCATGTCTTCGATGCACCTCGACTTTCAGACCTTCGTCAGGTTAGCATTCGAGTGCCTCCATCCGGAGCACACTTCGAAAGCCTTGCCTCATTGCAGAGGACTTTGTCTCGGGGTACCTTCAGCCAGACCCACCCTCCACACTTGCTGCCTTCGCGTGGTGCACCTTGACCCGACGACTGACCTCAACTCCATGCAGCCTCCGTAACCAAGCTCCCCGCTCGCCTGGCATCAAGCTCCCTGCTTGACCCAGGTTCGCCTACTGCAAACAATCCCATCGCCTCTGAAGTCACCTGCACACAAATGACTAGCAGACAACTGTATCCGATACCCTAGAGACCTCTCTGGGTCAACACCCTCTGGTACACACTCCAGTGTACCTCCCAAGGTACCGAAACCTTCGGTACAAACTCCGAAATGTATTCTACCGAACCCCTCTGACAGACATACTTCGCTGCACACTTGTACATCCATCATGCACCGAACCATTCGGTGAAACACCTCTGAAACCCCTTCGGAGGGACCCATTCGTCCAGAAGGAAACTTGTCAATCACTCATAACATACTTGAAACCAAGGTACACCTCAACTTGTTTTCTCAACCTTCTTCCTCCAAACACGAGGAAGAGATAATGTTTCTACCCAATGTTGGAACATAATAACAATTACTCAATTCCAGAACATAATAACATGGAATAAGCCTATATTAGACCTAATCACCAAAGACTTCTCTCCTCCCTTTCTTGATCCCAATCGTTGAGGTCAAGGATCCCCGTCTCTCACGTGCGGTGCTAGCACACTACCGTGGGAGGTACTCCATCCTTGTACGTGTGGACTCCATGGAGGTGTTGCTCCAATAGTGACGCTCGTGGACATATTCATGCGAATGACTATGTCGTCTTCATCGATCGGATCGGCGAGGGACAGAAAGGACGAAGAGAGTATAGGCTTGACGCGCTACTCCAACATCTTCTTCTGCTCCACATAGCGCGTCTTGTGCTAGAAGGTAACCGTTGACACTCGAATTTGACATTAATGGTTGAAATTGTTGAAATATCAATTTTGGTAATTTTGGCCGAAAATATGCCATCTCCGGCACAGGCCGAAGCCCTGAACTACCGAAGGCCCGTCCGGTGTTAAGCTTTGGCAGCACCTTCGGAGGCCTGCCTCGTAGGCAGGCTTCGGCCTAGTGGGCCCCTTCAGTGGCCTGTAGGCTTCGGCCTAGCAAGCTGGCTTTAGTGAGGCCGGCGGAGGCCCACTCCAGCCGATAGAGTTCGAATCAGATTAATATGGTTCAACTGTTTTTGATCACTTATCCAAATCTTAACCACTTGGCTGAATCCTACTCAGATTAGGTGAGATCTCTTATGTAAATCTTAACCACTTGGCCGAATCCTACTTAGATTAGGTGAGCCAGCCCCAATAAATATAGGGGTGAGGCCGATTCAAGAGGACCCCCACTTTCATATCAACACAAAGCCCTCGCTTTGAATCATTCTTTTACATTTCAATCTACTTCCTTGCCCTAGGATTGGCTAAGTAACGTCCATCTTCGTTGGTTTGCTCCGTTCGCCACGTCGAAATCATGGTAACCCTTGTTTATTCGCTCATGAATCTCCTTTTAATCCAAGAAACAGATTTTTATCGTTTTATTGGTTTTCTCCCACTACCCTTGGAAGTTCGGCCTCTAGGCCGAATTGCTCTTCATCTCTTATTGTTTTGCAGGGGAAACATCTTCAATATCATCACCAAGAAGTTTGGAGGTGATTGATATTCATCTACAAGGTCACCAGAGCCGTTAGGTAATTAGATCGGAGCTTGTCGGTCTGACCGTCAATGCTTCGCCGGTCTGACCAAACGTTGTCGGTTGCAACGCATGCACTGAAGCCGTGCGCTCGAAGCCGTCCTCCAGTCCGACCGAGAGGACTTTGCCGGTCCGATCGGACCTCTCCACAGCGGACCACTCCGCGCTAGAGCACCCTTCGCTGTCACGCCGAAGCCCTCTTCGGAAAGAACCACTCCACACCAAACTTCGTGGCGCCGAAGCACTCGGCCCATCCAATGTATTCGCCATTGGTATGACTGGGTACCCTCAGTCGGTCTGACCATCCAAAGCCCGCTTCGCACAAGAACACCGAAGCCACCTTCGGCGACCCCTTTGCAGGCGTCAGTCTGACTAGGAGTCCTACTCCGGTTCGACCGATCAACAGGCCGACGCCCCCTTCGGGATGCTTCGGACTCCCTTCTTTTACTCACACTTTAGCTAATCGAACTTTATTTCTTAATATTTGTGCTACATTTCAGGCCGTTAGTGCTACATTTTCAAATCGACTAGAGCTTGAAATGGAAGCGATGTTTAGGATATTTTGCTTTTCCAAGGCCATTTCTCACACCCCAATTGCTAGCCTAACCCCCGTGCGCCACGTACACAGTATAACCGATGGGAGCACCGAAAAGGTCATTACATATACATCTCTAATTTCTGGGGCCGAGGCTATGCACACCATTGTCGGCCAGGTCAGCCCTTGGGCCGGCAAAACTAGCACGTACCAGGCACCGTCACAGATGAAAGTCTGTCTGACTGGCTACTAGGCTGGCATAACCGACCAGTATACCTACGGTCAGACCGCTACCAGGCCGGTCCGACTGGCTAGTGTGCCTACGGTCAAACCGGCCCTATGGCCGGTCAGACCACCCCATTTTATTACACGCTGCCTGCACCCACGCTTCCCTTTCACGCGCTGCCCGTGCCTCCTACTCCCGCATACCCGCGTAGGCCTGAGCATCTCATTTATCATGAGCTGGCATGGGAGGAGGGAACGCACGGCCGATGTCCCAACATACAACCATGTGTTGCACCCCTACACGAGAGACGGGTGCAGGCCGGAAGCATAGAGGATATTGACGAGTGAATTCGACGCCATCCCATATCCTCGTGGCTTTAGGGTTCCTGGGTTCACCATGTTTGATGGCGAGAGTAGCAAGACCACCCTAGAGCATGTAGGCTAATTTCTAGCACAGTGTGATGAAGCAAGCTGGTCGGATGCGCTTAAGATCAGACTATTTTCCTTATCGCTATCCGACACTGCTTTCACTTGGTTTTCGCCGCTACCGTAGAACTCCATCTAGACTTGGGCCCAGTTAGAACAAAAATTTCACGATTATTTTTACACTGGGGAAACCGAATGTAGGCTCTCACATTTGACATTGGTTAAGCAGAAGACCAATGAGAGTATCTCTGACTATATTAGGCTCTTCCGAGACACTAGGAATCGATGTTTTAGTTTAAACTTCTCCGAGAGGGATCTGGCCAACTTAGCTTTCAACGGCTTGCATTATGAAATTAAGGAAAAGCTAGACGGCCGAAACTTCCTCACAGTTAGTTAGGTTTTACAACAGGCTCTAGACCAGGAAGGCCGAGCCAGGGGCAAAAGGTCTATCAAAGTTTTTAGTGAGCTTAAGGACGAGCTACACATCGTGGAGCACTCCGAAGAAGAATCATCAGGAGAGGAAGATTCAGCTGATATGTACATGACCGAATGGATCTGGCCTAGTGGATCTAAAACAATCACGTGCTCCGAATTATGGCCATCTCCCGCTAAGAGTCAGCACAACGAAGTTAAGTACTCATTTGATGTGACCAAGTATGATAAAATATTTGATTTTCTGTTGAAAATCAAGCTCCTCAGGTTACCCAAAGATCACATCATTTCATCTGCCAATGACTTGAAGAAACATGCATATTGTAAGTGGCATGTATCGCTTTCCAATTCTACTTATGAATGCAATGTTTTTGGTCGACAAGTTCAATCGGCCATAGATGAAGGGCGATTGAAGATAGATTCTAGCCCTAGAATGAAGCTAGATCATGATCCCTTTCCCGTAAACAACATTGATCTTGATGGGAAGAAGGTACTGATTCGTCCCAAATAGGCCGAGTCATCTAAAGGGAAGGCAATCATCATTGTGAAGCCTCACACACGCATGCTCATACCGAAGAACCCTAAGGTAGGAGTGTGGAAAGTAAATGTTGACAAGCCATCTTTGGCTATATCTCGCAAAAAACTAAAGGTAACTTTTGGGATGCTTCTATAGAGGCATAGGAGAAGGGCCAAGGATAAACGTCCTCGGCCACCCCCGCCAACAGGAGCATGTGTTCGGCCCGTAGGTAGCTAAGGTCGTTCCAGGTACACCCCGTTCGGCCGAAGGTTTTGGTAGTGAATTTGTGACGCCCAGAACCAAGTCGCAAGCTTCATGGGCGCCTTCCGGGATGACTAAATCCCAAAAGAGGCGACTGCAACGTCTTCGTGCCGAGTATATTAGTGGGAAAGAAGTCAAAGAATGCAAAGGTAGCTCAACCAGCGAGTCCAAAGCTATAGCTAGGACACGGCAGGTGTGGACACCGAAGTTGATTGGCAAATCAGCTTCCACCCTCGTTGAGTAAGGACCGCGTCCTCGCGAGGGACATGAGGGGCAATACAAGTAAAATTAATAAAGGCCAATTTTGTGGAAAATCCAGCGCTTAAGTCCCCTTGTCATATTGGTGAGTCGTAGAAATCGTCCTCATCAAATTCGAATGTCTTGGGTTATGAAATGGACGATTTGGTAGGTAAACAAATAGAGAGTACCACCTGTTGGCGCAATGGATTACGCTAACAGGTTCTATATGATCAAGAACTGACAAACGAAGTGTTTGTGAATGCGGACTATCTCAAGCCTCCAAAAAGTATAGTAGCTCAGAATAGTTGGAAGTGTGTATTGAATATCTGAATATTCGATGCCTATTACAAGGTGAAAAGGGGGGTATTTATAGGTAAAACCTCTGGGGAAAAGACCTTTTACCACTCAATTACAACCGACATAGTGGAAACTATTTCTGTATCCCGCATAGGGTTAATATGGTAAAATATATTCGAAGGATGTCGACAGAGTAGACATCCCACCCTTCTGGTTGTTTCCCATTTCGGAGGGGAAGCCTTTCGGAGGGTCTCTTTGGACCGGAGCCTGGATGGACCCTTCGAGTTCAAGTCCTTCAATCCGGAGACAAGTCTTGGGCTCCGAGATTATGATTTGCCTTTATCTTGGAATCTTGAGGATCATGAGGATGAAGTATTTTCCCCCGACACTGCCCATGGATCACTGTGCTTTTAGCTCACTAAGTTTGCTAAAAGGCAGTGGGGCATGTGTTGACACTTGAATTGGCATTAATGGTTGAAATTGTCAAAATATCAATTTTGGTAATTGGGGACGAAAATATGCCATCTTCGGCACAAGCCAAAGCCTTGAAGTGTCGAAGGCCCGTCCAACATTAGGCTTCGGCGGCACCTTCGGAGGCCTGCCTCGCAGGCACGCTTCGCCCTAGTGGGCCCCTTCGGTGGCCTGTATGATTTGTCCCGGTAGCATGGCTTCGGTGAGGCCCGCAGAGGCCAACTCCGGCCGGTAGAGTTCGAATTAGATTAGTATTGTTCGGCTAGTTTTGATCTCTTATCCAAATCTTAACCACTTGGCTGAATCCTAATCAGATTAGGTGAGATCTCTTATCCAAATCTTAACCACTTGACTGAATCCTACTCAGATTAGGTGAGACCAGCCCCTATAAATATAGGGGTGAGGTCGATTCAAGAGGACCCCTGCTTTCATATCAACACAAAGCCCTCGCTTTGAATCGTTCTTTTACCTTTCAATCTACTTCCTTGCCCTAGGATTAGCTAAGTAACGTCCATCTTTGTGGGTTTGAGCTGAAATCCCTCCGTTCGCCGCGTTGAAATCATGGTAACCATTATTGATTCGCTCATGAATCTCCCGTTTAATCCACAAAATGGGTTTTTATCGTTTTATTGGTTCTCTCCTACTACCCTTGGAAGTTCGACCTCTAGACCAAATTGCACTTGATCTCTTAATATTTTGCAGGGGAAACATCTTCAAAATCATCGCCAAGAAGTTTGGGGGTGATTGATATTCATCTACAAGGTCGCTAGAGCCCTTAGGCAATTAGATCGGAGCCTGTCGGTCCGACTGATATGGCTTCGCCGGTGTGACCGGACGTTGCCATGCCGGGCCATCAGGCTATTGTCGGCACTGTCTTCGTAGCCCTTCGCAACACGCGCATTGAAGCCTTCATCGGTCCGACCAGACCTCTCCACAGCGGACCACTCCATGCCAGAGCACCCTTCGCAGTCAAGCCAAAGCTCTCTTCAGCGAGAACCACTCGGCACAGGACTCCGTGGCACCAAATCCCTCGGCCCGATCGAGGTCTTCGCATCGGTTTGATCGGGTACCCTCCGTCGGTCTGACCATCCGGAGCCCGCTTCGCACCAGAACACTGAAGGCATCTTTGGCGACCCCTTTGTAGGCGTCAGTCTGACCAGGAGTCCTACTCCGGTCTGATAGATCAATAGGCCAAATCCCCCTTCAGGACGCTCGGACTCCCATCATTACAGATCTAAACCGGACATAGTTAGGCTATTTTGCTTTATTATCTTTTACTCACACTTCGCCTAATCGAACATTATTTCTTAATATTTGTTTGATTACCTAGAGACTCTGTTTTCCCTTACCACTGTTTAAGGGTGTCGGAACGCGATGTTTTGGACATTATCCTTGGGACGGCCGCACGCTTTTGGATCGTCGAATCGATGTCAGTGTGTGGGCACATTTTCGTGTCAATAGTAACGATCCATGAGTGTTGGGCTTAGGGTGAAAAAATTGAATTTGTCGGCTAGCGTAGCTCCCCTATTCCCCAACAGTGGTATCAGAGCGTCTGATATTGATCGAATGTTCCGATAGTAATCAGATGTTCCGATATCGAATAATGATTTGACATAGAAAGCAATTGTTGTGGTCTGGGATTCTCATATTGATCGGAAGTACTGGGGAATGAAAGTTATGATACCAGATTAGTAGTTTCGACCCAACCGAATTTGAAATTCTGAGCCTGTTGAGCTAGGTTTTTTAGATCTAGAATCCTATCACTTGTAGATTGCTTGCATAAATTTTTTTTGCAGAGAATGATGTGACTAGCATGGCCTTGGATAAATGTGATGTATGAGATGCATGCAATGAATGTAAATTAAATATGGCATGTGTGTCATGGTTATTTATAACCCAAGGGTGATGTAAAATTCATTACGGCTTGCATGTCGTTTCCGTGGTTCTTCGGCCCATGTAATTAGTATAGACTATATGAGATGGACTAGTACTCTTCATGGAGGCTGAGAGCATGTACTCAATGATGGGAGCCATGGAGATCACCATGTGAAGAGGGCCATGCTATGTCACAGTTAATATGATTGCTGGTGATGATTTCTAATGTTCTTGTTCTACTATTCTTGCATGTTTCATGTGCGCTAGTGACGTTACCGTGCTAGAATAGTTTTCCCTCAAAAAATTAAGTATTGATGCTCTTCCCAATAGCTGCACCCACCATGGTTCATGCTCATCGATAGTTGGTCTGCCAAAGCTCACTAGGAGATAGCGTGACCATGGATCTTGTGCAACTATTAGTCCTGAGAGGGAAAGTGACTGGTTTAGATAGTGGAACATCTTTTATTGCATAGAAGATAAATATTGCATAGTGCTAAACCTTGCATTTAATCTTTCGTAGATCATGGCACCTACTACTTCTTCTGTTAAGAGCACTCCAGTTTTTAATTTGCGATTTATATTTGAACGTGAGAAACTATTTGGAACATACTTTATGGATTGATATCAAAATTTGAGAATTGTTATTAAATAAGAGAAAAAGGATTATGTTTTGGAGGAAACTCACCCTGATGAACCAGGAGAGGATGCTTCTGCAGCAGACAACCGTGCTTATGAGAAGCATGCTAGTGTTTCCATTGATGTCAGCTATCTGATGCTTGCCTGCATGTCCTCTGAGTTTCAGAAACAATATGGGGAACGTGATGATTACGATATGATCGTGGGTCTTAAGGGCATGTGTTGGGAGAAATACTTCATCCCCAGGGCTTTCAAGATCAATAGGCAAAGACAATGAATCAGCATCGAAATAGAAGTTCATCTCCAAGTTGATGGAGTTTCCGAGCCGAAGGTTACTTCGAATCCTAATTCGAAGGTATCCTCCGAAGGCTCTGTCACTACAGTGGAAAACAGCAAGACTGACGAGACGTTTGCCTTATCTATCCTCTCCAGCTAGATTTTACTATTTTAGCCCTATTCGGGGTACCGAATAGTTTCCACTATGTCGGTTGTAATTGAGGGGTAAAAAGGTCTTTTCCTTAGAGTTTTTACCTATAAATACCCCCCTTTTCACCCTGTAATAGGCATCGAATATTCAGATATTCAATACAGAACTTCGAACTACTTCGAGCTATTATCCAATTTGGAGGCTTGAGATAGTTCACTTCGCAAACTCATTGTTTGTTAGTTCTTAATCTTAGAGAACCTGTTAGCGTAATCTTTAACGCCAACAGTTGGCGCCGTCCGTGTGGAACTTAGTTCTAAAAGCTAGTTCTCCATCGTTGACTGCACTTCGAAGAGCACTTACAGAGGGAACTTCGGAGTCTCAGGATTCCGCGCACTCTTTGGTAAAGGGCTTCCTAGTGCAGCTCAAAGGCCTTTCCTCGCCTTCCCAAACCAGTCGATGTGTTCGGTGTTCGGACCCTAACTTCATTAGCAATGCCTCCCATGTGGAGTCTAGCCACAGATCCTCCCCGAAGGTCGCCTCGGACCAACGGTGCAGGACCCTCAGTCATTCCACCAACCCCTAAAGTGGTCCCTAGACCTCGAACACCTAGAGGTCCCCAAGCACCTCCCTCGGTGCTCCAAACTGATTACCTCAGTTCCCAATACCCGGAGATCCCCTCCGGAGGAGATGAAGACCTTCCTAAGGATGCGGCTACCCATGTAGCGTGACTTCAGGTGGAAGTAGCAAGGTGGAGGCAAGAGTCTGCTGATCGACTTCGCTCTCAAGCCTTCACTCATGCTCCGGAGGTGCCTCAAGACGACGGTCCGGATAACCATCCCAAAGGTCTTCAAGTCCTGGAGGAAGCCAAGAATGCATCTTTCGACGACGAGTCTCCGTTGCATCCGGACCTATAGAAAGTGCCCTTCGACCCCAGGTTCAAGGCCTCGAAGCTGCACAAATACTCCAGTGGGTCTGACCCTGGAGAATTCTCTCGTTCGTATGCCTTGGTGATAGAAGCCAGTGGAGGGGTGTGTAACACTATGGTGAAGTGTTTCCCCTCACACTAGAAGGTGTGGCTATCCAATGGTTCTGGTCTCTAAAGCTAGGATCGATCAATTCATGGGAGCAGCTGAAGAGGAAGTTCGTAAGTAACTTCCAAGGTATGTTTCTATCCCCAATGTCGACCGAAAGTCTGTTCCAGGTGAAGCAGCGAGTTGGGGAGACGCTTCAAGAGTATTTCACATGCTTCGCCCACACCAAGTCTCAGATCAAAGGCTTGTCTACTTCTTCGGTAGTCGATGCCACACGCGAAGGGGTGTTGAACCCAGATCTCCTTAGCAAACTTCACCGAAAGCCGGTGTCGTCTGTAGCACAGCTGATGGCATACTTCAAACAGTATGCCAAGGCAGAGGAAGGCTGCCTCCAAAGAACCGCAACACCTGCACCATCCCTTCGAGAAGTGAAGACGGAGCCTAAAGTCCCAACCTCTCCGCAAGCCCCCCTTGATAATCGCTTCAATGATCATAGGTGGGGAAACAAACACTTCTGCACCGAGGTGTTAAATATTGCACCCTCCACCCCGAAGATGACTGTCAACTTTCAACAGGTGCAAGGTTTCAAGGATGGTACCTTGAAGCCCCAAGAGAGAGTGGCTGGCAGGTGCCAAAGCTTCTTATGCTGTGTGCATGGCGAGAATAGAAGCCATGACACGAAAGATTTCAAGTCTGTATTGACCCTTCGGGGTGAGTACCTAGGACGAAGCTCAGGGCGAGGTAGTTTGGACTGAGCCCCTCCAGGAGTGCGTTCGGAGCCTATGCAAGCAGTGGCTCGAGCTAGCAACCCCGAAGCATCGATGCAGCTCCCGGTGGCCAACATTATGCCACCACCGAAGCAGGAAGATCCCGAAGATCATGGCAAGCGAGTGGTCCTGCCCATCTCTGGAGGTGGGACCCTCGGTAACATGTCAAAAAGGTAGCGAAGAGAATATGTCCGTGAAGTAGGGCACATAGGGACCTCGAATTCGGTAGCAGAAATGCCCGAGTGGTCTCATGTACATATTTCTTTTACTGCCAATGATGCCACATGGGTGAAATTCCCTCATGTTGACCCCCTTGTTATTTAAGCTAATATAGTGGGAGTTGAAGTCCAAAGGATCCTGGTGGACGGCGGGAGCTCCACAGATATACTCTTCGTCCAGGCCTTCGACTAGATGTGCATTCCCCGGAGACACCTACTTCTGGCTGCTCACCCACTTCAAGGATTCGTAGGTCCTCGTCTCGATTCCCTCAGCCAAATAGGCCTCGAGGTTGCCTTCGGAGAGGGGCCCCTGGCCAGGGTGGAGGAGGTTATCTTCGACGTCGTCGATGCCCCATATGCCTATAATGCAATTTTCGGGCGGGGAATGCTGAACCAGTTTGGAGTCCTCACTATCTCAGGAGACCAAGCTGCAGCCCGAAGAGCGGAGTATGGCCATGGTCCACCTTTGGAACCTCGACAGGTGAATAGTGTGTCGGAGCACATGGAGGAGGCTTTGGAGTCTTCAAGCTCCTCGAAGGGCCCTTCCCTAAAGCCAAGCCTGGAAGGTGGTGTGATCACGAAGATGATCTTGAAAGATGGCAAGGAGTACCCAATACAATTCGGCATGGGGCTACCTTCGGAAATAGCTACTTCGCTGGAGGAAGTAGTCAAGGAAAACTTGGATATCTTCGCTTGGACTGATGAAGACATCCCCGGAGTTGACCGGAGCATCATCGAGCACAACTTGATTGTCAACCCGAAGGCTAGGCCAGTGCGCCAGGGGCTCCGTAAGTTATCAGCAAAAAGGGCAGACCTCGCTGTAGGACCGAAAGTAGCGACCAAAGGCGGGGTGAATGGACGCCTAAAAAATTCTTGCTAAACTATGACATAATCCTTACACCCAATACACCTCGACAACCAAATGACAATAGCAAAATAGATCACAGAAGATTAAAGTTGTCTAGCCAAAAAATGATCGGTGTCTTAATTGAAATGATATTAAAGATAAACTAAATAAAAATACTGCAGTAAATAAAAGCACCTAGATATATAACGAAATATTTATATTGCAGTCTAGAAATAAAATACTAATCAAATCAATAAAACATGGATCATTAAAAAAATATAATTCAGATATAAACCTAAAATATTATACTTAAAAACTAGAATAAAAATAATATTGCGACTAATAATTTTTTTTCTTTTTATATGAGCAGATTAAAGACACTTAAATAAATAATACGAGATAACTAATAAAAAGTTGACAGATTAAAAATTAACTACGAAATTAATTATGTTCATGCTAATTAAAAATCAGATAACTATCGATTTAATTAGCTAGCTGAAAAGTAGGAGATTAATAAAATTTCCTGCATGCCGATCTGTGAAAAACTGCGCCGTGAAAATTTTTGTCATCGCCGGCCGAATCGCTGCCGCATAGAACCAAGCCGAAAACTACCGCCAACAGCTGATGTGCGCGCTGCGCGAGGCGATGACACAAGTGGCTGTAGCTCTAACACTTTGCCTCAGGAAAAGTGCACGCGAAGGAAAAAGCAAATGGATCTTTCCGCCTGGAGAGCACGCTGTTTTAGCTTGGTGGAGAAAAACTCTCCCGTGGAACCCACACGCGGCAGGGAGACGCAGCGCCGGTCGTTCGTGCTACTAGCGATTTGTCTCCATGAAAAAGCTGTGTGCGCTGCACGAGGAGAAATCAAGCCTCGGTCCACGTGTCCAGCAACGCCGTGCCGAGAGATCGCAGGTGGCGAAAATTTTTCAGATGAAAAAAAACTTTCGGTGGAACACGAAAATCGAACGGAAAAATTGGACTGTAGATTGATCTGTGAAAAACAGTCACCCTATCCCTAGGAGGTAAGGGCCTATTTATAGGGGACTCCTAATACATAAAAAAGACTAATTTACCCCTAGGGTAAATTACACTGACTCTAAAATAAATTCCAAAATTACTAAAATACCCTTGGAAAAATCAAAAAACTCAAATAAAAATATTCTGGACTTAAAAACTAAATATTAATGTCCTAAAAACAAAATAATCATAGGTTGTCAGTTTTGTGCCAAAACTGACAAAGCGTCCACCGTCTTCGCACCAGGTACCCGAATTGGGCTGACCCAACCCCGCAGCTTCCTCAGCCCAGCAATCGCTCACCGCCCGTGTACCTGAGTCAAACCCAATCAATAGACCAATGGATCCTCTACCGCTCCTAGCCCATGTACCCGGATTGGGCCAACCCGACTCCACGGCTCCTCTGCCCGGCTGTCGCTCGCTGCCTGTGTACCTGAGTCACACGCGTCTCAAACACGGCAGGTCTTCATGTCTCTTCTTGACTTCCGTTGACAATCACTCATCACATCTGGAGTATCAAACCCATGTTCTTCAACATGGTTTCTCAATCTCCCCCTTGATGAGTGCATTGTCAACACCCTCTTCAGCACTTCTTCAGAACCTGCAAAAACATGTGGAAATAGGAAAACAAAGACAAAAGAAAATAGAAGGAAGAAAATAAAAGTTTAACCCTAGTGACCAAAACCCAAAGAGAAGCAAGAAAATGGTCATTATGGTTAACCAAAAATAAAGACTCAAAACAAGTGCAATCTCAGAACTACCAACAAGGATAACAGAGTAAAGAGAGTAAAGACAAGACTGAAACACTCCCCGATGAAATAAATCCCAGAGAAAGCCAAAAATGTCCCCTAAACTCTAAAATTTCTCCCCCTTGTTGACAATTGGACTCATCAAGTGACACTAAATGCACTCTAAAGAGACATAGACACAAACTCCCCCTGAAATGCAGCTCCCCCTCAAAATATGCCATGAATGCAAATGGGGTGCAGGTGGAGTGTAAAAAGCATGCTTCTTAGATATGATTAACTGCAATTACAACATATAACAGGTATCGCAAAAGATATACTGTCTAAGATACATGACATGATCAGTGCAACAGATGATATCTAAGGAGAGTCATTAGCACGCATTTTTCGATTTTTGCAAACAAAACATCACCACATTTTCTAGGTGACAAGCAAAGTAAAGCATGAGATGCAAAAGCTAACTATTATCTACCAAGATGAGCATTGTCCATAGCAAAGTGCTTCAGCAAACTTGTCATCTTTTTAAATTTTTCAGACTTTTTCTTTTTCCTTTTTATTTTTTCATTTTTGCCAGAGGTTATTTGGATGTCAAACCTTGTGCTAACCGACCAAGTCAAGCCTATGCCAGAACTAGACCATCAGAAGCTTAAGACATTGGTCTTGGCATACATTACACCGTCCTAGTTCATACCAAAGTACTATGGTAAGCAGTCCAGAACAATGCAATGCGACAAAGAAAATCCACCTGGATCTTTTCTAATAATCATAAAATGCATAAATTTTTCATTTTTCTGAATTTTTATGATTTTCATAGCACATTTTTCCTGTTTAAAGCATATAGATGTCCAAGTTGCATATCTACATCTAAGTAAGGATCTAGCTACCAGCCATGTAAAAGATAGCGAAAGCATTCAGCCTACACATGCTAGTTACCAGAAGCAATGGTGATCATTTTTCAATTTTAAAGCATAAAAGACATGCATATGACAAATATCAGATATATCATGTGAACTGAACCATAACATGATCATCGACAAGTAATCAAAAACATATACTAGCTAGAGTAAGTAAAGCAGATTAATCATATAACAGAAGCAAGCTCAAAATGTGATTTATGATTATGCATGATATGAACGCACACAAAAAGACTCAATAAAAAATAAAGAAGAAAGAAAAACTGACTCAAAGTATCCTAAAAAGGATACACAACTCCCAAAACCCTTCGCAAACGCTCAAAAGTAGACTGAACTAGGGGTTTGGTAAGAAAATCAGCCAACTGCTGATGGGTATCAACATGAACAAGATCAATGATCATGAGCGGGAGCAAACAGTCCAATGCCAGGTTTAGCGAATGTGCTAAACCAATGCCAAGCCATCTGCTCGTATGTAGGAAAGCAGAAGGAATCATCTAAGTCTGGACCAAAACGTGACTCAAAGCGCGGTCCTATGTTCTGCCTAAAATCGCGTCCACAAGGTCCAAAACCGTATCCATAACGATCTAGAACTCTGCCAGAACGAAAACCACCCTCCGGAGCACGATCATAAAAACCGTCTCCTCTACCACCACCTACACGACCTGGCCGGGCCTCTAGCCTCTCTCTATGTCGAGGAACTCTCTGTCTACCACCCTGCTGGTAGAATTGCTCCTGTCCACCTCGAGCTCTCTCTGCTCTCTCAACCCGCTTCCTCCTGAAGCAAAACTCCTAAAGATGCTCGTCTCTCTGACAAAACTCACAGTGATAGGTAGGCTTCTTGGGATGTGGTTGAGGCTTGGGATTCTTAGGCTTGGTGATGTTGGGTGTAGTATCTTTGGTTTGAGAGGGTCCAGGTAAAGAATCAAGAGAAGTGTGGAGAGGTTTAGGCTTTGGCACCCAAATTTGCTTCTTAGGTGGAGCTTTAGGTTGTTCTTGAAACACTCCATCCTTGGGCTGACTATGCTTAAAGGACTTAGTGGAGTGAGTCTTGGGATATCTCTGTTCGGGAGTCATCTTACTCCACTCCACTGCTCGGCTAATGGCACTCTCAAAATCAGCTTTGTATAAGTGTACCCTACCCCTAACCCATCTTGTCTCTTGAACTACTGGATCATCATGCCGAGCTGTGCGTCTCTGGCACTAATCCAACTCAGCATCTGATGGAGGTAAAAGTTCTTGTTCTGAACATCAGCTAGCTCCTCTCTCAACGAAGCTAACACCTCCACCTGAGAGAAGCAGATCTCACACTCTCTATCAACTTCGACAGACTTCTCAGCTTTTAACTTGATCAACTCCATTCTCATGGACAAGCAGTTCTCACAAATAGTGGGTGGAACTGACAAGGTCTCAAGCTCTAGCTTAGTATGCTCCAACTCAGCTCTCACTCCAACTAACTCGCTCAACTGCTCATCACTCTTGGCTCTCAGCTCAGCTATACTAGCTAAGTGGGATGGACAGTCTACACAAGATATGACGATAGTAGCATGAGCATCTTTCAGCTCCCGCTGAGCGCTTTCAAGCTCAGTGGCCATAGCGTCTCTCTCATCTACTCTTTCTGTGTACCTGGACATGAGAGTCGTCAGGTCACACAACAACACCTCACAGTTCGGGCACTCACTACTATCACCCAAGCAAGTGGAAGAAGAAAGACTCTCAATCTTGCCCTTTGCCATGGCAAGCTCACTCTCAAGCTCATCTATCCTCTTCTTAGCCCCTCTAAGCAGTTTCTCCCGATACTTCAACTCCTTATGTTTCTGTTCTAGTAAATTAACAACTTCTTGTTCATAGGAGGATACCTTTTCATCGTTGTCATCGTCGGAGTCGTCGGAGGAGTCCTTTTCTTCCTTATCCCCAAGAGCCATTGAACAGAAGATCTTGTGCGGTCTTCGGCTATGACGGAAGCAACTCTTCGGCTTGTCCCCAAAGGCCATGAAGCAGAGGCCCGCCAGATTGTCTCTGTCCTCCCCCTTCTTGATCATGATCTCTTCATCAGTTGAACATGAAGACGAGGAGGAAGGCGATGATCTCTTGGAGTAGCTTTTCTCCATCTCGGTGAAGAAGATCTTGTCTCGCTTCTTGTTCTCATGCCTATAATCCTTTAGATCCTTTCGAAAAAATCCTATCTTGGGCTTTCCCTTTGTAGAAGTGGAGTTGTCGTACTTGCCGTAGTCGTAGGAGTTGCCGCCAGTTCCCTTATTGTAATTCTTCCTCTTGGGGCAGTCAACGATGAAATGACCTGGATCACCACACTTAAAGCATCCGGATTTTGTGTCGTGCCTTTTAAGCATTCTTTTATCATAGACACGTCGCACCCGATTGTTAAACAGACATAGATCATCATCTCCTAGCGAATCAAGTTGTTCCTCGGAGATAGACATCAAGGAAAAAGCAGTACAATTCAAGGCAGTAGGATCAGCAGACGGTGTCGCAAGTGCCAGAGTCTTTGAGCAAGAACCACTGAGATTTGATCTCAACTGGATATCGACCTTTGAGGCCTTGAGCTTACTAAAAAGCTCTGCGATAGTCAAGGTATCATAGGAAGCACTCTCAACAATAGAAGAAACCTTGATCTCCCAGATATTAGGGTCCATGGTATGGATAACCTTAAGCGCCTGTTCATGATCTGAGACTAGCTGATCACGCTCGGCCTTGTTGACGTGAAGCTTGTTAATGATTGATTGAAAACGACCAAACAAAGCCTCAACAGTCTCACCCGGCTTCTGTGAGAAATTTTCATACTCACGCCGGTAGGTTTAATAGAGCCTAGCCTTGTCCTGAGCTGTCCCCTCATGGTGTGCCTGGAGGGTAGCCCAGATCTCTCGAGCAGTGGTGAGATGGCTAACACGCTCAAACTCACTAGGACCTAGACCAGAAAATAAAATGTTCACCGCTTTACTGTTGTTTTGATGCTGGGCAATTACATCTACAGCAGTACCCTCAGCAATAGGCATTATGGTGAAAGTAGGATGAACACAAATCTCCCATATCTCCGAGCTCTGGCTCATAAGATATGCTCGCATGCGAGTCTTCCAATAAGTGTAGCCAAAAGCTTCAAGGGATGGGATTTTACCAGAAGACGTCATGATCACTACCTGGGTTTCAAACTGGTTAAGGTAAGAGAAAACCCTAACCTCGCTCTAATACCACTTGTAGGACCAAAAGTAGCAACCAGAGGGGGGTGAATGGGCGCCTAAAAATTTCTTACTAAACTATGACTTAATCCTTACACCCAATGCACCTCGACAACCAAATGACAATAGCAAAATAGATCATAGAAGATTAAATTTGTCTACCCTAAAAATGATCGGTGTCTTAATTGAAATGATATTAAAGTTAAACTAAATAAAAATACTGCAGTAAATAAAAGAACCTAGATATATAACGAAATATTTATATTGCAGTCTAGAAATAAAATACTAATCAAATCAATAAAACATGGATCATTAAAAAAAATATAATTCAGATATAAACCTAAAATATTATACTTAAAAACTAGAATAAAAATAATACTACGCCTAATAATTTTTTCTTTTTATATGAGCAGATTAAAGCACTTAAATAAATAATATGAGATAACTAATAAAAAGTTAACAGATTAAAAATTAACTATGTAATTAATTATGTTCATGCTAATTAAAAATCAGATAACTATCGATTTAATTAGCTAGCTGAAAAGTAGGAGATTAATAAAACTTACCTGCATGCCAATCTGCGAAAAACTGCGCCGTGAAAATTTTCGTCGTCGCCGGCCGAATCACTGCCGCACAGAACAAAGCGGAAAACTCCCGCCGAGAGCTGTTATGCACGCTGCGTGAGGCGATGACACAAGCGTCTACAGCTCTGACGCTTTGCCTCAGGAAAAGTGCACGCGAAGGAAAAAGAAAATGGATCTTTCCGCCTAGAGAGCACGCTGTTTCAGCTTGGTGGAGAAAACCTCTCCCGTGGGACCCACACGTGGTAGGGAGACGCAGCACCAGCCTTTCGTGCTGCTAGAGATTTGTCTCCATGTGAAAGCTATGTGCGCTGCATGAGGATAAATCAAGCCTCGGTCCACGTGTCCAGCAACGCCGTGCCGAGAGATCACCGGTGGCGAAAATTTTTCGGAAGAAAAAAACTTTCGGTGGAACACAAATATCGAACGGAAAAATTGGACTGTAGATTGATCTGTGAAAAACAGTCACCCTATCCCTAGGGGGTAGGGGCCTATTTATAGGCGACTCCTAATACATGAAAAAGACTAATTTACCCCTAGGGTAATGATGAGGACATCACTTCACATGATACACACATGGAGCCTCCACCTACAATTCAATTACAAGAACCAATCACACGCGCCCGTGCCCGTCGCTTGAACCATGAGGTTAATTCTTTCCTTAGCAACTATGTTAATATTTGTTTGGATGGGATGCTACTGAATACTAGTGATATTTTGTTGCTTAGGAACATGGGAGATGGAATAGGAGAGTTGGAGTTGAAGACGGAATCGCACGGATGATTTGAAGTCAAGAATTTGCTGGTTCGGACTACATCAACCACCCTGCACCAAAATGGGCATAACTTCCTCATACGAAATCCGATTGGCACGTTCTTTGACTTTTTGGAAAGCTGAGGAGAAGACGGATCGTTTTCCGTTGGTTTCACCTCATTTGGAGTCTCGAGTCGTTCTGTGTGATTGAAACCGTCCTGCGTGCCAGAGTTGGGCCGTGTTGGCCCATAATCTGAGTCTGTTCGCCTTCTACTGAGTCTGTTCGCCTTCTACTGAGTCTGTTCGCCTTCTACAGGCTGCCCACGCCTTATATACTCACACCAGCCACCTTTAGGGTTAGGTTTTGCTTTGTTTGCATCTACACTTGTGTGTTTAGATCCCGCCTCTTGCACCGGACCGATTGGCTGCTGCATTGGCGTTTGTGAAACCTCACCTTATCATCGTTTGTCTGTGTTTTGGCATTCGACTTGTATCCTTCCTGTTCTTGCTTGTGTTCTTGGGTTCGCTTGCAGGAATTAGCATTCGTAACGATTGCAAGGTTTTGATCCGCCGGACCGGAGCCTTGGATCGCCAACGTCGAGATTCTCCACCAACCCAAGTTATCCCTACCTAACGGAAGATCAGGACCAATCCCCCATCAGTTGGTATCAGAGCACATATTTCCCATTAGGTAATCTCGATCTTCTCTTATTTTTACCAAGAGTCCAGAAAACCCTCACAAAAAAAATTCCTACCAAGAACCTCTTTGTGCCTTGCGATTTTAATTTCAGTTTTTAACCTTGTTGAGTTTGTGTTCTTGGTCGAGTCTTGTTGCTGGTTTAGTCATCCCTCTGTGTCGTTTGAGTAGGAGTTGGTCTTGTATCTCAAAAAATTCCCCACCCGAAACCCCCCCCCCCACAACCCTTTTCGTTTTCCACATCGAGTCCTTGTGACCCCCCTT
This sequence comes from Zizania palustris, assembly GCA_019279435.1. Classification (NCBI taxonomy): domain Eukaryota; kingdom Viridiplantae; phylum Streptophyta; class Magnoliopsida; order Poales; family Poaceae; genus Zizania; species Zizania palustris. Next base: position 111,143,175 of record JAAALK010000283.1, on the reverse strand, counting down.
CGGTAAAACAGGCATAACTTTTCGCTCGTTTGGTAGAAAAATCTGAAATTTTTGAGCGTATTCCTGACCCAATTTGGGGGGTACCCTAACTGGGTTCCCCTGTTCTCCCTCACCAAAATCGCCAAAAAAATCTGGAAGATAAAGAAAAAAATTCGACAAAGTTTTTGCTCGCCGTTCACCGAAGTTGTTGAATTTCTGTGAACCACATCCCACCTCAGTTGCAGGTGCCAATTTTTTGGTTGCAGCTCTTGTCATCCTTGTTCAAAAAAAATAGAGTGAAAAAAAAGAGAGAAAAAAAAGAAGAAACGGCCCTGTCTTTTGCTTGTCCGATCAGCGGCAGTAACAGCTTCTCAGCGGCAGTAACAGATTCTGCTTGTCCGAACTCTTGTCCGATCCCTTGTCCGATCAGCGGCAGTAACAGATTCTCAGCGGCAGTAACAGCTTCTCAGCGGCAGTAACAGATTCTGCTTGTCCGATCTCTTGTCCGATCCCTTGTCCGATCCCTTGTCCGTTCAGCTGCAAAAAAAAAATTGGGCACATAGTTTTCCTTTATTGCTTGAATTTTCACATTGGGAGCACTAAGGTCAGCAACTTTGACGAGTACTAGGGAATACTTATTGAACTTGGTTTAACTGTTATTACTATCGCTAATCCTTGCTACTCAATTTGCCTTCCAAGCTACACCTTTCTCTTGGTCAGGACAGGTTCATTTCTTGCAATTGCACACCACCCTCTACTTGGTTCATCACCTGTAGGCCGGTGACCTCACTGCGGCGTGGTAAGAACACTTGCAAGCGTGAGTAAGGTGCTTGACAGATTGCTTCCACTACACACCCACCACCCCACCTAGTTGTGTTCCATAAGGATTATTCTTTGTTGTTTGTCTTTTCACTAACATGGCAGATAACAACGGTACCCAAGCACTTATTGCACAACGTGTTTTGAGCACTCACATGGACCAGGACGACCAGGCACAACGGAACAATCTGTTTCAGACCTTCTTCCTCGTCAATGACCGCCGTGTACGTGTCATCATCGACAGCGGTAGTTGCCACAATTTGGTGAGCCACGACATGGTAACTAAGCTTCAACTTCCCACACGTGCACATCCACACCCTTACCACGTGCAATGGTTCAACGATAGCGGTAAGGTCAAGGTAACACAAACTGCTCACATTGAATATTCCATTGGTACATACGTTGGAGTTGCTGATTTTGATGTAGTACCAATGCAAACATGTTCTCTATTACTTGGTAGACCTTGGCAGTATGATACTGATGCTACACACCATGGTAGGAGCAATAAGTACACATTTATGTATAAAGGAAAGAAAGTTACATTGCTTCCTATGACTCCTGCTGAAATTGTGAAATTTGAACAAGAAAAACATGCTAGAGACGCACAAAAGAGCAAACAACCTTCTGAAAATCAGCAAGTAGCTAAAACACTTTCGAGGCAACAAAAAGATAAAGTTGATTCTCCTTCTTCATCACAAATTATTAATCTGAAAGGACGTGTCATGCTTGCAACTAAAACTAACCTTGCAGTACGTAGTTTTCTTGGTCTTGCAGGTTTCTATCGGCGTTTTGTGAAAGATTTCAGCACCATAGCCGGTCCTTTACATGAGTTGACCAAGAAGGGAGTTACTTTTACTTGGGAACCAGCACAAGAACAAGCTTTTGCCACACTCAAGGATCGCCTTACACATGCACCTCTACTTCAGCTACCCGACTTCAGTAAGCCTTTTGAGTTAGAATGTGATGCTAGTGGTTTTGGATTAGGAGGTGTGCTGCTACAAGGAGGTAAACCCGTGGCCTATTTTAGTGAGAAATTACATGGCCCACAGTTGAATTATTCTACCTATGATAAGGAATTATATGCCTTAGTGCATGTGCTTGAAATTTGGCAACATTACCTTTTGCCTAAGGAGTTTATTATTCATTCGGATCATGAAGCATTAAAGCATATACGTAGTCAAGCAAATCTTAATAAACGACATTCTAAATGGGTAGAATTTATTGAGACTTTTCCATATATCATTAAGCATAAGAAAGGGAAAGATAATGTGATTGCCGATGCTTTATCTAGACGATATACTTTGCTTTCTCAACTTGATTATAAGATATTTGGTTTAGAAACATTGAAGGGCATGTATGCTACTGATTTGGACTTCAAAGATGCTTTTGCAAATTGTACAGATCACCGTGCTTGGAACAAATATGTGATGAATAATGGATATCTTTTTCGTGCTAACAAGTTATGTGTGCCGGCTAGCTCTCCTCGCTTGTTGTTATTGTAGGAAGCACATGGTGGTGGTTTGTTGGGTCATTTTGGATCAAAGAAAACCGAAGATGTGCTGTCCACACACTTCTATTGGCCAAGAATGAGACGAGATGTTGAGCGCTATGTGGCACGATGCACTACTTGCAATAAAGCTAAGTCCCGACTAAACCCACATGGTCTTTATATGCCTCTGCCCGTTCCTAGTGTACCTTGGGAAGATATTTCTATGGATTTTGTGTTAGGATTACCTCGAACTAGGAGGGGGAGAGATAGTATTTTTGTGGTGGTAGATCGGTTCTCTAAAATGGTGCATTTTATACATTGTCACAAGAGCGACGATGCTACCAATGTTGCTGATTTGTTTTTCAGAGAGGTCGTACGCTTGCATGGAGTTCCCAATACCATCGTTTCAGACCGTGATGCTAAATTCTTAAGTCATTTTTGGAGGATGTTGTGGCATAAGTTGGGGACTAAGCTGTTGTTTTCTACTACTTGTCACCCCCAAACGGATGGACAAACGGAGGTCGTCAACCGTACATTGTCCACCATGTTGAGGGCTGTTTTGAAGACCAACTTGAAGCTATGGGAAGAGTGTCTACCTCATATTGAGTTTGCATATAATAGGTCAGTACACTCCACTACTAAGGTAAGTCCGTTTCAAGTGGTCTATGGCTTTAATCCGCGTGCTCCTATTGATTTGCTACCATTGCCACCATCTGAAAAATTGAATTTTGATGCTACTACACGTGCTGAATTATTGCTTAAAATGCATGAAACTACTAAAGCAAACATAGAGAAAATGAATGAGAAATATCGTGCTTATGGTAGTAAGGGTAGAAAAGAGATAACATTTGAACCGGGTGATCTTTTTTGGTTGCATTTGCGCAAGGATCGTTTTCCTGATTTGAGAAAGTCTAAATTGATGCCCCGAGCTGATGGTCCTTTCCGTGTGCTTGAGAAGATAAATGATAATGCATATAAACTTAAGTTACCTGCAGCTTTTGGGGTTAGTCCCATATTTAACATTTCAGATTTAAAGCCCTATTTGGGAGATGACAATGAGCTTGAGTCGAGGACGACTCCAATTCAAGAGGGGGAGGATGATGAGAACATCACTTCACATGATACACACATGGAGCCTCCACCTACAATTCAATTACAAGGACCAATCACACGCGCCCGTGCCCGTCGCTTGAACCATGAGGTTAATTCTTTCCTTAGCAACTATGTTAATATTTGTTTGGATGGGATGCTACTGAATACTAGTGATATTTTGTTGCTTAGGAACATGGGAGATGGAATAGGAGAGTTGGAGTTGAAGACGGAATCGCACGGATGATTTGAAGTCAAGAATTTGCTGGTTCGGACTACATCAACCACCCTGCACCAAAATGGGCATAACTTCCTCATACGAAGTCCGATTGGCGCGTTCTTTGACTTTTTGGAAAGCTGAGGAGAAGACGGATCGTTTGCCGTTGGTTTCACCTCATTTGGAGTCTCGAGGCGTTCTGTGTGATTGAAACCGTCCTGCGTGACAGAGTTGGGCCGTGTTGGCCCATAATCTGTCTGTTCGCCTTCTACTGAGTCTGTTCGCCTTCTACAGGCTGCCCACGCCTTATATACTCACACCAGCCGCCTTTAGGGTTAGGTTTTGCTTTGTTTGCATCTACACTTGTGTGTTTAGATCCCGCCTCTTGCACCGGACCGATTGGCTGCTGCATTGGCGTTTGTGAAACCTCACCTTATCGTCGTTTGTCTGTGTTTTGGCATTCGACTTGTATCCTTCCTGTTCTTGCTTGTGTTCTTGGGTTCACTTGTAGGAATTAGCCTTCGTGGCGAGGTCAATCGCGTCCTGCGTGGTTGATAACCAACGGAGACAGTGGTGTAACGATTGCAAGGTTTTGATCCGCCGGACCGGAGCCTTGGATCGCCAACGTCGAGATTCTCCACCAACCCAAGTTATCCCTACCTAACGGAAGATCAGGACCAATCCCCCATCAGGTAAATTACACTGACTCTAAAATAAATTCCGAAATTACTAAAATACCCTTGGAAAAATCAACTGACACAAATAAAAATACTCTGGACTTAAAAACTAAATATTAATGTCCTAAAAACAAAATAATCATAGGTTGTCAGTTTTGCGCCGAAACTGACAAAGCGTCCACCATCTTCGCACCGGGTACCTGGATTGGGCCGACCCGACCCCGCAGCTTCCTCGGCCAGGCAAACCGAGTCAACAGACCAGTGGATCCTCTGCCGCTCCTAGCCCATATACCCGGATTGCGCTAGCCCAACTCCGTGGCTCCTCTGCCCAGCTGTCGCTCGCTGCCCGTGTACCTGAGTCACACGCGCCTTATACACGGCAGATCTTCATGTCTCTTCTTGACTTCCATTGACAATCACTCATCACATCTGGAGTATCAAACCCATGTTCTTCAACATGGTTTCTCACTCACTAAGGTGGAGGTGGAAAAATTGTTGAGGGCCAGAATTATTAGGGAAATAGCCCACACGGAGTGGTTGGCTAACCCCGTTTTTGTCCAGAAAAAGGGCTCCGGCAAGTGGCGCTTGTGCATTGATTTCACGTCATTGAATAAAGCATGCCCGCGAGACCCCTACCCTATGCCCCGAATAGACCAGCTTGTGGATTCTACGGCTGGCTCTGAGTTGTTAAGCTTCCTGGACGTATACTCTGGTTATCATATGGTTTGGCTAAAGCGCGAAGACGAAGCCAAGACGAGTTTTATAACTCCCTCTGGACAATTTTGTTATGTTCAAATGCCTTTTGGCTTGCGGAATGCCGGAGCCACCTTCTCACGTCTAATAGCTAAAGCTCTAGGTCATCAGATAGGCCGAAATGTTGAAGCCTATATGGATGATATTGTAATAAAGAGTGTTGTAAAGCACCATCTTAGCCTAGACTTAGCTGAAACCTTCGAGAGCCTCCGAGCATGTGGAGTTTGCCTCAACCATTAAAAATGTATATTCAGGGCACAAGCAGGAAAACTGCTAGGGTACTTAGTTTCGAGTAGTGGAATTGAAGCTAGCCCGACGTAGATAAGCGCATTGCAAAGAATGGCTCCACCAGAAAATATGAACCAGGTCCATAAGCTGATAGGACAGCTCGCAGCCCTCAGTAGATTCCTGGCCAGATCAGCCGAACGAAGCCTTCCAATTTTTATAGCTCTAAAGGGGTCCAAAAGATTCAAGTGGACACTAGAGTGCTAGAAGAGCTTCAATGACATTAAAGATTATCTTAGAAATCTATCAACACTTACTGTGCCCCTTCCAGAAGAAACTCTCCTTCTTTATCTTGCAACAATGGGCTCCGCAGTAAGTGCAGTATTAGTCAGGTAAGTTGAACTTAAAGGAAAATTGGTGCAGAACCTAGTCTACTTCGTCTCAGAAGGTTTGTCTGGAGCAAAGACAAGATACTACGAGCTCAAAAAATTTGCTTATGCTTTGGTAATGTCCTCGTGAAAGCTAAGGCATTACTTCTTAGCACATAATCTTATCGTTCCTACCTCGTATCCCCTTGGTGATATGCTTCAGAGCAAAGATTCTACAGGTAGGATCGGAAAATGGGATGTCAAGCTAGCTCCCTTTGGTATTTCCTTCACGGCGTGAACAACCATCAAGTCACAAGTCATAGCTGACTTTGTGGCAAAGTGTACTCCATCTGCAGTCTAGACTCCGGAAGATACCTCCGAAGGTCGATATGTGGACAATTTTTTCTGATGGAGCCTATCAGGCATCTAGTGCTGGAGCTGGAGCTGTGATAATATCGCTGAGAAACCAAGGGTGGTTTCGGTGTTGTGATGAGTGATTGACAGACTTTTACCCTCTGTTCGAAGGGTACCTCCGGAGGGGCTTCGGAGGTGGTACCTCCGAAGGGTGTTCGGAGGTGTGTCATCGGAGTGTGTTCGGTGTTTGCTTGCTGCAGCTGTGCAGCGGAGTGTACCTGTCGGAGGGGTCAGACAGTACGCGATGACTGGGTTCGTACCGATGTCTTCGGTACTTTGGGCGGTACACCGGAGTGTGTACCGAAGGTTGCTAACCCGGAGAGGTCTCCGGAGTAATGGATACACTTGTTTGCTTGTCGGTGGTGCGCAGGGACTTCGGAGGCGACAGACAGGGTTCGAGCCAGGTGAACCTGGGTCAAGCGGGTGGCTTGATGCCAGGGGAGCGGGGAGCTCCGTCACGGTGGCTGCGAAGGTGGTCCGGGTCGGTCCTCGGGTCGAGTCATGCCAGGTGAAGGCAGAGAGTGCGGAGCGTGGCTCCGGTTGAAGGTACTCCGAGACAAAGTCCTCGGAGGTGAGGCACTTCGAAGGTACTCCGAATGGAGTGACTTCGGAGTTGGTGGACCAAGTCCTCTGAGGAGGCAAGGAGTTCGAAGTGTGCTCCGGAGGGAGACACTCGAAGGTTACCCAACGAAGGTCTCAGAAGTCGAGGCGCATCGAAGGCATGGTCCGGGTGAGGCTCGTCGAGGAGTGTGCTCGGAGTGAGGCACTGCGACGGAGTGCTCATGGAATGCTTCATGCGGAGGCCTTGGACGAAGGAGGGACTTCGAAGGGTGGTACTCCGAAGGTGGGGCTTCGGAGTGAGGATGACTTGAGGTGCTTCGGCCATGCATGGCTTCGGTACACGGACGGACGGTGTTCGGGCTGGGAGTAGCTGCGAAGCCGTGGTGATCCACTCCGGAGGTGGTGGTGCGAAGGCCCAAGGGCTTTGACGGCTTTGGCTTAAAACCGTCACTGTATCGAAGGACTTCTTCGGCGGAGCGAAGGCCAAACAGGCTGCAGGCTTCTCGCCGAAGCTTCCGCATCCCTCGCGTGCGAAGGGAGGTTCCAGAGGTCAACACTGTAAAGGCTGACACTGTCTGTTCTGAAAAAAGCTGACACTGTCCCCTCTACAGCTGACAAAGAAGCCTCCAAAATAAAGGTGGACTACCTTTTGTACCCCTTAGTTCTGTAGAGACAAAATGGATGTAAACCCTAGGGGTAAAGTAGTCACTTCCTTAGGATGAAGCCGTGGGCTATAAATATGGGGGCTCGGTAGGTAACATTTAACACTTTGAGCATTTACTGTTGAGCTCCTGTAGACAGACCTCGCTGTATTCATTCTGAGTTCAATTTATTTCAGTGTTCCTTGTTCAAGCGGCGAAGCCCTGTTTTCTTGTGCTTTTTGCTTGAGCTCGCTTTGCATACTTCGCTAGCTTAGTGCACCGAAGCCTGTTGAGGCGAAGGTAGTTTTTCGTGCGAGGTGTGCTTTGTCAGTGAGCATTCGCTCTGTGTAACAGGAGGTGTAACCTCGCTGCTTACTAGCGTAGCCCTGACCGAGGCCCGTTTTGCTTCTTGTGTCGAAGCCTTTAGCATAGTCCGTTTTGTGTGCGTGTAGACCTTCGCGTACGAAGCCCAGCACTAGTTGCTGTCGCCAAGTACTTGGTTGAAGTCCTCAGAGGGCTGTCCACTCTTGCGAAGGGTGAAGTGCGAAGCCTGCTCGAAGCACCTCGTGTGCGGAGCCTGCACTGACTTAGCAGAGTAGATTTTCGAGGGTTTTTAGTGGAGCGAAGTCTTCTTGGCTTCGAACTTTTGCTCCTGCGAAGCCTGTGTTCGGAGCTGTCGAAGTACCTCCGAACCAGACCTTCGAAGGTAGTGTTCGAAGCCTGTTCCGCAGAAGACAGAACAGAACCGAAGGCTAAGTTTTTAGCCCGAATTTTTAAAAGCTCCCATTCACCCCCCCCTCTGGTCGCCGTTTCCGGTCCAACAATTGGTATCAGAGCAGGTTAAGATCACCAGTTGACCTTAACCGGTTTTGTGATCTTTAGGCGACATGGATAGAGGCAGTAAAATTCCTCTGTTCGATGGGACAGATTTTGCATACTGGAAGGTGCGCATGGAGGCTTACTTGTTAAGCCAAGGAAATGCAATTTGGGAGATTTTGGACTCACAATACTCCATCCCTGATACCCGCACCACTCAAACTGAAAAAGATCAGTATATTGCCAACTCGAAGGCAAGGAACATTTTGTTCATTGGTTTGAGTCGGAGTGAGTTTGATAGGGTGCAGCACCTTAGGACTGCTAGGGAAATTTGGACCACACTCACTGTCTTTCATGAGGGCTCTGCTCAGATTAAGGCCAGGCGCCAAAGCACCTACAACCAACAGTATCAGCTGTTTGTGCAGGCACCTGGTGAATCTGTAGATGCCATGTTTTCTCGCTTTGACGCGATAGTGAGTAACTTGCGATCCAACGGGACGCTTATTTACAGTGATCACGATAGGGCTATCAAGCTTCTCTATGCTCTTGACCGTAGCATATGGGAAGTGAAGATATCCAGCATTGAGGAGTCCACAGGCTATGATACATTGACCTGTGACGAACTCTTTAGCAAGCTGAAGTCCACAGAGATTGCCAAGGCATCTCTTGCAGTGCACAGAAGCTCTTTGCCACAGCCATTGGCATTGGTTTCTAGCACTAGCCGTGGCACCACTGCAGAACCAAGCACATCAGGCACTTGTGTTCTAGCAGATGGTTTTGCTTTGTCCTCCCTGGTCTCCGTCACAAAGGAGCAGGTGGATACTCTAGCAGATGATGAGCTTGCTCTCATTGCCCGGAGGTTCACCCGCTTTCATCATGAGAGACGGGATCAGAGGAGAAGTGGTTTTAGTGGCTGCTATGAATGTGGCGACACCTCTCACATTAAGGCCAATTGCCCCAAGGTCAAAAAGAGAGATGAGAGTGAGCACCCCAAAATCCACAAAAAGGAGAGGAAGCCCTTTGTGAAGGGCAAGCGCGGCAAGATGGCTAAGAAAGTAGCCAAGGCCGCTTCCAGAGCCTTTGTTGCTGCTCTCAGCGACATCGACACTTCCTCAACTGAGGAGTCGAGCTCTGAGGAGGAGGAGTCCCCAAGAAAGGAGGACAAGAAGGACAAAAAGGGACGTGACTTCACCGGCCTTTGCTTCATGGCCGACAGCGATCACAGCGGCGATGAGCTTGACTCATCTGAGGTAAACCTATCATCTGACCAGCTTCTAATTAAATTAGATGAACTGAATGAAGTTGTGCTAGGTCAGGATAGATTGCTTGTGCAAGCCGCTAGAGAAAGAAAAGACCTTAGACTTAGGCTAGAATCTGTATCTACTGAATATGCCATGCTTAAGTCTAAATATGATGATGCTAATTGTGAATCATGTTCTGTTGTCATGAGTGAGCTTGCTCAGTTGCGCTCTGTACATGCTCAAACTCTCTCTGAGCTTGAGACTGCACAGAAGCAGCTTTTGGAGGTGGATTCTAGACCTCATGATGTTATTGATTGCATGAACTGCTCTTTATTACGCGATAGCATTAATTTACGTGATAAGCATGTTCATGATTTGGAGGCTAGATTGGAGAGGGCCGGTAGTTCTAAGGATGTGCAACCTGTGTGTGACACTTGCATCACCCTTAAGGACCAGCTAGGCACTGTCAGAGAGCGAGCTGAAAACCTCATGTCCGAAAATGAATACCTTCTTTCTGTGGTGAATAAATGCACTGAAGGGAAGGGTAGGATGGATTTGCTCTTGGCCAAGACCAAGTTGTGTGCTGACAGAGCCGGGGTAGTTCTAGGTTTGGGTTTTGAGAGGATAGCTTCAGACAGTAAGACCAAAACTGTTTTTACCTCTCCTACCACCCTAGAGAAAGAGAGAGCTCTGTTGGATACCCCATCAGCCAAAAAGCCTACCCATCCACCAAAGAAAACCACTCCTCCTACCAAGAAAAATCCTCCCAAGAAAACCACACAGAAGAAACCAAGGAGCCTGTGAGAGTTGCTCCTGTGACCCATGAGAGTGCCCCCAGGAGAGTGTTTCATTGTTCTTATTGTCAGCGGGCGGGTCATTTGATTGGTTTCTGTTTTCGTCGCATCAAGGATGAGCGACGTGCACAAGCGATGAGCTATCAGGACATGCATTACCCATCTTTAGGTATGCATGAGTCTGAGTTTTACTCTCGTCCTGTTTTCGAGGCTCCTTGTGCTTCTCGGAGAGGCTTTGCTCCTCGAGGTGTTCACCATGTTCCATATGGTGGTAGACCTCGGGCGAGTAGCTTTGTACCTCGTCAGAGTAGGAGACCTCGTCATGCTTTGCGTTCTTTGCATGTAGGTAGACCTCGCACTTTGCATCATGCTGATTTTTATGTGCGTAGACCGTCTACTTTTACTGTGCCTACTACTCGTGTCACTCAGTGCTGGATGCCTCGCCATTATTTTACTCACCCCAGCACTGAGCGATCGAGGCGTTCTTATCATGTGTAGGCGACAGGTCGAGGCTTGGAGGGCACGTGGATCATGGACTCCGGTTGTTCGCGCCACATGACCGGAGATGCAAATTGGTTCTCCAGCCTCACCACAACCAAGCAAAGGGAACATATCACCTTCGGAAACAATCGAAGGAGTAGAGTGAAAGGTAAAGGTGTGGTAAGGATTAACACGAACTTCACTCTCAAAGATGTTGCTTTGGTTGAGAACCTGGGATACAATTTGTTGTCTGTATCTCAGTTACTTGATGAGTGCTTCGAAGTGTGATTTCATCGCGATACTTCGCAAGTGCTCAATTCTGATGGCGTTGTGGTGTGTAAGATCTTTAGGGTTGGGAGAGTTTTTGGAGCTGATTTTTCAGAGTCGTCTGGTTCTTCTCATTGTCTTGTTGCACATTCGACTTCTGAGCTTTGGAAGTGGCATAGGAGACTAGGGCATATGAGCTTTGAGTTGCTCGCTCGTCTGAGCGCCCTAGGTTTGATCCGAGGATTGCCCAAGCTCAAGTTTGAGAAGAATTTAGTTTGCGCTCCATGTCGACATGGAAAAATGATTGCCGCTTCGCATTCGCCAGTCACCACAGTGATGACTGAACAGCCCGGAGAACTTCTCCATATGGACACTGTAGGTCCTTCTCGGGTTAGTTCTTTAGGCGGCAAGTGGTATGTACTTGTTATTGTCGACGATTTCTCCCGCTACTCTTGGGTCTTCTTTCTTGCCAGCAAGGATGAAGTGTTTTCACACTTTCGGAGCTTGGCTTTGAGACTTTTCACTGAACTCCCAGGTGCATTAAAATTCATTCGAAGCGATAATGGCACCGAGTTCAAAAATAGTCTCTTTGTTGACTTTTGCATGGAGCATGGCATAGAACATCAATTCTCTGCTCCGCGGGTTCCTCAACAGAACGGTGTTGTTGAGAGGAAAAACCGCACTTTGGTTGAGATGGCTAGGACGATGCTTGATGAGCATAGGACTCCTAGAAAATTCTGGGCTGAGGCCATAAACACTGCTTGCTACATCTCAAACCGAATTTTCTTGCGCTCAATTTTAAACTTGACATCTTATGAGCTGCGTTTTGGGAGACAGCCCAAGGTTACTCATCTTCGAGTTTTTGGCTGTCGCTGCTTTATCCTAAAACGTGGTAACTTGGATAAATTTTAGTCGCGATCTTCTGACGGGATCTTTTTGGGTTATACTACTCATGGTCATTCTTATCGTGTTTATAACTTGGAAACTAACACTGTCATCGAGTCATGTGATGTGACTTTTGATGAATCAACCCCCTCTGTTAGTTCTGCTCTTGAACAGGCAAATGAACACGACATGGAACAGACTTTATTCGAAGACGAAGATCACGGAGAATTCGAGGATGATCCCCTACTACCCTTGACATCAACCCCCGAAGCTGACCCCGCTTCTACTACTTCAGCACGAGGTCCCGAAGCGACTACCTCAACATCGGTCATCTTGGACCACTCCAACGCACAAGTTGAGGGGGAGACTGCATCCCGCCGCGAGGCTCCACATCATGTCCAAAGGATGCATCTTCCCGAGCAGATCATTGGTGAGCTTGATCAAAGGGTAACTCGTTCTCACGCTCATTTCACTAATGCTGCTTTTGTTGCTTCTTTCGAGCCCTTAGATGTTAGTCATGCACTTTCTGATTCTAGTTGGATCAATGCCATGCATGAAGAGCTTGAGAATTTTGAAAGAAATCAAGTCTGGACTTTAGTTGATCCTCCACCTAATGTTCATTTCATTGGAACTAAATGGATTTTTAAAAACAAACAAGGGGAGGATGGTACTATAATTAGAAACAAGGCTAGACTTGTAGCTCAGGGCTTTTCTCAACTAGAAGGGATTGATTTTACTGAAACTTTTGCACCTGTTGCTCGCCTTGAGGCCATTAGGATTTTGCTTGCCTTTGCGACATCCCGGGGATTCAAACTCTATCAAATGGATGTCAAAAGTGCTTTTCTTAATGGCTTCATAGGTGAAGATGTTTATGTAAAACAACCCCCTGGTTTTGAAAACCCCAAGTACCCACATAAAGTCCTTAAACTTCATAAGGCTCTTTATGGACTCAAGCAGGCCCCTCGGGCGTGGTATGATAGACTTAAGTCTTTTCTGCTTGAGCGAGGGTATTTGATGGGCTCTGTTGATAAAACTTTGTTTACTCTCAAGCATGGCAAAGATTTCCTCCTAGTTCAGATTTATGTGGATGATATCATCTTTGGTGGCTCTTCTCATGCTTTGGTTGCCGAGTTTGCAGATACCATGAGCAGGGAGTTTGAAATGTCGATGATGGGTGAACTCACCTTTTTCCTTGGTTTGCAAATCAAGCAAAGCAAACAAGGTACTTTTGTCCACCAGACAAAGTACACCAAGGACCTGCTCAAGAAGTTCGACATGTCCGATGCGAAGCCCCTCGCCACTCCAATGGCTACATCTGTAGCATTGGACCCTGACGAAGATGGAGAAGCCGTAGATCAGAAGGAGTTCCGAAGCATGATCGGCTCCCTCCTCTACTTGACTGCCACGAGGCCGGACATACACTTCGCAGTATGTCTGTGCGCTCGTTTTCAGGCTTCGCCACGAGCTTCGCACCGCCAAGCGGTTAAGCGCATTCTAAGGTATCTCAAACACACCCTTGAATTTGGCATATGGTATTCATCGTCTTCATCTTTATGTCTTAGAGGTTATTCAGATGCGGATTTTGCTGGGTGTAGAATTGATAGGAAGAGTACCTCTGGTACTTGTCATTTTTTGGGTACGTCTCTGGTTTGCTGGTCTTCCCGCAAACAGTCTAGTGTTGCACAATCAACGGCTGAGGCCGAATATGTTGCTGCAGCTAGCTGTTGCTCTCAGATTTTGTGGATGGTTTCCACTTTGCGGGATTTCGGGTTAGATTTTAAGAGTGTTCCACTTTTCTGTGATAACACTAGTGCTATTTGTATTGCAAACAACCCAGTTCAGCACTCCAGAACCAAACACATTGATGTACGGTATCATGTTCTCAGAGATCACAATGAGAAGGGTGATATTGAACTTCAATATGTTGATACCCAAAACCAGCTTGCCGACATTTTTACAAAACCCCTCGATGCTTCTCGATTTGCTTACTTGCGTGGGGAACTTGGTATTTGTCATCCCTACAACATTTTGTGAGGGGGAGCTGATTTTAACTGTCTTGCATATGCTCATTATGTGTGGAATTGCACTTACATCTTTTGCTATTATATGCCTACTTTTAATTCAAAGAAATCATGACAGCTCAGCTCTATAAAATATGTCTGGAACATTGATTGTGCATGATGTTTTATTTTCTAAAAATCAAAACTTGCTCACCGCATAATCTTGTATCTAGCTTGTTTAGGCTGGACTGCTTTTAGCTATCTTTTATCTACTTGACAGCAAGACACTGTTCCTTGGATGCTAAAATTTGCAGCTTGAAAAATGTGTTCTTTATTCATGGATATTCATCAAAATATTTCATTCATCTGAATCAAAATCAAAAAAAAAATCCATGATTTGCCTGGTTTAAATGAAAAGATCCAGGAGGGTTTGTTTGTCGCTCTACTCTATTCTAGACTGCTTACCATTGCACATTGGTCTGAACTGGGATAGTGTAGTGTATGCCAAAATCACCGCCTTAAGCTTCAGATGGCTTTCTTGCCTAGGCTTGGCCTGATTGGAAAGTATAAGGTAGACAAACAAATAACCCCTGGCATTAAGAAAAGAACAACAAATTTAATTAATCATCAAGCTTGCTCTCAAAGCTCCTTTTGAACAAGACTTGTCTGTCTAGGGTAGAAATTGTTAGCTTTGCGCAGTCCTTGCCTTCACATGTCTAGCTGCTTTAATTAAGTGGTGATGCTTTTTACTTCAAAATGACAAAATCACATGCCATCATCTTGTTTCACAGATTGTTAAATTGAGCTGAGCACATGATCATTTGTGTTAATTTTGGCATATTTTTGCATTATATGTCTTTGCAATTCTATTCATTTCAAAGCTTTGCATCTTTTGAATGCTCTTTGATTCTTGCATTGCCAAAGGGGGAGAAGTTTGCTATGTTCTCTGCCGAAAGAAGGCATCATTTCGAAAAAGGGGAGAGATTTTTGACATAAAGGGGGAGAAAAATTTGCAACTCAGGGGGAGTTCTTATCAAGGGGAGATTTGCCAAAAAGGGCTTTTACTCGTTCACAAAGGGGGAGAAAAATTCTTTTATCAAGTGACATGCTTTGGCTCTTTTCTGAGTTTTTATGGTCACTTGTGTGCTGAAAAGTTTTTATTTTTCTTCAATTTGGATTTGGTTGTCAATGCACTCATCAAGGGGGAGATTGAGAAACCAAGGGTGGTTTCGGTGTTGTGATGAGTGATTGACAGACTTTTACCCTCTGTTCGAAGGGTACCTCCGGAGGGGCTTCGGAGGTGGTACCTCCGAAGGGTGTTCGGAGGTGTGTCATCGGAGTGTGTTCGGTGTTTGCTTGCTGCAGCTGTGCAGCGGAGTGTACCTGTCGGAGGGGTCCGACAGTACGCGATGACTGGGTTCGTACCGATGTCTTCGGTACTTTGGGCGGTACACCGGAGTGTGTACCGAAGGTTGCTAACCCGGAGAGGTCTCCGGAGTACTGGATACACTTGTTTGCTTGTCGGTGGTGCGCAGGGACTTCGGAGGCGACGGACAGGGTTCGAGCCAGGTGAACCTGGGTCAAGCGGGTGGCTTGATGCCAGGGGAGCGGGGAGCTCCGTCACGGTGGCTGCGAAGGTGGTCCGGGTCGGTCCTCGGGTCGAGTCGTGCCAGGTGAAGGCAGAGAGTGCGGAGCGTGGCTCCGGTTGAAGGTACTCCGAGACAAAGTCCTCGGAGGTGAGGCACTTCGAAGGTACTCCGAATGGAGTGACTTCGGAGTTGGTGGACCAAGTCCTCTGAGGAGGCAAGGAGTTCGAAGTGTACTCCGGAGGGAGACACTCGAAGGTTACCCAACGAAGGTCTCAGAAGTCGAGGCGCATCGAAGGCATGGTCCGGGTGAGGCTCGTCGAGGAGTGTGCTCGGAGTGAGGCACTGCGACGGAGTGCTCATGGAATGCTTCATGCGGAGGCCTTGGACGAAGGAGGGACTTCGAAGGGTGGTACTCCGAAGGTGGGGCTTCGGAGTGAGGATGACTTGAGGTGCTTCGGCCATGCATGGCTTCGGTACACGGACGGACGGTGTTCGGGCTGGGAGTAGCTGCGAAGCCGTGGTGATCCACTCCGGAGGTGGTGGTGCGAAGGCCCAAGGGCTTTGACGGCTTCGGCTTAAAACCGTCACTGTATCGAAGGACTTCTTCGGCGGAGCGAAGGCCAAACAGGCTGCAGGCTTCTCGCCGAAGCTTCCGCATCCCTCGCGTGCGAAGGGAGGTTCCAGAGGTCAACACTGTAAAGGCTGACACTGTCTGTTCTGAAAAAAGCTGACACTGTCCCCTCTGCAGCTGACAAAGAAGCCTCCAAAATAAAGGTGGACTACCTTTTGTACCCCTTAGTTCTGTAGAGACAAAATGGATGTAAACCCTAGGGGTAAAGTAGTCACTTCCTTAGGATGAAGCCGTGGGCTATAAATATGGGGGCTCGGTAGGTAACATTTAATACTTTGAGCATTTACTGTTGAGCTCCTGTAGACAGACCTCGCTGTATTCATTATGAGTTCAATTTATTTCAGTGTTCCTTGTTCAAGCGGCGAAGCCCTGTTTTCTTGTGCTTTTTGCTTGAGCTCGCTTTGCATACTTCGCTAGCTTAGTGCACCGAAGCCTGTTGAGGCGAAGGTAGTTTTTCGTGCGAGGTGTGCTTTGTCAGTGAGCATTCGCTCTGTGTAACAGGAGGTGTAACCTCGCTGCTTACTAGCGTAGCCCTGACCGAGGCCCGTTTTGCTTCTTGTGTCGAAGCCTTTAGCATAGTCCGTTTTGTGTGCGTGTAGACCTTCGCGTACGAAGCCCAGCACCAGTTGCTGTCGCCAAGTACTTGGTTGAAGTCCTCAGAGGGCTGTCCACTCTTGCGAAGGGTGAAGTGCGAAGCCTGCTCGAAGCACCTCGTGTGCGGAGCCTGCACTGACTTAGCAGAGTAGATTTTCGAGGGTTGTTAGTGGAGCGAAGTCTTCTTGGCTTCGAACTTTTGCTCCTGCGAAGCCTGTGTTCGGAGCTGTCGTAGTACCTCCGAACCAGACCTTCGAAGGTAGTGTTCGAAGCCTGTTCCGCAGAAGACAGAACAGAACCGAAGGCTAAGTTTTTAGCCCGAATTTTTAAAAGCTCCCATTCACCCCCCCCCTCTGGTCGCCGTTTCCGGTCCAACAATCGCCGTTAGGGCAGAAGGCCATGTATTCTTCGAGGCTCAACTTTAAGACCACCAACAATATCGCAGACTACGAAGGGATCCTGCTAGGGTTCCGAAAGGAAAAGGCACTTGGAGTAGCAAGGATTATAATAAAAACAGATTCACAAGTCATCGTAGGGCATGTTGACAAAAGCTTTCAAGCCAGGAACCCGCATCTTGTAAAGTATTTAGAAGAAATCCGCAAGACTGAAGCAATGTTTAAAGGATTTTCTATTCGAAGTATACCTCGAGCAGATAATCAACTCCAAGTGAAGCCAAAGCTCCATCGCTGGTCGGAGCCATGCCACTCCTTGACACACCTACAAAAATTAAGGTATTCAGTGAATATTTGTTGTATAATAATTATTGCAGGAATTTCAAAGGCAAAAGCTTTGAGGTATACCTTCGTCCATGCCTTGGGGAAGAATTGTGGGATCCTCCAGGGATGCGGCGCCCGGACGGTGCAGACGATCTACCGGCCATCGACCCAGGAGATTATTTCACCAGCCCCAATCTGAATGCACTAATCGATGTGCTCATGCAGGACGACCGCCCGAGGCCGGCGGCGGCGCCGGAGTTGGCCATCGTGTCTCTCCCGAAGGTGCGCATCTCACCATCGCACCTGTCCGTCGACGGCTCGGAGTGCCCCATGTGCAAGTAGGAGTTCGTGTCCAACTCAGATTCCAGGAGCCTGTTTTTGACGTTACACCCAACCACGGAAAGATAACTTCAAAACATTTCCAATGCCACAAGTTTCATCTCAAAATTCCTTCTAGATCAATAGGAATCGTCAAAACAAAATAGAGTCCAAAATCTATCAGCATGTTGTTTTCTGCGTTATTTGGCCTTTAGGCCGTATATCCAATTGAGCCCATTATGGGTGCGTCCCTAACTACTATATAAGGTTTTTGTACAGCCATCTAGGGTTTTGGGTTTAGTTTACACGTTGCTTTGATAGTCGTCGCTTCGCCGGATTTGTAAGTGAACCCTAATTCGCAGATTCCAATATAATTTTTAGTTCGATTGTGTTTTCTGCATTCTTGCTTGTGTTCTTCGATTTGTAGGCAAGGATTAGCCTTCTTGGCAAGGTCAATTAGTCTATGCTTGGTTGATAATAAACAGAGAAGTGGTGTAGTGATTGCAAGGGCTGATCTCGTGGATCGGAAGCCGGATCGTCAACGTCGAGTTCTCCACAAATCGTTGTTTATCCCGCACCTAACCAAAGACCGGGCACCCCCTCCTCCATCAAGTGGTATCAGAGCTTGGTTTACCGCTAGGTTCGTGTATCTTAGATTAGATTGATTTCATAGTCATCCATAGTCCATGAAAAAGCAAAAAAAAATTGTACTCGTAGGTTTTCTCCAATTCAAGACCATCCCTAGCCTTTGCATGTTTTGGTTTCAGAGTTCGTAGTTATTGTAGCAATTGTGGCTGCTACAGTAGGTTTTTGTGTATTAATGTATGGTGTATAGAATGAACCTCAAAGGGTTCTCATAGAGGGAGAAAGAGTTTATACTGGTTCAGTCCTCCCTAGAGGGATAATAGCCCTACGTCCAGTTTATAGTGGATTTGGCATAATTTTTGCCTCTAGTTTTCAACATGTCTAGTGTTGATAGCAAAAAATGGCATTAATGGTTAAGATTGTCGAAATATCAATTTTGGCAATTTGGGGCGAAAATACGCATGTCCTGGAGTGGGCTAAAGCCTTATAGGGCCGGAGGCCCATTAAAGTTGTGGGCTTCGGAAGCTTCCAGCAGGCATGCTACCTTCGACCCGAAGGCCTTCGGAGGCCCGCCTCACAAAAGCTTCGGCCCGAGGAGCGGGCTTCGGTGGGCCTGACCAAAGGCCCACTTCAGGCAGGATTTCAAAGATAGAGTTTAAGTCTGATTCTGGTTAATTTTATCCCCATGCATGATTATGCCGAATCTTAATAGATTAATCTTAGATATTAGAAGTATAGACCCTATAAATATAGGGGTGAGGCCAGCTCATTAACCCTCCCCAACACAAATCAACACAAAGCCCTAGCTTGGAATCATACCTTTACTTTTTTGCAACCTTCGTGGGTTTTCCTGGAAGCCCTCCGACGGCCACTTCAGAACAGTGGCAATCGTTGTTACTTCCCTTGTGAAGTATCCATTAATCTACGCAATAGATTGTTATCGCCTTGTTATTTTGCCTGTGAAGTATCCGCTAATCTGCAACACTTAGCAGAATTTGGTCCCTAAGCTGAATTGGCACTTGATATCTATTCTGTTGCAGGTTTCCACGGTCGGAGCCACTTCGTCGGAGCTGTCCAGAGCCAAGAGATTGGTTTCAGAGGCTGCCAGAACAACCCTCGGTGGGAGTACTGCCTCGACTACCCGTGCAGGACCATCACACTGTTGTCGGTTTAACCGAGTCCCGTGCACCAGCAAGCTTCGCAACAGGCTTCGTCACGATAGGCTTCGCCACATTCGTACCCCACGTTAGACGAAGTCATGCCCGCGTGTTGCGTTCAAGTTATTCTATTGTGTGAGAGACTTTTCGCGCGAACCCCGCTGTTCGGAGGTGATTGTTGTGTGAAGATCTGTTTGAAGCACGCCTTCGGCCAGATCAGTCCGAACACCGAAGGGACCCTTTGGCGGGAACCTTCGTGTCAGATGCCGAAGGTACCCTTCGGGAAGACCCTTCACACTGTATACTTCATATCAGTCAGGCTCCGCTCGGCTTGCCGATTTATTCTGTTTAATATATTCCTTTTCGGCTAATTGGATTTTTTCTGTGTGATCTGATTACCTGGTGACTTCACCCCCCTTACCACGGTTATGTGTAGTCGGAACGCGATGTCGGTGTTGTGTTACGCTTAGTCTTGTCCCTAAGTATCTTCACACTTTTGGATCATCGAACTGACCCAAGTGTTGGGGCATGTTTTTATTTCAACACACTTTTTGGAGACTCCGGTGGGAAGGCTACGCCAACATGACGAGTACTTCTACATCGGTCACCGGTACGTCTACGATGACTACTACATCTACATCGCCGATGGATCCCATGGGAGGCGCGGATATCGACAACCACAACATCATGACACCTACCGTTGAAGATATTCCCACAGAAGACCGAGCAGAGATTGAGGCAAAGATGAGGGCACTCCAAGACCTCATGCTTGGGAGCTACGTCAAGACGCACGCAGGCTTCATCAAGTGCGACATCAATGTCCCCGACCTCGCTCAGATCCAGGTAACTCCAATATCACCTCGTTTATATTCTTTAGAGATTGAGCAAAAGATAGCTGCATCAGTAGACCAAGCCATTAGCGATTCGCTAGCCAACCGTTTGGATTCGGTAGTTAGCTCTCAAGTAGAGGCGACGCTTAGAAGGTTCGGCTTTACCGAGGTCATACCTCCTGCTCTGATTGCTAGTATACCTCTGATAAATCACATTTACAGCAGAACTGATGGTAGTACCAGCAAAGCCATTACATCTTCAACCTCAATATCCATGGTCGAGACCAACTATTACGCTTACGGCCAAACTAGCACCGCCTACCATGCGCCTCCTCCACCTACGTCGGCGCTAGTTTTGCCCACGCTGCCCGCGCCCCATGCAAAAGTGCATAGGCCTGAACACGTCATACGTCCCGAGCTAGCCAATGAGGAGGAACCCGGTGGCCGACACGCCAACGTACCACCGCATGTCATGCCCCCGCATGAGAGACGCGAGCAGGCAGTGGCCTAGGATGACATTGAGGAGTGGATCCGTGCACTGTTTAGGGAGTGCACCGGCTTCGTACCTAGGGGTCAAGCAAGGGTTTATCGGAAGCCGTACCCCGATCATTTCGACACGATACCTTACCCTTGTGGCTATAGAGTCCCAGCATTCACCAAGTTGGATGGTGAAGGTAACAAAACCACACTAGAGTATTTCAGTCAGTTTTTAGGTAAGTGTGGAGAAGCTAGTGGGTCGGACGCTTTAAAACATAGATTATTTTCTCTCTCACTATCCGGCACCGCTTTCACTTGGTTTTCGGCGCTCCCGCCGAACTCTATCCAAACGTGGGCTGAATTAGAACAAAAGTTCCATGACTACTTTTACACGGGTGAAACAGAACTTAGGCTTTCACACTTGACAACGGTTAGACAAAAGTCTAGCGAGAGCATCTCTGAGTATATGAAGTGCTTTTGAGATACTAGAAATTGATGTTTTAGTCTTAATATTTCAAAAAGAGATTTGGCAGATCTAGCTTTTAGCGGGTTGCATTCTGAGATTAAGGAGAGACTAGACAACCAGCACTTTTTAGTGGTTAGCCAAGTCTTACAACATGCTCTGGTCCAGGAAGGCCGAGCTAAGGATAAAAAGTTCATTAAGATGTTTAACAAGCCTAGGGCTGAGGTCCACATCATGTAACACTCCGATGAGGAAGAATAAGAAGATGAGGAAGATTTGGCCGACATATACGCGGCCGAATGGGTTTGGAATGCTAAGAGCAAACCTATTACTTGCTATGAGTTACGACCGTCTCCTACCAAGAATCGGCCTAGTGAAGTCAAATACTCGTTCGATATAACCATGTGTGATAAAATATTTGATTTCCTCTTGAAGAACCAGCTTCTCATGTTGCCTAAAGGCCAAGTCATTCCATCTGCCGACGAGCTAAAGAAGCACCCCTACTGTAAGTGGCATGATTCGCATTAACATTATAGTAACGACTGCAATGTTTTTCGTTGGCAGGTTCACTCGGCCATAGAGGAAGGACGATTGAAGATAGACCCCAGTCCAAAGATGAACCTGGACAAAGACCCTTTTCCCATGAACACCATCGACCTCGACAAAAAGAGAGTGTTGATTCGGCGAGAGTAGACCGAGTCAACTGAAGGGAAAGCGGTTGTTACTAGAGAATCACATACACGCACACTCGTACCTAAGAACACTGAAGTAGGAGTGTGGAAGCGGAATGTTAGCACATCTCCTTCGGCTAGGGCTTGCAAGAAGCCAAAGGTAACATATCAGATGTTGTTAAGCAAACACAAAAGAAAAGCTAAGAAAATAGGCCCCCATGCCAAAAGGCTAAGTCAACTGAAGGGACCAAAGCAGTCGGAGGGTGGCTTCGGACCACAGTGGTCGAACCCTCCACATGGTCGCTTCGGACCACAGTGGTCGAACCGACCGCATGAGGACTTCGGTCCATAGTGGCCTAACACCCCCTACGGTGGTTTTGGACCCCAGTGGACGAACCCTCCATACAGTGGCCTTGGACCCCAGTGGCCAAGCACACAGAATGAGTTTGGACCCCAATGGCTGAACACAGTTCTACTCTGGATGAACCCTCCGACAGGGGGCTTCAGCCCACACTGGCCGAACGTAACTTCGGCCTAGCAGGACCCCTCGTTGATATGGTCAGAAATACCATTGACCTGGCTGAACCCCCTCCGGGTAATGGGTTCGGCTCACAGTGGGCGAAGCCACTAGAGCCACCGATGGCCCCACCATACAATTGGGTGGGGACCCCGTGGGCTCCATACGTATCACAATCAGAGCACCCTCCACAACATAACACTATTCCTTGTTTTCCTTCAGAGTATTATAACTGGCAAGGACAAACAGACGCAGCGGAGGGGGCATCGTCCACACGCTGTCCGTAGTACCTCCAAATCGACTAGCGTAGGACGAAGCCAAGGGAGATGAATGTGAAGAGGCGAAGGACAGGAAGCCTGAAGCTATCATAGTCAGAATACGGTATAAGGAAGTCCCAATCCCGAAGTCCCCTTCGCCGAAGCCTGACAGAGGTAAGTTCCCTACTCCAGCCGAAGCCAGCGCTAGAGCCTGGTCCGATCGGCCAAGCGAGGATGGTCTGATTGGCAGGGTCCACAGCGAAGGCCCCGCCAATTGTGAAACATGCAAGGCCGAGCTAGGTAGTACCCCTTCGTCCAAAACTAATAGGAACAAGGCAGTGGCGCCTGGTACTAAGCCACAACCATCTTAGACACCTCTAGGTATGTACAAATCACAGAAAAGGTGACTGCAATGCCTACGGGCACATGAGATGCGTGAGAAGAAAGCCAAGGATGAGCGAGACTCCATCTTTGAGGAAATCCTCCCTCGGCCAAAGATGTGACAGGTATGGAGGATCAAGCTGGTTGAGATAACCAACCCGACTCCTAACCCGAGCGATGACGATGACGACATGCTCGACGACGACTACTCAACCATCTCTGAGGGACCCACACCTCAGGCGATGGACATCAAAGTCATCATGGTGCCCGCCAAGTTCACCCTACCACAGGATGAGGCCGAGGTTGCTTAGTTGAACCTCGGCCCATGCAATGCTATTTTTGAAAAACCCGAGGATTCGGCTCTCCATCTAAAGCCTCTCTACATCAGGGGTCACATTGACGGGAAGCCGATCTCCAGGATGCTCATTGATGGAGGTGCCACCATTAACCTAATGCCTTACTCGCTATTGAAGAAACTTGGTAGGGACGGGGAGGACCTGAAGAAAACTAACTTAATGCTCAACGGCTTCAACGGCAAGAGTTCCAAGGCCAAATGCGTGCTCTCCATGGAGTTAACAGTGGGCAACAAGACGTTGCCAATGGCATTCTTTGTTGTCGACGTGCAAGGAAACTACAGTGTGCTGCTCGGGCATGACTGGATTCATGCGAACTGCTGCATTCCTTCTACTTTGCACCAATGCCTAATTCAGTGCGATGATGATGAGGTAGAGGTCATACCCGTAAATACTTCGGCCTAGATAGCATTGGCCGATGTGTCCATACCCCGCGTTAGATGAAGTCATGCCTGCGCAAAAGAATGTGATGATGTACTCTCTTCCTCCCACCTCCTGGGTTAGCACGACCCCTATCACGCTATCTTTGGCAGCAATGTATAGCCAAAATGGAGTTTTGGCTTTTGGTGCTCTCACCACGGGTGGCGACGATAAGCATTCCTTAATCTTTTCAAAGGCGCTTTGCTGACTTGTCCCCCCCCCAAGTGAACTTGGCTTCATTTTTTAGTCGGAGTATAGGGACAAAGGCATCAATCTTGCGAGACAAGTTAGATATAAAGCGACACAAATAATTCATTTTGCCTATTAACTTCTGCACATCTTACTTGCATGTCGGCGCTGCAAAGTTTCTAATCTTCTCAGTCCTCTTAGGATCAATCTCTATACTTCTTTCATGAATCATGAAGCCTAAGAACTTTCCCGCCGACACGCCAAAAGCACATTTGATCGGGTTCATTTTCAAGCCATATTGTCGCATCCTATCAAAAGCAACTTTCAAATTAGCCAGATGGTTCCCCATAGCATCCGATTTGACTACAACATATCATCTATGTAAACTTCTAACATAAATCCTAACAAGTCATGGAAGATCAAGTTCATAGCACGTTGATATGTAGCGCCAACATTCTTTAAACCAAAAGTCATAACGACCCACTCGAATAAACCGACAAAACCAGGGCATCGAAAGGCTGTCTTATAGACGTCCTCTTCAGCCATAAAAAAATTATTATAACTGGCATTGCCATCAAGTAAACTTAGTACCTTATGTTCTAAAGCATCGTTGATTAGCATGTCGACTATCAGCATTGGATACTCGTCCTTCGGAGGTGCCTTGTTTAGATCCCTGAAATCAATAGAAACTCGTATTTTGTCGCTCCCCTTCTTTTCTACATGCACATTGTTAGCGACCCATTCAGCATACCTGCATGGCCTAATAAACTCAACTTTGAGCAACCTCTCCACTTCTTCTTTCACTCGGTCATAAACGGCCGAATTAAAGCGATGAGGAGGTTGTTTATAAGGCCTAAATCCAGATTGATAGGTAGCCGATGCTCCACAAGCTCGCGGCTTAATCCAGGCATCTCGCTATACTCCCATGCGAAACAATCGACGTACGATCGAAGCAATTTTATTACTTCAACCTTTTCATCAGGCTGTAAATGTTGGTTTACAAAAGTCGGCCTTGGGATGCTACCATCGCCTATGTCAATTTCTTCTAAAGGGTCGGCCGACACAAAACCTTGTCCTAATTTCTCTACTTCGCTAAAGTATTCGATGGCATCGGCAATACCGTCTTTAGCAGACCGATATTGCTCTACATGAGACTTTAGCCAATATAGATTACTTTTGCTAGAGATGACTACTAATTTAGAAACAACTGTGCTACTCCAACCGGCTTTACAGACACCGGTACGAAACATCCTCCGGAAATGCTAACAAAGTAGTAAACCAAAAGATCCCTACCTGATAGACATTCTACCTCATCGTCGTCCCACTAAATTAGGCATGGGTGAAAAGTAGAAGGAATACTTCGCCACATTCATACCCCATGTTAGATGAAGTGACGCCTGCACGTTGTGTTCAAGTTATTTTATCGTGTCAGAGAGTTCGCGTCGAACCCCACTGTTCGGAGGTGATTGTTGCGTCTTGATCTGTTTGGAGCCTGCCATTGGCCAGATCGGTCTGAACACCGAAGGCACTCTTCGACGGGACCCTTCGCATCATACGCCGAAGGTACCCTTCGGCGATACCCTTCACACTGTATACTTCGGATCAGTCAGGCTCCGCTCGGCTTGCCGATTTATTCTTTTAATATATTCCTTTTCGGCTAATTGGATTATTTCTGTGTGATCTGATTACCTAGTGACTCCACCCCCCTTACCACGATTAAGGGTAGTCGGAACACGACGTCGGTGTTGTGTTATGCTTAGGCTTGTCCCTAAGTATCCGCACACTTTTGGATCATCGAACTGACCTAAGTGCGGGGGCACTTTTTCGTGTCAACGTCCATTACAAAGGCATGGCCCTGCTTTTATAGGCACGCAGGCCAAACAAAAATACCAAATTGCCCTCTACAAGCCATAGGCTTTACAGGGGCAAGAAAAGAAAAAGGCTATAGTACTGTACATTTGACATTATATATGTAGTAGATAAACATCACTTCTGAGCAGGTATACGGCATACCAGGGACGAAGGGGCCCGTTATGGCTTTACACTATAGCGATGCTTGGATATTTCTTTTGGTCTGGAGTACTTGCCAGAGTCCTTCAGGAAGAGGTGGTTGAGGAGGCTTTGAATGGTACTCCGAAGTGGACCCCGAAGATGGCTCCGAAGTGTACCCCGAACCGGCTCCCGGAGTGGGCTCCAAAAGGCTCTCGAGAGGGCCTTGAAGGGGACCGAAGAGGTCCCGGAGGCTTGGCTCCGAAGGGGACCAGAAGGGTCCCGAAGGCTTGGCGCTGAAGAGCTCCGGAGGGCTCCGGAGGGGCAAGCACTGGCTGCTCTTGGAATTGACTTCGTCAGAGGAGGCCGGACTTCGCTTTCAGGCTTCGGTGGAGACAGGCTCCAGGCCCGAGGCCTCGAGAGACTGACGTCCTTTGGCACCTGTTAAAGGGAAAACTAATTCCCCCAACAGTAGTATTGAGTTTGTATCCTTGGTCAAGTCCGGTTGCTGGTTAGTATTGTGATCCCTTTTTCTAAATATCTTATACTAGCCATACCTCATAAATCCCGTTTGATTTGCAATTTGCATCCGAACTAGAACCTCGAAACATTGATTCAGACTGCCTTTGATAAAACAGTCATATCTTTTGCATACGGACTCAGAATAAGACAAATAAATACATTTTCGAAATCTACAAAAAAAGTTAGGTATAATTTTCCTGGCTATCTAGGTTCGCCAATTTTAGTTTTCCAAATTCGGCAGGAAAGATCGAGTTTTCCAGCCCCGAAGTTTTTTGCACAGATTTTTCAGCTCATCTTTATTTACCTACATAGCACTTTTTTGCAGCAAAATTGTGTCACATCTTCTTAGTTTATCTTCTTTGTGCTACTAGTCAACAAAAAAGTGCCAAAAAAGAGTTCAAGAAAAAAAAGAGTTAAAAAATATCAAAAAACGAAAAATATCGAAAAAGGGGAGCACTTATGGATACGCTTAGAAGATATTAGTGTTGTGTGATGCTGTTTTTGATACCGCTTTGTGCTAATTTTATCAATCCATAAGCCCTCATTTTAGTCTCAACCACTCTCCCACATAAGCCTTATTCTCATAGGGATCACATTCAGACAAGCAATTAGTACAAGTACTCTAGACACTTATTTAATATTACTATCTATTTCTAAATCATGTTCCACCATGTAGACTACTCTTGTTTAACCGCCTAGAGTCCACATATATACTTTTGATCGATGCAGCTTGAGTCTTTGCAATCGTATACCACTCTCTTTGGAAGTCACCAACTAGTCAAGAATTGTGCCACTGCCATGATTGTGCCATCCACTGCCCTACAATGGTAAGAACCTTGTAAGATTGTGGTAAGACGCTTGAGTGTGAGCGAGAGCACCTTCCACTACCGAATAGTTGATAGGGCTAATATTTTTTCCTATTCTTTTTTTCCTTTTCTACTAACCATGGCAGGTATGGGAGGCACGACAAATTATAATCATGGTAACAATGTTTCTTCTATCAAAAGTAAGTTTACTATCCCATCTTTTTATGGTGAATATGATATTGAACAATACCTAGATTTGGAGATGACCGTAGAGCATAAATTTAACTTATATCTAGTTCTTGAACAACATAGAGTTAAACAAGCAACTGATTTATTTAAAAATCGTGCTTTAATCTGGTGGGAAGATATAAGTGAACTTCAATTACAACTTGGTACATTGGGTCATTTAAAAATAACTATGTGTAGTAAATTTGTCTCTCCTTATCATCGTGAATCGTGAAAGAAACTACAATGCCTAGTTCAAGGTAACATGTCTGTGAGAGAGTATTATGCTGAGCTTCGAGAGAGCATGACCAGTTGTGGTGTTGTGGAGCACTCGGAGGACACGATGTGGTGCTTCTATGATAAATTGAGGCATGAGATTCAAGATACCGTTTATAATAAAGAATTTAATAATCTTAGTCGTTTGTTCCATCTTGCCATCATTACAGAGAAAGAATTGCAAGAACGACAATACAAGGCAAGAGACTCATATCCAGCATGAGTGATGAGCACACCAGCAATAACCAAGCCTTTCTCTTCTTTAAGTGTTCGTCATGCACCTGCACATGTACATGCACCAACATCAGCAAGCATATGGCCTTCCATCTCTACACGAGTTGAGGTCTCAGGTAAATAGTCCTTACAGGTACCTATTGAGGTTGCTTCATCGGCTGAAATAATAGAACACCCTTTGCAATTTGATGATGATGCACTTCACCATGATAGGACTAATAACTATACCGTTGTGCATGTGGATGTGAAATCTAATTTATTACTGTTGGGGGAAAATACTTCATCCTCAGGACATTAGAGATCTGCAGCCAAAGATAATTCATCAACTTTGAAGCATGTGTTCTCTCCAAGATGATGTAGGTTTCAGGCCGAAGGATACTTCGACTTCATGGTTCGAAGGTATCCTCCGAAGGCTCCTAAGCTACAGTGGAAAACAGCAAGACTGATAAGACGTCTGCCTTATCTATCTTCTCCGGATAGATTTTACTATTTTAACCCTATTCAGGTACCAAATAGTTTCCACTATGTCGGTTGTAATTGAGGGATAAATAGGTCTTTTCCTTAGAGTTTTTACCTATAAATACCCCCCTTCTTACCATGTAATAGGCATCGAATACTCAGCTATTCAATACACAACTTCGAACTACTTTGAGCTATTATCCTATTCGGAGGCTCGAAATAGTCCGAACCACAAACTCTTCGTTTGTTAGTTCTTAATCTTCGAGGACCTCTTAGCGTAATCTTTTACACCAACAGTTGGCGCCGTCCGTGGGGAACCTAGTTTTAAAAGCTAGTTCTCTGCCGCTGACTGCACATCGAAGAGCACTTGCAGAGGGAGCTTCAGAATCTCAAGATTTCACGCACCCTTCGGTAAGGGGCTTCTTAGTGCGGCTCGAAGGCCTTTCCTCACCTTCCCAAACAAATCGAAGTCTTCAGTCTTCAAACCTCATCTTCGTTAGCCATGCCTCCAAAGTGGAGTCTAGCCACAGATCCTCCCCGAAGGTCTCCTCGGACCAACGGTGCAGGACCCTCAGTTATTCCACTAACCCCAAAGGGGTTGCCGGACGCCGAGCACCTAGAGGCCCTCAAGCCGGTCCCACGGTGCTCCAAACCGATTACACCAGTTCCCAAGACTTGGAGCTCCGCTCCGGAGGAGATAAAGACCTTCCTAAGGATGCAGCTACCCAGGTAGCGCAACTTCAGAAGGAAGTAGCAAGGTGGAGGCAAGAGGATGCTGATCGACTTCTTTCTCAAGCCTTCACTCATGCTCCGTAAGGGCCTCAAGACGGCAGTACATGTGATCTCCTCGAAGCTTTCAAAGTACCAGAGGAAGCCGAGAATGCATCCTTTGACGATGAGTCTCTGTTGAATCTGGACCTACAGAAAGTGCCTTTCGGCCCTAGGTTCAAGGCCTCGAAGCTAAACAAATACTCCGGTGGGTCTGACCCCAGAGAGTTCTCTCGTTCGTATGCTTTGGCAATAGAAACCAGTGGAGGGGTGCGTAACACTATGGCGAAGTGTTTCCCCCTTGCGCTAGAAGGTGTAGCTCTCCAATGGTTCTGGTCTCTAAAGCCATGATCGATCAAGTATTGGGAGCAGTTGAACAGGAAGTTTGTAAGCAACTTCCAGGGTACGTTTGTAGCACCAATGTCGGCCGGAATTTTGTTTCAGGTGATGCAGCGAGCGGGGGTGATGCTTTAGGAGTATTTCACATGCTTCGCCCACACCAAGTCTTAGATCAAAGGCTTGTCTACCTCCTCGGTTGTCGATGCCACGCGCAAAGGGGTGTTGAACCCAGATCTCCTCAGCAAGCTTCACTGGAAGCCAGTGTCCTTTATGGCACAGCTGATGGCATACTTCAAACAGTATGACAAGGCACAGGAAATCTGCCTCCGAAGAACAGCAACACCTGTACCAGCCCTTCGAGAAGTGAAGACGGAGCCTGAAGTCCCAACCTCTCCGCAAGCCCCCTGGATAATCGCTTCAAGATAATAGGCGGGGAAAGAAACACTTCTGCTCCGAGGTGTTAAACATTGCACCTTCCGCCCTGAAGACGCCTGTCAACTTTCAACAGGCACAAAGTTTCAAGGCTGGCATCTCGAAGCCCCAAGAAAGAGTGGTTCTCAGGCGCCAAAGCTTCTTTTGTTGTGTTCATGGCGAGAATAGAAGCCATGACACGATAGATTGTAAGTCTGTATTAACAGTTCGGGGTCAATACCTAGGACGATGCTCAGGGCAAGATATTCAGACCGAGCCCCTCTAGAAGTGCGTTCGGAGCCCGTGCAAGCCATGGCCCGAGCCGGCAACCCCGAAGCACCGATGCATCTCCCGGTGGCCAACATTATGCCACCACCGAAGCAGGAAGATCCCCAGAATCGCGGCAAGCGAGTGGTCCTGCCCATCTCCGAAGGGTGGACCCTCGGTAACATGTCAAAAAGGAAGCGAAGAGAATATGTCTGCGACGTAGGGCACATAGGGACCTTGAATTCGGCGCTAGAAATGCTTGAGTGGTCCCATGTACCTATTTCTTTTACTGCCAATGATGCTGTGGGTGGTGAAATTCCCTCATGCTGACCCCCTTGTTATTTCAGCTGATATAGCGGGAGTCAAAGTCCAAAGGACCCTGGTGGACGGAGGAAGCTCCGCAGATATACTCTTCATCCAGGCCTTCGACCATATGTGCATTCCCCGGAGACACTTACTTCTGGCAGCTCGCCCACTCCAAGGCTTCGTAGGTCCTCCTCTCGATGCCCTCGGCCAGATAGGCCTTGAGGTTGCCTTCGGAAGGGGCTCCTGGCCAGGGTGGAGGAGGTGATCTTCGACATCGTCGATAACCTATATGCCTATAATGCAATTTTTGGGCGGGGAATGTTGAACCAGTTTGGGGCTATAGCACATCATAATTACTTGTGTATCAATATGCCCACGCAAGGTGGAGTTCTCACTATCTCAGGAGACCAAGCTGTAGCCCAAAGAGCGGAGTATGACCATGGTCCGTCACTGTACCCACGACAAGTGCACAGCGTGTCGGAGCACACGAAGGAGGCTTCGGAGTCTTCAAGCTCCTCGAAGGGCCCTTCCCTAAAGCTAATCCCGAAAGGTTATGTGATCACAAAGATGGTCCTAAAAGATGGCAAGGAATGCCCAATACAATTCGGCAAGGGGCTACCTTTGGAGATAGCTACTTCATTGGAGGAGGTAGTTAAATAAAATTTAGATATCTTTCCCTGGACCGACGAAGACATCACCGGGATTGACCGGCGGAGCATTATTGAGCACAGTTTGCTTGTCAACCCGAAGGCTAGGCCAGTGCGCTAGGGGCTCTGTAAGTTATTAGCAGAGAGGGCCAACCTAACTAAGGTGGAGGTGGAAAAATTGCTAAGGGCTGGCATTATCAGGGAAGTTTCCCACACGGAGTGGCTGGCTAACCTTGTTTTTGTCAGGAAAAAAGGCTCCGGCAAGTGGCACATGTGCATTGATTTCACATCATTGAATAAAGCATGTCCGCGAGATCCCTACCCTATGCCCTGAATAGATCAGTTGGTGGATTCTACGATTGGCTCCGAATTGTTAAGCTTCTTAGACGCATACTCCGATTATCATCAGGTCTGGCTAAAGCTCAAAGACGAAGCCAAGACGAGTTTTATAACCACCTCCGGAGTATTTTGTTATGTTAGAAAATCTTTTGGCTGGTGGAATGCCGGAGCCACCTTGTCACGTTTGATAGTTAAGGCTCTAGGTCATAAAATAGGCCTAAATGTCGAAGCCTATATGGATGACATTGTAATAAAGAGTGTTGTAAAGCACCATCATAGCCTAGACTTAGATGAAACCTTCGAGAGCCTCTGAGAATGTGGAGTTCGCCTCAACCCTGAAAAATGTATATTCGGGGCGCAAGCAGGAAAGTTGCTAGGGTACTTAGTTTCGAGTAGAGGAATCGAAGCTAGCCTGACGCGGATAAGCGCATTGCAAAGAATGGCTCCACCAAAAAATCTGAAGCAGGTCCAGAAGATGACAGGATGGCTCGTAGCCCTCAGTAGATTCCTAGCCAGATCAGTCGAACGAAGCCTTCCAATTTTTAAAGCTCTAAAGGGGTCTGGAAGTTTCAAGTGGACGCCGGAGTGCCAGAAGAGCTTCGATGACATTAAAGATTATCTCGGAAGCCTGTAAACACTTACTGTGCCCCTCCCAGAAGAAACTCTCCTTCTTTATCTTGCACCAATGGGCTCCGCAGTAAGTGCAGTACTTGTCAGGGAAGTTGAGCTTAAAGGAAAACTGGTGCAAAACCCAGTCTACTTCGTCTCAGAATCTTTGTCCGGAGCAAAGACAAGATACTCCGAGCTCGAAAAATTTTCTTATGCTTTGGTAATGGCCTCGCGGAAGCTAAGGCATTACTTTCTAGCACATAATCTTTTCGGTCCTACCACGTATCCCCTTGGTGATATGCTTCGGAGCAAAGATTCTACGGGTAGGATCGGAAAATGGGCTATCTATATAGCCCCCTTTGGTATTTCCTTCACGTCGAGAACAGCTATCAAATCCCAAATCATAGCTGACTTCGTGGCAGAGTTGACTCCATCCACAGTCTAGGCTCGAGAAGAAACCTCTGAAGGTCTATGGACAATTTTTTTCCTACGGAGCCTATCAGGCATCTAGTGCTGGAGCTAGAGCTGTAATAATATCACCGTCAGGGCAGAAGGCCATGTATTCTGCGAGGCTCAACTTTAAGACCACTAATAATATCACAGAGTACGAAGGGATCCTGCTAGGCCTTCGAAAGGCAAAGGCACTTAGAGCAACAAGGATTATAATTACACCAAATTCCCAAGTCGTTGCAGGGCATGTTGACAAAAGCTTTCAAGCCAGGAACCCGCATCTTGCAAAGTATTTAGTAGAAATCCGTAAGAAAGAAGCAATGTGTAAAGGATTTTATGTTCGGACTATTCCTCGAGCAGATAATACACTTGCAGACATTCTAGCGAAGGCTGCAGCCGGAGCATTGGACGTCCCGTAGGGCGCTTTCTACGAAGAACTCGTTAAGCCCGTAGTAAATCAATTACCCTCCGCGGAGGTCATTTGCATTCTAGCTGCAGATTGGCGGACTCCGATAATGGATGTCTTGCAAAACAACGCAGTCTTGTCAGAAGGTATGGATTTCCAAAGGTTGCAAGCAAGGGCTCGTAATTATGAGCTTGTCAATGGGATGTTATACAAAGCCGAAGTTTTCTCTCCCCTACTCCGGTGCATCTCACAACCCGAAGGCCAATACATACTTCGGGAGATTCACGAAGGTTTATGCGGAAGCCACCTAGCCCCCCGTGCTCTAGCAGGAAAGACACTTCGACAGGGGCTTTATTGGGCGACAATTGTAAGAGATGTGGAAGAATTAGTTCGAACCTTTCAGGGA
This sequence comes from Zizania palustris, assembly GCA_019279435.1. Classification (NCBI taxonomy): domain Eukaryota; kingdom Viridiplantae; phylum Streptophyta; class Magnoliopsida; order Poales; family Poaceae; genus Zizania; species Zizania palustris. Next base: position 111,109,853 of record JAAALK010000283.1, on the reverse strand, counting down.
TGCCAGTGGATGGGTAGACGGAGTCACCATCCGCTAACACCCCTTCAAGTTTTTGCACTGGTATGGCCAATGGCACGATGGGGAATGGATCTCATTGGCCCTTTTCCAATGGCAAAAGGCATCTTGAAGTTTGCAGTGGTAGCAATCAAATATTTTTCTAAATGGGTCAAAGCTGAACCCCTGACTGCTATCACTTCAAGAAATGTGCAAAACATTTTCTAGCAAAATATCATATGCAGGTTCGGAGTGCCAAGGGTGTTAACTATGGATAATGGCACTCAGTTCGAAGTCGAACCCTCCAAGGAATTTTGCGAAGGCTTGGGCATCAAGTTATGCTTCGCAGCAGTTTGTCATCCCCAATCCAACGGAGCCGTCGAGCGAGCCAATGGAAATATTCTCTCCGATTTAAATCGTAGGATTGTTGGGTTGGCTAAAGGGCTGTGGACCGAAGAACTCCCTAAGATTCTATGGTCCATTCGGACCACTCAAGCTAGGTCCACAGGCTTCACCCCATTCAAGTTGCTATTCGGAGATGAAGCCATGAATCCTATGGAGCTCAAAGGTGGATCCCTTCATGTGGTAGAACCTAGAAATGAAGATGAGGGAAACACTTCGCTGGACTGGTCAGAAGAAACAAGGCTTCTAGCTGTCGCCAATCTGACAAAGTACATAGACCAAACGAAGACATGGTATGACCCGAAGATAAAAGTGAACGAGCTTAAACCAGGTCATTTGGTATTCCGAAATGTAATAGCTCCGGGGAAGCTAGGAAATAAACGGGAAGGACCATATATTATCCTACGCTCAAGGCGCCCTGGGTCATTTCAACTAGCTAATTTAGAAGGGGAAGAGTTGAAGCATGCATGGCATGTGGAGCACCTTAAACGTTATTACGCTTAGGGGCTCCTTGTAATCAATTGTAAAAGTATCTTTCTAAATTAAATAAAGATGGATGTTCAAATTATGTTTACTCTTCAAATATTCCTTACTCCTGGTGGACGCATCAGGAGAACGGAGATGCTTGCGGAGTTAAGCATCTTTCAAAGAACCTAGAAAATTGCCTTCGAACCATTGGTTCAAGGATTCCATAAAAGAGCCGAAGGTGGCCAGCCTACGGATTCCAGGCTTTGACTTGTTAGGATCCGTAGAAGAATCTAAGGACTTTAAAAGAATAGATTTCTAGCCTATGGGTTCGAAGTATCTGTAAAAGAGCCGAAGGTGGCCAGCCTATGGATTCGAGGCTCCAGCTTGTTAGGATCCGTAGAAGAGTCTAAGGACATTAAAAGAACAGATTTCCGACCTATGGGTTCGAAGTATCTGTAAAAGAGCCGAAGGTGGCCAGCCTATGGATTCTAGGCTCCGGCTTGTTAGGATCTGTATAAGAGTCTAAGGACTTTAAAAGAACAGATTTCCATCCTCCGGGTTTGAAGTATCTGTAAAAGAGCCGATGGTGGCTATCCTACGGATTCTAGGCTCTAGCTTGTTAGGATCCGTAGAAGAGTCTAAGGACTTAAAGAACAGATTTCCGACCTCCTGGTTCGAAGCATCTGTAAAAGAGTCAAAGGTGACCAAGCAATAAGGTTTCAAGGCTCTGGCCCGATGAAACACTTTTAAAGTCCTAAGCGACTGCTAGTGGAGCCTACAAGTGTAAATTTAGCTCCAAAACTTACAAACATCATAATAAAAAGGGAAAATTACTTGCATGCCATTATAATTTTTAGAAATTGCCTATATGCCACTGTCAGTGACTGTGGCGGCTCCCATCTGTTAGTGACACACCAATGGCATATTGGCAAACCGTAAAAATTGTAATGGCACAGAAAAAATTAACCCTAATAAAAACGTACAGTTCGAAGAACTCTATGAAAGAATGAAGTATGATTACTAAGTGTTGTGTGAAGCATCAGATTGTTATATCAATCATTGTGTCCGACGGACCCTATCGCAATGCGTACGGTCCCCCCCCCCCACAAGGAGGAGCAGGGGAGTAAGCAACAACAAGAGATGCTTCCAAAGCAATTCATATTAATTGGATAATCATATTGTATTACATCAAGAGAAGTTTTGGTCTAAGCCTAGATAGAAGTGGAGACCCCTCCGACCTCTAGAGCTACTTCTAAGACCACTTCGGCCTCCGGAGCCTGAAGTCTTTGAAACTTTCTTCTTAGTCCGAGTGCTTTTCTTCTTCGGAGCTCGTAGTCTTTTTTGCTCCTCTTGAAGTTCAGCCCAAGACAGAAGTCTTTCGGAGCTAGCCTCCGCCAGGTCTTCAGCTTGGTACTCCGAATCAGACCAATCTACATATTAGGAGGGCGAAGATGCTATATCCTTCTCCTCTTCCTTACTATAAACTAAGACCTCGCGGTGGAGTTCGGGCACTATCTCCCCTTGATCCCCTCGAGGAACAGAGAAGCGTGAGCATCGATAGGGCCTTAAGCCTTCAAGGATAGCCCACTACGGGCGGAGTCCTTCGCTAGGCTCCGGTACTTCGAAGTCGACCTCCGAAGTGCGTAATAAAACCTAAGAATAAACATCCAAACAAAGATTCCTTCTTTATAAACTTTTCATTCATATAAGGGGCTTTTACAAGATTTCTTATACATGCTTAAGTGCCCTATAAAGCTAAACCTGCGGGTCGGTTGGTGGAGCTGGCGGAGTTGGAGCCGGCGAAGTCAGAAGTGGAGGCTTCGTCTAAGCTTGCTTCTGCCGGCGAGCCTCGTCAATCCAAACTTTTGCTGCAGCTTTGTGGTCCCTTTTCCAGATGGTCCGGAAATCTTCCCAAATAGAAGCTACATCCACTGAAGGACGCAACAAGTCTTCGTCGATGAAGCCTGCATGCGTCGAACCCCCAACTAGAGCAATAGATATTTCGAGAGCTTCATTGTGACGAAGGACTCTGATCCCGACAACCTGTCCAGAGATCTATCCATACCGAACGCTGGAGCCCATCATCAACTTCATCACCACTTGGATCATCTTCAGCTTCTGTTCAAGGGGCTCTCTCGCCACAGCTGAAGACGAAGGGCACATCGTGCCGAAGTATTCCAAAGTACCCCGGAGGGTATCCATGGTATGCTCCGCAATGGCGGCATTCTTTACTTCCGCCGCTTCCAGCCTAGCAGCAGCAACATACACTTCGGCCATATTGTATAGCAAAGTACTCTTCTGAGCCAGCGCTTGTTGAATTGAGTCTTGGAGCTCTAGGAGTTGTGCGCTAGAGGTTGATGCTGCTTACCGGAGCTATTCGACCTCTGCTCTAAGCACCACACACTCAGCCTCGATCTCTTGAGCCAAAGCTTTGAGTGTAGTGTTGTTCTGCTGCTCGGTCCGAAGTGCTTCGTCAGTGGCGGCTCTGGCCCTCCGTTCCTCGAGGAGTTCCTCCTCTAGTCGCACTGTTTTGTCTTCGGAGCTCTTGAGGGTAGTCTAGAGGGTAGTAACCTTCCTTTGAGCCGATTAGTTTCGAGCTCATTGGAAGTCACTGCCGCTCTAGCAAGGACAAATTGCTGCAAAAAAGCAAAGTAAGTACCAAGTAATTTCATTTATTGATTGAATACACTTGTTGTATGCTGCATACCTTAAGGGAAGCCCTTTCGAGGGCCATATTGAGCTCCGGGGCTCTGGCTTCGCTCAATACGGAGACCAATTCGGAGTTCGCGACCTCTTGGCCTTTGTCCGCAAAGGGCTCTAGAAGCGTCTGGAGCCCTGTCCATTGCTCCAAGAATGGAGCCAGCAGAGGGAGCCAAGATAGGGCCCGACAATCGTCTACTGCAGCCTCCTCCTCCGAGTTTCTCGCCGAAGGATCGTTGGAGGAGTGCGTCGCCGTTAAGGCAGGGAGGGGACCGATGCTCGTCATGCTCGTCAAGGCAGGGAGGGTACCGATGCTCGTTGGAGCCACTACATCAGCTGGAGCCTCAGCTCCAAGAGAAGTCGAAGCTCCATCGGTGATTGGAGCCATGCTGCTCCTCGATGCACCTATAAAAATTAAGGTATTCAGTGAATATTTGTGTGTAATAATTATTGCAGGAATTGCAAAGGCAAAAGCTTCGAAGTATACCTTCATCCATGCCTTGAGGGAGAATTGTGGGGTCCTCTAGGACTTCATACATTCGGAGGTACTCTTCGAGATCATCCCCCGAAGTCTGCACCGGTGCAGTCGCTGTAGATGCCCCGATCTCCAGCACTATTACCCTGGCCACGGGCGAGTTGGGAATAATTGCCTCAAGCTCTAAGCCCGCGGCGACGGGCTCTAGGGAGCGTGTTGTATCAGCTACCACATCTACTTGAGAAGAAGCTCCGGCAAGATAATCCTCAAGGGCCTTCCCCATTCGGACATTGGAGTCTTTTTCTCCGGAGTCTTCCGAAGACGAACTACAAATTCCCAAGGAGGAAGGTGAAGACACCGAAGTTGGTTGATGAGGAGGCTTCGACGTCTTCTTCCACTTCTTGACGGGGTCTTGGCAGTCTTCTTGGAGGGCTCGACAGTGGCTTTCCTCTTCTGAGGAGCCACTCCGGTCGAGTCGAAGTCAGGTAGAGGTGGAGGCTCCATTCCAAGAGCACTCCACACCCTGTTGAAGCGCTCCCAGCTTCCCACCAGCTCCACCCTCCGCTGTTTCTCCACCACCGTAGGGGCTCCGAGCACCCATTCGGTGGCCCTTACAATCTGCTCCGGAGCTAGCGCCAAAGGAGCCGCTGAAAAGAGGTAGCATTTCATAAGTATGTTATCTATTTCCTAATGTGCTAATGCAGGAAGTGCGAAGATTTACCTAGGCTTCGAACCTCTCGCTCCGAAGCATTTTGAAATGCAATCGGCCAATCGGCTCCGAGAGGTGGGATCCGGAGGGCGATGAATTCCTCCACCAGATCCCGCATGCTCATACAGCTGGCTATCGAAGAAAGCAACCCAAGTCGTGTTGAGAGCAGGCTTGGGTTCGGAGTAACCTCGACCTTCTTCCAGAACCAGATCTCTTGAAGGGGCCCTGCGAGGCTGGAGTCCTCTCCGACTTTGGTGTAAAACCACAGGAGGATCTAGTTGGTGTACCATCGATCGTTGATGTCCTTCGCTGGAAAATGTTGCGCATGCCCCTTCCGAAGCTAGAAGTTGACACTTCTGAACACCGTCAGCACCTTGGTGTCTCCGGGTCCATCCTGTGGCTTCGGTTGGCAGGTGGCCTCGTGGGTGGTGGCAAAGATCTCTGATCTTACTTCGCATACTTCCGCCAGAAGAGCCCATTCGAAGATTGTCAGTCTTGCTATGGCGTTGGGGGACAACTGTGGCAAGGTAATGTGGAACATCTCCAATACCTCTGACAGGACATTAATGGCAGGGAGTCCTAGTCCGGCTTCGAAGAAATCCTCGAAGTCTACCACTTCCCCGCTCCACGGCTTCGGGGTCGACTCCGTTCTTAGGACCCGACTCCTCATTCCGGGGCCCAGCTTCTTCAATAGATTCTGCCATGCTTTTTGATTGTCGATGAGGAAGCTTTGTGGGATTGGCTTCTTGGATGGAGGGCGGAGCTCCCGAGCATTTTTTGGCCAAGAACCTCACAGAGCTCCTGCCATGGCCGCCGCTACTGAAGCTGCCCACGCTTACCTCTGTGCAAGAGTTCCTAATGCCGCCGGCACGGTTGCGCTGGTCCTTGCCATGTTTTGATTGCTCAAAGGATTGGGAGGAGATTTGGAGGTTGAAGAAAGAAAGCTTCAGAAATCAAGCTCTGTAAAAACTTTCGGTGGGTTTCGACCCCCCTTTTAAAGCCTTTCCTCTATTTACTGCGCTTCGATCGTACGTTCGCATTGCAGGTTCGACTTCCGTCTCTGACAGGTGGGACCAGGAAGTAGAAAGGTGTGAATCCGTGGTAAAGTTTTGACCGCTACCTTTTCTAGGAGCCTAAGGGATACTTGAAGGGTAACAACTCAAAATTAATGGCTCTTTACGACGTTCCACCTCTGAAATGGTACATTTCCCTGCGAAGCGTTCACACAGCAGTCCTAGTTCGAAGTTTTCATTGAATATACTTCGATGTCAAATACCCTTCGAATAATTGTAACACCTTCAAATTTCTCTATGTTTCTGAATATGAAAATATTCCTTGCATATACTACTTTCCTGCCATACAGGTTAAATCAAAGAAGCGTATTAGAGGGGCTACTGTCGGGGGAAAATACTTCATCCTCGGGACTTTAGAGATCAATAGCCAAAGATAATTCATCAGCTTCGAAGCATGTGTTCATCTCCAAGATGATGTAGGTTTCAAGCCGAAGGATACTTTGGCTTCATGGTTCGAAGGTATCCACCGAAGGCTCCGAAGCTACAATAGAAAAAAGCAAGACTGATAAGACGTCTGCCTTATCTATCTTATTCGGATAGATTTTACTATTTTAACCCTATTTAGGGTACCAAATAGTTTCCACTATGTTGGTTGTAATTGAGGGGTAAATAGGTCTTTTCCTTAGAGTTTTTACCTATAAATACCCCCCTTCTTACCCTGTAATAGGCATTGAATTTCAGCATGAAATCAAATTAAAAGATTCTTCTATCCTTATACATAAAACTGATTAAACTAAAATTCATAGTCATGATGTGTGCTATGTTGTGATTTGTGAAACTGCTTATTATTCTCTTACTAATATAGTTTATACTTTGCCCCAAGTTATCACTAACTATTTATCTCATATTGAGCTACATAAGTGTAAATTTTATATGCCTCCCGAGTTTTTATCTTCTGTTGAGTTACATAACTCTAAACTTGTCTTGCCTCCCATGTTTTGGGATAGTTCCACATTTAACATTGCATAATTGAAACCAACCATGGGAGCAAAAGATGAGTATGAGTTGAGGACGACTTTATTTCAAGAGAGGGAGAATGATGAGAACATCACTAGTTGGGATAGGATCATGATTGTGAGGAAACAAGTTAAGGTGTAGCATCTCTTCTATTGATCTAATAAAGTATTTCTAAAATTGAAAATGAACGCATCTCATGGTGTAGCATCTGTGGTTCAAATATATAAAAATTAAATCTAACATAGAAAGCATGCACCCTAAATTGTTTCCTCATAATCATGATCCTATCCCAACTGGGGATGTTCTCATCAACTGGTGCGTGCGTATACCAAGGTTCACTGAAAATTGATTTTGTACATTTTCGGTGGTCAATATGTGCTGCTAGATACAGCTATTGATCAGTGAGTTGGAAACAGTTTCTGGTAAACAGCCATTAGTGTATGAACCTATCGGGTCACTCACTTAAGGGGATGGATTGAGAAACATGCAAAGAATTGGTTCTTGTGCAAGTGGGAGATTGAAGGATATGCCCAAGAAATTTTTGTGTATCGGATGTTCCGATAGGTAGTATCAAAAGTTCCGATTATTTTTCAGCCTCGATTCAGAGAGCATATGTTGCTTCAGAAGTTCCCATATGGTATCGGAACTTCTGACGAGCCGGAAGTTCCAATTTGGAATTAGGGAATTTTGTTCTGATCGGAAGTTCCGATATGTGTATCGAAAGTTTTGAGGTGGGCGATAATAGATTGGATTTGTTGCGTGTCGCACTGTATCAAGAGATCTAAAATACCTTGTTGGAAGTTCTGATCCAGGATCGGATGTTTCGACGTGGGAGAACAAATTGTATCTGTTACGGATTTGAGGTTTTCGAGATGAGCACGACAAGGGGGCTATCAACCATATAAAAAGAGAGGAGGAGGACGTCTTGGAACATGGAATAAGCCTATATTATACCTAGCCACCAAAGACTCCTCTCCTCCCTTTTTTGATCTCAATCGTTGAGGTAAAGGATCCCCGTCTCACATGTGCGGTGCTAGCACGCTGCCGTGGGAGGTACTTCATCCTTGTACGTGTGGACTCCGTGGATGCATTGCTCCAATAGCGACGCTCATGGACATCTTCATGTGAATGACTACGTCGTCTTCATCGATCGGATCGGTGAAGGACGACAAGGATGAACGGAGGATAGGCTTGACGCGCTACTCTGACATCTTCTTCTGCTACACCTAGCGCGTCTCGTTCTAGAAGGTAATTGTTGTCGCAACGGATTACGCTAACAGGTTCTCTAAAGTTAAGTACTAACAAACGAAGTGTTTGTGAAAGCAGACTATCTCAAGCCTCCGAATTGGATAATAACTCGAAGTAGTTCGAAGTTGTGTATTGAATATCTGAATATTCGATGCCTATTACAGGATGAAAAAGGGGGTATTTATAGATAAAAACTCTAAGGAAAAAACCTTTTTACCCATCAATTACAACCAACATAGTGGAAACTATTTCGGCACCCCGAATAGGGCTATTATGGTAAAGTATGTTTGAAGGAGATAGACATAGTAGACGTCCCATCCTTCTGGCTATTTTCCACAACGAAGGGGGAGCCTTCGGAGGGTATCTTCGGACCGGAGCCTAGACGAACCCTCCGTATTTAACCCTTATAGCTCGGAGACGAGCCTTAGACTTGGAGATTATGATTTGTCTTTGTCTTGTAATCTTGAAGATCCCGGGGATGAAGTATTTCCCCCCAACAGTAGCCCCTCGAATACGCTTCTCCGAATAACCTGTATAGCAAGGAGATAAGTATACACAAGAAATATTTTCATGCTCAGGGACTTACAAAAAATTCAAGGTATTATAATCGTTCCAAGTATCTTCAGCATCAGAGGTATATTTTACTGAAGCTTCGAACCTGAATCCCCGTGTGAAAAATTCGCAAGGAGACGGACCGTTACGAATGTGAAACATCGTAAGGAACCATTAAATTTTAGTTGTTACCCCTCAAGTAGCCGTTAGGCTCTTTTTGAGAAAGTAACGGACATAAATTTAACTGTGAGTTCACATCTTTTACCTTTTGGGGCCACCCATTAGTGGCAGAAGTTGAACCTGTAGTGTGAATGCATATGCGAACCATATCAATCGAAAGCAAAAACGGAGGTTATAAAAGGATGACTCGAACCACAGCGGAAACGTTTACAGAGCTTCGGTTCTAAGACTCCACAATTTCACCTTCAAACCCGTTCCAACGCTCTTGAGCAAGAATCCGATGGCAAGGACCAGCGCAAAGGTGCCGACGATAATGGGAACCTTTGCTCAGAGGCAAGCGTGGGCAGCATCGGCAGCAGCGGCAATGGCGGGAGCCCCGGGGGGTTCTTGGCCCAAAAATCCGCGAGAGCTCCGCCCACCATCCAAGAAGGTGCAGAAGCAAAGCTTTCTCCTTGGGCAATCGACAAGCTCGGCGGAATCCATCGAGGAGGCAGTGAATGGGAAGCTGGGCCCAGGGATGAGGACTCGGGTTCCCAGAACAGAAGCGACCCCAGCACCGCGGAGCGGATAAGTGGTGGTCTTCGAAGCTTTCATCGAAGCGGGGTTGGGCCTTCCTGCCATTGACTTCTTGGCCGAGGTACTAGACATGCTTCATGTTACCTTGCCGCAATTGTCTCTGAATGCCATCGCCAGATTGGCTGTCTTTGAATGGGTCCTTCAGGCCGAAGGGCGCGAATGGAGGTCCGAGCTCTTCGTCGCTATGTACGAAGCCTCGTGCTAGCCGAAGCCTCAGGACGGGCCCAGAGACTCCAAGGTGTTGGTGGCGTTTGGAAGTGTCAACCTCCAGCTCTGAAAGGAGCACTTGAATAACTTTCCAGCAAAGGAAATCAACAACCGGTGGTACTCCAATTAGATACTCTGGTGGTTCTACGCTGAAGTTGGCAAAGACTCCGGCCTTGCGGGGCCACTGCAAGAGATATGGTACTAGAGGGAAGCCGAAGTGACTCCGGACCCAAGCTTGCTTTCAACGCGGCTTGGGTAATTTGTTCAGTGGCCAAGCACATGAGCATGCACGACTTGGTCGAGGAATTTATTGCCCTCCGGATTCCTCCTCTCGAAGCCGAGTGGCCAATATCATTTCAGAATGCTTCGGAGGGAGAACTTTGAAGCCTAGGTAAGTCTTCACATCTACTGCATTAACACTGATTAGAGAACAAATAATATGCTGAATAGACTGTTACCTTTTTTTAGTGGTTCCGCTGGCGTTAGCTCTGGAGCAGATAGCTAGGGCTATAGAAAGGGTGCTCGGAGCCCCTACTATAGAGGAGAAACAAAAGAGAGTGGAGCTGGTTGGGAGTTGGGAGCATTTCAACCAAGTGTGGAGTGCTCTCGGAATGGAGGCTCCACCTCTGGCAGACTTCGACTCAACGGGGGCTGTCTCCCGGAAGAGAAAAGACACCACTGGGACCTCCAAGAAGGCCACAAAGACTCCCATGAAGAAGGGAAAAAGACAGCCAAACTCCCTATGCCTCCATCATCTCCGGAATCGCTTGGCATTCGGAGCTCCTCTTTGGAGGAGTCAGAAGAACGAGACTCGGATGCGCGTATGGGAAAAGAACTAGAAGAGTACCTGCTGCATGGCAAAGAGGGTCAGTCTCAAGCCACGGACGAAGACCGCCCTTGGGAGACTGCAGAAGTAGCGGTGGCAACCCACTCCGAGCCTGCCAGAGCCGACCTAGAGCTGGAGCTAGAAAATCCTAGCTCGTCGGTAATCGGAGTAGTAGCGATGGAGGTTTGGTCTTCGACGTCAGCCACTTTAGCACAAACTTCGGGGGATGACCTCGACGAATACCTTCAGATGTACGAGTTTCGAGGGGACCCCGAAATCCTTCCTCAAATTATGGACGGAGGTATGCCTCTGAACATTTCTTTGAAATTCCTAAAATAACTTTACTGCATTAATAATATTTCAACGAATAGTTAATGAATACCTTGTATTTTGTAAATGCGTCTAGGAGCAGTATGGCTCCAACCAATAATGGAGCTTCGGCTCCTCTCAGAGATGAGGCTCCCGTAGAGGTGGTGGCTTCGACAACTAGGGTTGCTTCGGGCGAGGTGACTCCAGCTGAAGGAGCAACTTTCGAATTAGGATCTACTCCAACCGAAGTAGCAGCTTCAAGTTTTGTACGTGGGAGAGGTAAGGGAAAGACTGGTCTTGGTCCTCTCCCCTGTTTGACAACAACGTCGTCGTCGAATGACCCTTCGGTAGGTGCTTCGGAAGAATACCCTGCTGAAGATGATCAACGAGCCTTGTCTTGGCTCCCGCTGTTGGCTCCTTTTTTGGAGCAGCGGACAGGGCTCCGAGCTCTTCTGGAACCCTTGGTGGATAAGAGCCAAGAGGTTGGGAGCTCCTAGCTGGTCTCCATATTGAGCGAGGCCAGCTGATCAAAGCTTGATTTGACCCTTGAAAGGGCTACCCTCCAGGTATGCAGCAAACATCAAGCATATTTATTTAATAGAAATTACATTGTACTCACTTTGCTTCTTTGCAGCAATTCATCCTTGCTAGAGCGGCAGCGACTTCAAATGAGCTCGAAATCAATCGGCTCAGAAGGAAGGTTACAACACTCCAAAACATCCTCAAGGGCTCCGAAGATAAAACCTTACAACTGGAGGAGGGGCTCCTTGAGGAGCGGACGGCTAAGGCCATCATGGAGGAGGTGCTTCGGGCCGAACAGGAGACCTGCGCTAAACTTGCAACTTCGATAGAAGAAATCCAAGCAGAGCGTATGGTGCTAAGAGCCGAGGTCGAGAAGCTTCAGGCAGCGGAGGTGACACTACTACAAAGCGACACTGTAGCGGCGGGCAAAATCGACCTATAGTGGCGGGCATCCAGTCCGCCACTGCTCTAACGCCACTGCTATCGCTGGTTAGCAGTGGCGGTCAGAGCGCCCGCCACCGCTGTGTTAACAGCAGTGGCGGGCGTGCTGACATCATCTGCCCGCCACTGCCGTTATCAATAGCAGTGGCGGGCAGATGATGTCAGCACGCCCGCCACCACTATGTCAACAGCAGTGGCGGGCGCGCTGACCTCATCTGCCCGCCACTGCCGTTATCAATAGCAGTGGCGGGCAGATGATGTCAGCACGCCCGCCACCACTGTGTCAACAGCAGTAACGGGCAAGCTACCTCATCTGCCCGCCACTGCTGTGTATAAGCCATAACACAGAATACTGTGGTCCCACAAACCAAAACACAGAAATTATATGCTTCACATAGCCATCCACATACACAGCAGCAAAACATCCACATATCCACATACACAGCAGCAAAACATCCACATATCCACATACACATCCACAACAACAACACATCAACACAACAACCATCAATCTCATCAATTTTCAAAAATTCATAATGTTTACATTCTTCCGGTTTTTGTTTCGCAATAACCATCCATCAACACAATTCATTGTTTCACAAATACATGCTCATGCGGTTTATGTTTTCTTGGAAGGCTAACTCATATCTTAATTGGTTCGCCTTTTCATTCTTCCGGCCCAATCATACAAAGTTGGATGCTTGGCCACTTCACTCTCAGGATCGAAAAATACTCCAAGCTCATGAAGAATCTCATGCATCGTGAAGCGGCACATCCTTGATACGATTTCGTACATTTGTGATTCAGAGAGTTGGCTCTTCTCGGCAACGGTTGATGGACCTGACGCCTGCATACGTAAAATATAAGTACATACGCTGCAAGTTATATTAGATTAACACACAAGAAATCAACTTACTTCTTTAGTATCCTCAGATACTGTCCGCCCAAACTTTCCTAAGTTATTGCTCAAGAAATCACAAGTATAGTAGCCACAATGCACGGAACCAAGAGATTGTTTGTGACACTTCAAAATAGACAAAGTTAGAACGATATATAGTTTGGCTTTATCAATTGAATTAACAAATTTAAAAATATAATATTACCGGAAAGTTGGTTCTGATAAGCATTTCTTTCGGCCTCTGTGGATCATGTGGGCCACCTAACTTTTCCACGTAGTATCTATGTGCACTCTGAATAACATTTAATATATATTGATATTCTTTTTTGGGTTTGTCGAGCGAGTCGAGCACATAAACCCTTGAGCTTTTTGGGTATATCAGAAGTGCAATCCAATGATCACTATCGAAAGAAGTAATATATGATTATGTTAGTTTCATAATCGATAAAACGTGTTTAAGTGGATATAGTGGGTATACTTACTTAAAGTTATATGCCCCACATATAATTTCTCTGTCCTTCCATTGATACATGCACCGCGCAATATACAACGCGGCACAACTCCTTTTGTTCTTCTTAAGTTTGTCTTCGTCTTTATTGAACATCTTTCTTTGAAATTTTTTCTTACCCGCAGTCCAGTACTTGCTATCATTCTGGTTTAGTGTCGGGTTCAGCGCACTTTGGCTTATTAATGACGGGTTTAGGTACCCATACAATTTAGACTCGTCACCGCGTGAATTACAACTGCATATGTTATAAAACAATAGTCAATATAAGACATTATTTATTTTTTCTTTGTATTGACAAAGTATAAAGTACTTACATGCACCAGAGCATCATGCTTGTGATGTCGGTTCGCTTCAGACGAAACATCCGATGGAAGTCGTCGAAAAATAGTGCAAGCTTAAACTCTGGGCAGTTGAATATTTCTTGTGGAACCGTCAGTTCTATTTGTGTTACACCTAACGAAGACGCTTCGAGGTACCAGTCATGAAATGTTTTCATCGTCCAAGGCATACAATTAAGTACTCCTTGGGGTAATAATGGTTTGCCTGGTTCGTATTCGATATAATCCTCGTCTCCGTAGGTCCTCTTATCAACAGAAAGTGAGCCCGCATGCTTTTGTACTGGAGCCTTTATGGGAGCCGCTTCGGGCATAGAACGTGTTTGCCCCAAAGTATTAAAAAATTTATGCATTTCAGATTTCAGCGCAGAACACTGCCCAGCTTGAACAGTTATCTTGTGGATTGCTGGCTTTGGGCATGCATCTTGTTTTTCAGGCACGGCAGCAACTAGCACTGGCACTTGAGGATCAGCCGGAACTGACACTTGAGGCTCAGTCGGAACTAGCACTGGCATTTGATCTGGCTCTGGCACATTTGTGTTGGGCTCATCAGTGGGCTCAAGCACTGGCACTAGCTTTGTCACTTGAGGATCAGAAATCACTTTCGATTCTATCACTTCTGCCACTTTATTGGGCACTGGCTCTTCCTCTGCCTTTTCCTCTATTTCACGCTCATCAACAGGTGATAATGATCCTATATTTTGCACATCCTGAGATGAAAGATATGTGGGGGATTGTGATGAGACAATAGGTGATTTACTCTGAGAACTTGTCTGCAGTAATTTGATATCTCGGCTCGCCCATAGGACAAAGTTATTTAGAGCATCTCCGATTGTCTCAATCCCCTCATCAGGCATTGGAAGATCCAAGGGGTCATTAATAAATCTGTCGTTGGTGATCTCATTGACCTGAACCTTGGTATAGTCAGCAGGAATAGGCCGATTGTGAAATAAATCCCCAGGCATAGCAATGCCTCGTGCAGCCTCTTGGGAATGCCCTTTGCGCCCTATCGGTACATGCAGGCTGCAGGGTGTGTCCTCTTTAATATAATTTACAGGAAATTTGTCTTGTACTGAGCCAACACTGCTTGGTACGTCGAGTCGTACCTCTGGCACAATTATTTGTCCAGCTGCAGCCTGCATTATGTTTGGATTCTCGTTAATAAATTCAAAAAAGTGTCGCTCCCACTCTGCACGGCGCTCTGCGGCGTCGTCTGTGCGTGCTTGACGCTTCTTGTATGTGGCACCCTCCTGTTTCTTGAAAGTATTTTTCCAGGGTGCTATAGAAGAGACACCTCGGGTGCGCCCTCGATGTTCCTCGTTTCCGAGAGCAGATGTAAGCTGGTCATTACATCCCTCGGGCTTGAACTTTCCAGTCTTCTCCAACTCAGCGATTTCCTGTGCTTTCTGGAATACTTCACTAGTCCGTGAGTCGGAGAGCATATATTGGCCCTCGGGTGTTTTTTTAGCTCGACCTAGGAGCCATCTCTTAGTGCGCTGATCAGCACCTGAAAATTGTTCAGGTAACCCAGCCGCACGGTCCTCCTCCTCCTTTTTACTCCACTCATCCTCCTTAGCCTTATATCCACCTGGCCCAAGTTTATGGGGGAACTTATTCTTCTTATTAAGTTCTTTGAACATTATGCTCTCTTGTTTGGCTTCTTCGGAGCAATGCTGCATTTTGAATTCATTCCATTCATTTGGCGTTATAAAGCCGTAGTCGTTGAGTGGCGACTCATCTTTCTGAAGGTATTGTGTGTTCAGTTTAGTCCTAAATGTACGGAGAGCCTTCCCGATAGTCTTCAATGTGGCAGCTTTAGCGTCTTCTAAGCGGTCTTCCGAGAATTTATAATGCGCTTTTATATGCTGCCACAATTCGTTCTTTGTAGCTTCAGGGACAGTCTTCCAATTTTTCCAAACTATCTTACATCGCTCCCTGGCGAGACATCCACAGTCGTTACGCCACTTCGCTGTGATTTCTTTTGGCTTCTTTGGAGCCCCATCAACATGCACTTCTTCAACCTCATAGATAGTTGTATGTAGCTTGTTCTTCTCCCGTTTCCCTCTCCTCTTCGCATTTGCAGACGATGTTGTGGCAGCGGGCTCAACATCTGTTCGCTCAGCTGACTCAATAGCTGGGACAATAGTTGTTCTTTTCTCGACTTGGAATAATCGACGCTTGCTTCCTCGCTTTGGACGATTCTACGATGATAGACAATGTGAGCTTCAGGAATGTAATCCTCGGTTAGAAGCTGCTCTGACTTGTTACTAACGTAATAATTACCTCCGCTTGAGCTTCAGGAATGTAATCCTCATCGGCGTCTTCTCTCGTTCTCTTCTTCCTAGGCTCCATTGGATGTTCATTCTCCGGAGAGTGGTACGAAGATTCGCTATCGGAGGATCCTTCAGATGAACCCTCTTTATTTGTTTTTGCGGGAGACTCGTAGATGAGCTCCTCGATGGAACGTCCTTCTTCCGCCATAGATAAACTATTCATATGAAGATGCTAATGTATCAGAATTTTGGTTATGCAAAAAAGGTCTGATGTCATATTAATCCTAAAGTTAGGATGTTGTGTTGTTTTCTCTCTCTAGTGTTGTTGAGGCCTCAGCATATTTTGTGTTGTTTTTCAAAATGTTCATGTCTGCCATGGAACCATGTTCACGCCCATTCCCTGTCAGCAACACGAGAAAGAAGTTGTTGATAGGAATGGACGTGTCACATGGTTTGATGACATACATGAGATAACTCAATAACAATTTGCATCATAGGCCCCTAAAAGGAATTGCAGAATCTAATGTTGGCCTTCAGCCAGATGCATGAACTTGAGGATTAGTATATAGTAGCCTTAGAAATAATAGCGGTAGTAAACTAGTCACAGTGTTGTTTAGGCCTCAGCATATTTTGTGTAGCTTTTCAAAATGTTCATGGCTGCCATGGAACCATGAACACATCCATTCCCTGTCAGCAACACGAGAAAGAAGTTGTTGATAGGAATGGACGTGTCTCATGGCTTGATGACATACATGAGATAACTCAATAACAATTTGCATCATAGGCCCCTAAAAGGAATTGCAGAATCTAATGTTGGCCTTCAGCCAGATGCATGAACTTGAGGATTAGTATATAGTAGCCTTAGAAATAATAGCGGTAGTAAACTGGTCACAGTGTTGTTTAGGCCTCAGCATATTTTGTGTAGCTTTTCAAAATGTTCATGGCTGCCATGGAACCATGAGCACATCCATTTCCTGTCAGCAACACGAGAAAGAAGTTGTTGATAGGAATGGATGTGTCCCATGGCTTGATGACATACATGAGATAACTAAATAACAATTTGCATCATAGGCCTCTAAAAGAAATTGCAGAATCTAATGTTGGCCTTCAGCCAGATGCATGAACTTGAGGATTAGTATATAGTAGCCTTAGAAATAATAGCGGTAGTAAACTGGTCACAGTGTTGTTTAGGCCTCAGCATATTTTGTGTAGCTTTTCAAAATGTTCATGGCTGCCATGGAACCGTGAGCACGCCCATTCCCTGTCAGCAACACGAGAAAAAAGTTGTTGATAGGAATGGACGTGTCACACGGCTTGATGACATACATGAGATAACTCAATAACAATTTGCATCATAGGCCTCTAAAAGGAATTGCAGAATCTAATGTTGGTCTTCAACCGGATGCATGAACTTGAGGATTAGTATATAGTAGCCTTAGAAATAATAGCGGTAGTAAACTGATCACAATGTCGTTGAGGCCTCAGCATATTTTGTTGCCATGGAACATTAGAGGGAAAAACAACACAAAATATGCTGAGGTATCAACAAAACTAAAGAGAGAGAACAACACAATCTCCTAGCTTGAGAATTAATATAGTGGCTTCGGAAGTA
The DNA here is from genome assembly GCA_019279435.1 of Zizania palustris. Lineage (NCBI taxonomy): Eukaryota > Viridiplantae > Streptophyta > Magnoliopsida > Poales > Poaceae > Zizania > Zizania palustris. Next base: position 111,092,588 of record JAAALK010000283.1, on the reverse strand, counting down.
ATAGCTGACTACTGTAGCCAAGAAGATTTTTCATACATTTCCCACCTTTGACACTGTGATTAGTTTACTACTGTAGCCTCAGAAATAATAGCAGTAGTAAACTGATCACAGTGTCAAAGGTGGAAAATGTATGAACACTCTTCTTGGCTACAGTAGTGAGCTATTACTTCTGAAGCTACTATATTAATCCTCAAGTTAGGAGATTGTGTTGTTCTCTCTCTCTTGTGTTGTTGAGGCCTCAACATATTTTGTGTTGTCTTTCAAATATGTTCATGGCTGCCATGGAACCGTGAGCACATCCATTCCCTGTCAGCAACACGAGAAAGAAGAAGTTGTTGACCGGAATGGATGTGTCCCACGGCTTGATGACATACATGAGATAACTCAATAACAATTTGCATCATAGGCCCCTAAAAAGAATTGCAGAATCTAATGTTGGCCTTCAGCCAGATGCATGAACTTGAGGATTAGTATATAGTAGCCTTAGAAATAATAGCGGTAGTAAACTGGTCACAGTGTTGTTTAGGCCTCAGCATATTTTGTGTAGCTTTTCAAAATGTTCATGGCTGCCATGGAACCGTGAGCACATCCATTCCCTGTCAGCAACACGAGAAAGAAGTTGTTGATAGGAATGGATGTGTCCCACGGCTTGATGACATACATGAGATAACTCAATAACAATTTGCATCATAGGCCCCTAAAAAGGATTGCAGAATCTAATGTTGGCCTTCAGCCAGATGCATGAACTTGAGGATTAGTATATAGTAGCCTTAGAAATAATAGCGGTAGTAAACTGGTCACAGTGTTGTTTAGGCCTCAGCATATTTTGTGTAGCTTTTCAAAATGTTCATGGCTGCCATGGAACCGTGAGCACATCCATTCCCTGTCAGCAACACGAGAAAGAAGTTGTTGACCGGAATGGATGTGTCTCACGGCTTGATGACATACATGAGATAACTCAATTACAATTTGCATCATAGGCCTCTAAAAGTTGTTCTAAAAAAGTGGTAATGTGGTATGCAATATTTCTCATGGCATAACTTAGATATAGAAGACTTCACTCAAGAACTAGATTTAGCTCCAATGAGTCAAATTAAAGAGTACATCACAAACTTGCTATTTAATCTTTATGTCTAATCAAGAAATCAGAATTTAAACAAACATAATTATCTAAACACCTTGCAATGATTTCAAGGGTAGCCGAGGGTGGCGTGGGCTTTGGGAGCGACGTGCGGAGTTTGGCGCCGACGGCCTTCGGGGACGACGACGACGGGCTCCGAGGGCGGCGTGGGCTCCGGGAGCGGTGGCAATGGGCAGAGTTCGGCGCACGGGAGTTAGTGAACACTCTTCAAATGAAGTAAACAAGCATATATATGTAATATTATTAAACCCCAAGTTTAAATCTTTTAAAATTTTAAGACCCGTAAAGTAGAATTATTTTAATGAATAAAAAACCTATGATTGATAACCAATCATTGGAGTTACACTCAGAAACACTCACCAAAATTACATGATAACCAATCATGGTTTATCTACTTCGATGGTTACTCAATTTAGTTACTTATACCAAGCAATTGAGACTTTAATCAAGTTTAACTATTCTTGCAAGACCAAACAGAATGTGTAAGATTTAGAATGGCACAATCTTGACATTGAATAGTACTGAAAACAGAAATCCTTTTGAACATCACTCAACAGATTAGACAAATGAATTTCAGTATCAACTGACTTTAGTACTGTATTTTCAGATCAATCATGGCACAAAATAGATTACCAGAAAAACCTTGAGAAGAACTTAAACATATGTTGTGGCTATAAAAATTATACACTATAGTGCAGGTTTGATTCAACCATCTATAAGTAACATGTGCTCAAAACATATAGCAAAACAGAATCAGTAACTATTTAAAAACAGAATTCAAACTTGCTAGGTTCCAAGAAGCAGGTCATTGAATTGTGACATGATTTTCAACCATGTCTATTGGCATAAAACTTGTGAGTCATGGTTTAACCACCCTGAACTACCATGTCTTTTTTTCTCATTGCGTGTTTGTCAACCCAAAATGAGCAAACTATTGCTCCTATTAATCCACATCGATCAATGCACAGTTTACATTATCTTCGTGGATAACTGAGAATCACTATAGCAGGTCATCCACCATTTAGCAATCAGCAGGGACAAAAACCTTCACTAAACATATAGCAATCAGCAGAGAAAATTGGAAAAGGGGAAGTTTTTAGCAACCTGAACGGGGACGGCGGCGTGCGCTCGGGGACGGGGACGGCGGCGCGGAGTCTGGGGACAGCGACGTGGGCTCCGGCGGAGTTCAGGGTGACGACGGCGACGGGTTCCGAGGGTGGCGGCGCGGGCTCCGGGACGGGGATGGCGGTGTGCGTCGAGGACGGGGACGGCAGTGGTGCGGGGTTATCTAGCATACGTTGCCACTCAAGTCGAGAAAGACTTAGTAGCGCAGTGGTGCGGGGGTTGCTTTGGTGCCATGCGGTTCGAGGTTCGAACCTTGCTGCCTGCAGGCGGTTTGAGGTTCGAACCTTGCTGCTAGCATCCAAACATTTTTTTTTACATTTCTATTCTAATTTAAAAAATTGGTATTATTCTGCCTCACTTTACTTTTTCTCCCTTAGTTTACTGTTTTTATTTCATTAAGTGTGTTTTTATGATCAAAGTCAAAAAAAGTTCAATTTGAACTACAAGACATGAAATAATTCACAACACTCAATCCTCATTTGATCTTGAAAATGTTTTAATAATAAATGACATAATTGATTTTACAACTAAACATAAATGATCTAGCCTTGAACTAATTTTCCATCGCCATTGGTGCGTAGATAAGGAATCACACTACCAAATGACAGTTTTGCTTCAACCACATTGATCCTTGATATGTCAACGAAAAACGGCACCTCATCAAACTGATTGTATTCTTCTTCGTCTTCGACTCCATCAACTCCAACAATTCTTTGTTTTCCTGGAGCAACGATGTATTTTTCTCATCTTTAGGATCAAGTATGTAAAATACTTGTGCCACGGATTGAGCGAGTATCCAAGGGTCATCTTTATAAGCCACCTTATTAAGGTCAACTATCGTAAACCCGTAATCATCCACCTCCACACCTTCTGGATGTCTCACCCACTGACACTTAAATACAGGGATTTCTATAGAGTTCCCGTAGTTAAGTTCCCATATTTCTTCGATGTATCCATAGTAAGCATTCTTTTGTCCAGTGCTATCTTCTGCTTCTCCTCTGACACCACTATTTTGGCGCTGACTCCTTTGATCCTTTGCTTTGGTATAGAATGTGAAACCATTGATGTCATACGCTTGCCATGTTTTAACCATGCTCAATGGACCGTAAGACAATTTATTTATCATCATCTCTTCGTCGGTTTCTCCGATCGAAAGGTTTAGATCCCTCAGCCATGATGTGAAATAGATTTTGTGTTCTTTCATAATCCATTGTTCATCGTGATCTTCATTCTTTTCACGAAGCTCTTGTAGGTGTTGTTCAACATATGGTCTCATAATCGCCAACTGATGCATTACACTGTAATGTGATTCTCTTATTCTTTGATAACTATTGTCTCGTATGATTTTCCTGCCTTTAGTTCCTTTACCGGTGAGTCTTCCATGGTGCCGCGACACGGGAACTCCTATTGGTCTTCCATCTCTTATGTAATCTGCATAGCACTCAATGACTTCCTCAGTCGTGTAGCCCTCTATCATGGAACCCTCTGGATAAGCACGATTTCGTACGTAACCCTTGAAGATAACCATTAGACGCTCGTACGCATACATATTGTGCAGGTACGTTGGACCGAGAACAAAGATTTGGTCTGCTATATGTATCATATAGTGCTCCATAATATCAAAATATGAAGGAGGAAAGCACATCTCAAGCTGACACATAGTCTCCCTCATTTGTTTACGTAATTCATTTAACTCTTCAGTGTCGATCACCTTCTTTGATATGACATTGAAGAAGTGACACATGCGTGTTATCACCATCTTCAGAAATGAATGTTTGACTCCTCTTACTGCGATGGCAAGGAATAGCCCAAGCATAACATGACAATCATGAGTGTTGTAGCCGCTCATCCTCAAATCTACTACGGAGACAATATTCTTTATATTCGTTGAGAATCCTGTTGGAACTCTAATTCCATGTAGACACCTGCAGATTGATCTTTTCTCGTCAATTGTGAGGTTATAGCTAGCAGCCGGAAGGAAAAATTTTCCATTGGCCCTTTCCTGTGGGTGAAGCTCGGGTCTAATTCCGAGAGTTTGAAGGTCCCTTCGTACTTTGAGTCCATCTTTTGATTTGCCCGGTATGTCTAACAAAATACCGATAGTGCTTTCGAAGACATTCTTCTCAACGTGCATTGTATCGATAGCATGACCAATCTCCAACTCCTTCCAATAGGGCAAATATCTAAAGAAGATCGACTGCTTTTTAAATGGAGCGTCCTTTGAAATTTTTTCAGATTTCTTCCTCTTCTTTCCGAAAACAACTTTGATATTCTTTACCATTTCGAATAGAAATTTGCCATCTCGATTTCGTGGAGGCTGTCCAAGCTCGATTGTACCGTCGAAATGGTTCCTATTTCTTCGATATTTGTGGTTTTTTGGTAAAAATCTGCGGTGTCGCATATATATCGTCTTAACGAATGATGGAAGATGCATAGATTCTGTCTGGTCCACACACACTACACATGCTGTCTTTCCTTTAACCTGTCCTGTTAGGGACATGCGTCCTGGGTTGTCAGCTATGGTGCAAAAGATTATGGCTCTTAGATTGAAGTGCTCTTTCTTGTGCTCATCCCACACACAGACACCATGTTCCCATAGACGTTTCATATCCTCCATCAAAGGTTCTAGAAAGATATCAATGTCATTGCCAGGTTGTTTTGGACCAGAAATTAGAGTAGTGAGCATAAGGTATTTTCTTTTATGGCACAACCATGATGGAATGTTGAACAAGCATAGAAAGACTGGCCACGTACTATGTGAGTTCCTCATCTCACCGAAGGGATTCATTCCATCCGTGCTAAGTCCCATCCTGATATTTCTAGGATCGTCCGAGAAATCTGGATGGGCCAAGTCAAATGATTTCCACTGCCTAGCATCCGCAGGGTGCCGAAGTTTTCCGTCCTTCTTTTGCCCAGCGAAATGCCAGATTAATAGTTCAACATCTCTAGGATTAGAGAACATACGTTTCAAGCGATCAATCACCGGTAGGTACCACATTACTAAGGCCGGAACTTTCTTCTCCATCTTTTTTCCAGGATGGTCTTCAATAACATTTTTATTCCTCTTCTGCAACCTCTTATTATTCTTCTTCTGGTGGTCATTGTAGTCCTCCGCACAGTCATTTGGACGTTTGTATCGACTCGCGTTGCACTGCGGACATCTCTCTAACAATCCATACTCTTTTCGATATAGGATACAGTGGTTCGGGCATGCATGAATCTTCTGAACGCCCAAAGTCAACGGACAAATCATCTTCTTTGCTTGGTACGTATCAGATGGTAAACCATTGGGTTTTGGCAAAACCTTTTTTAGGAGTTGTAAAAGATCTGAAAAACTGGTGTCAGACCATCCATTGCTGGCCTTCAGTTTCATAAGCTCAAGAATTGTGTACAACACAGTATACTGCTTATCGCATCCGTGGCGTTCCTCGTAAAGAAGGTTTTTTGATGCTTTGTCAAGTGCTTCAAAGTTATCGTATCCTTTGGTTGTAGTTCTCTGCAACAACACCTCAGGCGCAACATTTCGCATCAGTTCCTCCACATCAAAGGCGTCATCATCATCATGTTGATCAACATCATCATGTGTTATGTCGGATGTATGATCACAACCTCTTCTATGTTGATGAGCATCTTGCGGCACATCAGAATCTTCAGGAGGATTTTGGCCCATCTCACCGTGTTTCGTCCATATATAATAGTTCTTCACGAAACCATTTTTCAACAAGTGAAATCGTATGGTTTCACGATCAGAACACGGATACATCGCTTCGTTTTTACAAACTTTACAAGGACAATATATTGCCTCTTCACTCTGACGGGAAGCATATTGTGCGGCAGCTTCAGTAAATTCAGTTACTCTGTTAAAATATGCCACCACATCTCCGTCGTTGGACGAGTACATCCAGGACCTGTGCTCCATCTAAAACATATATTATTTGAAAAAATATTAATAAAATCATTATTGTTAATTTTATTAATTTACAAATTGAAAATATATTGATTTATTATCGCTCATAACAACATTAATTAAAAATCCTCAATGCTTTAATTAAAACTACTTATTAAGCAGAAAAAATTATTAAATAAATTAACTATATTGGTTTCTCTCTCTCTCCAAACAACATAACTCTAGATCTATAATCATAAATCAAATTAAAAAAGAGATTAAAATGACGTAAATCAATATACAAGTGATGAATAATTGTGAGGAGGGTCATATTTGTTCATTTGGGAGAAGGTAACACCGTAAATGGAAGATTATTTGAAAATTTCTATTCACAAACCCTAAATTAGAAAAACGATAATAACTCATTGTATACATGATTAAATACAAAATAAATGTGAGATTCGGAATGGATTTACCTCCTAGAATGAAATCCTTCAAAAGAAACGAAAACAAAGCCTCCCCCCTCTTTATCTAGATTTTTGTCGGCATTGTACGGACAAAATTGAATGCGAACTCCAGTAGAGCTCGGGGAGGAAGACGCTGCGCATTTATAGCTAGAATAGTAGTGGCGGTCGCAAGTGATGTCATCATTACTTTAGTGGCGGCCATCTTAGCAGCGGCGGGCAGCACCAGCGCCCGCCACTGCTATTGGTACATTAGTGGCGGTCCGGGATGACGTCATCACCGACCGCCACTACTTTACCAGCAGTTGTGGCGGGCGCTGGTGCTGCCGTCAGCACCAGCAACTCTAGTGGCGGGCATCTAATGGCCCGCCACTACAGTGGTTTCGCCCAACGCCACTACAGTGACAGTTTGTAGTAGTGTGACTTCCAGCACAGAACTTGTAGAGCTGCAAACTTCACTCAAACAAGTGCTGGCTCAGAAGAATTACCTGCTATCAAGGACAGCTAAGATCTCCGTCGTTAACTCCGAGCTGATGAAGGTCGAGGCAAAGCACACCGTGACTGCTGATCAAACTCTAGATACCCTCTAGGGTGTTCTGGGGTATTTTGGCATGGTATTCCCCTCGGCTTCATCTACGGCAAGCGAACCTCTTGATTAGAAGATCAAGATGATCCAAGCGGTGACAAAGATGATGAAGGGCTCCGGGACTCGCTATGGAGAGATCTCTAGGAAAGTAGCCGAAATCAGATTCCTTTGACACCTCGAAGCCATCGTGGTTTCTGTAGCTCCGATGAAGTGTTCGACGCTAGCAAGCTTCACCGATGAAGGTTTGTTGCGACCATCTTTGGACGTGGCTTTAGCTTGTGAAGCCTTTCGGGAAACCTGGAGAGCAGATCATGAAGTTGTGGCCAAAGCATGGATCGACGAAGCCCGTCGGCAAAGGCTAGCTGAGACGAAGCCTCTGGCTCCCACTCCGCCAACTGCTGCGCCGACCGACCAGAAGGTCTAGGTCCTAGGACGCTTAACTATGTACAAGAAATCATGTAATGCCCTTTATTTTAATGAATGAAAATTTTATAAATGAAAAGCCTTCGCTTGAATGTTTGTTTTTAGGTTTTGCCACATACTTCGGATCGTGATCTCTAAGTACTAGATCTTAATGAAGGGCTTCGCCAACAGTGGGCTATCCTCGAAAGCTTAAGGCCTTACAGGCGCTCGCGATTTTTTGTTCCTCAAGGGGAGTAAGGGGAAATAGCACCCGACGTTTGTAGCGAAGTCCTATCTAATATTAAGGAAGAGGATAAGGAAGTAGCATCTTCGTCCTCGGATTAAGTAGATTGATCTAACTTGGAGTACCAACTCGAAGACCCAATGGAGTCTAGCTCTGAAAAGCTTATATCCTAGGCTGAACTTCAAGAAGAATAGAAAACGCTGCAGGCTTCGAAGAAGAAAAGCACTCGGACTAAAAGAAAAGTTTTGAGAACTCCAGGCTCCGAAGACCGAGCTGGTCCTAGGAGTAGCTCTAGAGGTAGAGGGGTCTCCAGTTTTATTTAGGCTTTGACCAGAATTTTTCTTAATCACGATGTTTGTAATATGATTACCCAATTAATATAATTTGTCTGAGAAGCATCACTTGACTGTGCCTTATTCCCCTGCCCCTCCTTGTGGGTGGGGGACCATACACAATGCGATAGGGTCCGTCGGACACAATGATTGGTATAGAAACCTGATGCATCGCAATAATACTTGGTAACCATGACTTTAACTCTTTCATAGAGTTCTTCGAAATGTACGTTCGTATTGTGATGTTTATAATATCTGGAAATAAGTTTAGACTTATAAGCTCCGATATTGGTTACTTAGGACTTATTAAGTGTTTCTTTGGGTCAGAGCCTTGAAACCATATTGCTTGGTCGCCTACGACACTTTTACAGATGCTTCAAACCCGGAGGATCAAAAATCTATTGTTTTAAAGTCCTTAGACTCTTCCACGAATGCTATCAAGCCGAAGCCTGGAATCCATATGCTTTGGCCACCTGCGGCTCTTTTACAGATGCTTCGAACCTGGAGGATCGGAAATCTGTTCTTTTAAAGTCCTTAGACTCTTCTACGGATGCTATCAAGCTTATGCCTAGAATCCGTAGGCTTTGGCCACCTTCGGCACTTTTACAGATGCTTCGAACCCGGAGGATCGGAAATATGTTCTTTTAAAGTCCTTAGACTCTTCCACGGATGCTATCAAGCCAAAGCCTAGAATCCATAGGCTTTGGCCACCTTCGGCTCTTTATAGATGCTTTGAACCTGGAGGATCGGAAATCTGTTCTTTTAAAGTCCTTAGACACGTCCACGGATGCTATCAAGCTGAAGCCTAGAATTTGTAGGCTTTGGCCACCTTCGGCTCATTTACAGATGCTTCGAACTCGGAGGATCAGAAATCTATTCTTTTAAAGTCCTTAGACTCTTCCACAGATGCTATCAAGCTGAAGCTTGGAATCCGTAGGCTTTGGCCACCTTTGTCGCTTTTACGGAATCCTTGAACCGATGGTTCAAAGGCCGTTTGCTGGGTTCTGATGAAATATGCTTACCTCCACAAGCATCGTCGTTCCTCTGATGCGTCCACCAGGTGATATGACCACACCGACCACTCCAACCTCTACACCGACCACTTCGACCACAGCGACTCTAATACATGTTTTTGATGGACCAATTACACGCAGTCGAGCTAAGAAGCTTCAACAAGAGGTGCACGCGCTACTTTGTGAAATTCATTTTACTATTAATGAGAGTTATATACTACCTAAGTTGTGTACATTGCTAATGCTCAGGTTTACCAAGAAGGATGACAAGAACTCACAAGGAAATGGACACATAGAAGAATCATGCTCGAACCAAGGCAGTCCTGTAGAATCATCTCAAAGAAATAATCATAACTTTTGATTTCCAAAAGCTATGAAGGCAAATGAGCACTTGTTGGAAAACACTTGAAGTCTAGTTTCCAATGAATCTAACCCCGACCAGTTTGAAGTTTTCATGAAGGCATCCGACCAGTTTTAGTGCTTGCTGGTCTGAAGGTCAACAGTCAGCATGAAGTCAATGTTCTCGTATTAAAACTGTATCATTCTACAGAGTTCCATGGTGCATATTCTACATGGTGTGAAACCTTATCAAGTCACCTTTCCAAGGGATCCAACAGTTCATGAATTGAAGCTTCCAAGGAGGATTTATTGCTGAAATACCGAAGACTGCTCAGAAGACCAACAGCCACACGAAAACTCTCTAGAAGCTGATTCGTTTTCACATAGTTCGCCTAGTCTTTTCTTTTCGTGTTTGCACCTATCTTCGAGGTCTACTCCTTGTATAAATACCCCCTAGCACCATTTTAATCGGCACTTTTGATTATTGAATACAGAACCCCTTGTTCAGCTGCGTGCTAACAAATTCAGAGAGAGATCTCTACCTTCCTTTGCTCTTGTGATTTCCTTCACGGGATTACAGAAGCGGCGGCTTCATCCGCTCCCAATTGGTGCTCCTACTCCCTTCAAGGTCCTCCTTGATTGATTGTAGGCTGTGTTGGTTGGTTCTTTGAGAGTGTGGTTGGGCGAATCCTCGATTCAGGTTGCCGGTTAAAGACGGTGGTTGGCTTCGAGTTTTATTTGCCAGGTTGCACTAGTTATCGCTGCTTGCAGCAAGTTATCCGGCTATTCTACAACTAGTTATCTGAAGATCGATCCTACGTCGTGATGATCGGGACCCCGTGACGCATCATCTGGTATCAGAGCAGATCGGTTTCCACGGTAGGATTCTTTACCCTTAGCTACATATATTTTGTTTCGTCCTATCCACCAAAATCCAAATATATATATATTGTGTAGCCCTTTGTTTCAATCTGTTATTTTAGTGAGTTCAGTTAATTTTCAGTCCATTAGAGTCTTTGTTTTAGTTGCTGATCATTTTTCGTCATGTGTCCTTTGAGCCTCTTATATATCTGATCATTGTGTTCAGTTCTATAAAAAAAGGGTAAAAAAAAGTTCAAAAAAAGAAAAGTTTAAAGATCAGTTCATTTGAGAGCACAATTGCTGAAAGTTTGTGTTTCAAGTTGTGCAACCAGATCGCTATCTTTTGTTGGTACAAAAATTTTGGTTGGGTTTGATTGCAACACTTGCATTCCAATCATACTCCTTGTTTGCATCAATCTGAGATTTTCTTTGCGCGTGTGTGTGATCCATTTACATCTTTAGCATTTTGAGATCAGCACTAAGCAGGGAACCTCTAGTTTGGATTGTTACTTAACTTTACAACAACTAGAATTCAGATTGCATTCCTTGTTTATAATCCCCACCAAGCTCCACATAAAAGCCATCGTAATCGGTACTCTCTGGTCTTGTATTCGCTTAACCATCGCTCTCAGTACCACCACACATTTTGTTTCTCTGTAACCCGCAGGAACTTCACTGAGCCTCGATTGGTAAGAGAAGTGAGATTGAGAGATCCCACATATATTTTTATTCCAGATATACTCTTGTTCCTTTGTTGTCACTAATTTTACAGAAAGATGGGTGACGGCGTTGAGGTCAATGATTGTGTCACCATGGCACAATTTAATGAATTCCAGCAAAGTCTAGAAGGTCGACAAGATCTTTCGCTTGCATAATTATACAGAAGAGAAGAAGTTGGCTATGACATCTCTAGAGTTTGAAGGATATGCTCTGATTTGGTGGGAACAACTTCTCCAAAATCGTGAAGAAGATGGAGAACATCCTATTGCCACATGGGCAGAGATGAAACGTGAAATGAGAAGAGGTTTCGTGCTGAAGCATTATCGGCGTGATCTTTTTGATAAACTGCAGAATTTGAAACAAGGAAGTTATCCTGTTGAAGAGTATTATAAAGAGATGGAGAAGGCTATGATTAGAGCCAACGTATATGAAGATGAAGAACAAACTATGGCACGATTCATGGCTGGGTTGCATAGAAATATTCAACGCATTGTTGAGTTTCAGTCGTACCGTCGTCTTATTGATTTGGTACATCAAGCCCCCAAAGCTGAATGCCAACTGCAGCAAGATACCAAGAGCAGTAAGTCTTTGCCTTTTGTGACGAGGACTATGTCTGGGGGAAGCAAGTTAAATCCCAAGTTTACTGCTGCACCGTCAGCTATGAAAGGTTCATTTGGAGGCTCACGTTCTAATGCTCAAAGTAATTTTAGTGGGAAGAACTCTGCTACCCCGAGCACGAGTTCCAAACCAGTAGCTTCCACCTCCACTTCAGTGGGTTCTACATCCAAGAGCAGTGGGATTCAGTGTTTCAAGTGTGGAGGTCGTGGACATGTTGCTAGAGAGTGTCCAAATAATAGAGTGATCATTGTACATGATAATGGAGAGTACGAATCAGCCAGTGAAGAGGAAGATATAAAAGAAGAAGCCCATGAAGAAGATGAACATACCGGCTATGATTTTGAGCAAGGTGCTGCTCTTGTGGTGGCACCAATATTGAGTGTTCAGATGAAGGAAGCTGAGAACGGCCAGCGGCATAATTTATTTCAGACAAGAGCCAAAGTGCAAGATAAGGTAGTGAAGATGATCATTGATGGAGGAAGCTACCATAATCTTGCTAGTCGTGAGATGGTTGACAAGCTTGGTCTGAAACTTCTGCGACATCCTCATCCATATCATGTCTGTTGGCGTAAAAGATTACGCTAATAGGTTTCTGAAGATTAGAAACTAACAAATGAAGTGTTTGTGAAGGAAACTATTCCAAGCCTCCGAAAGGATAATAACTTAGAATAGTTTGAAAGTGTGTATTGGATAACTTGTATTTGGTCCCCATTACAGGGTAAAACGGGGGGTATTTATAGGCCCAAACATTAAGGAAAAGACCTTCTTACCCCTCTATTACAACCGACATAGTGGAAACTATTCGGTACCCTTAATAGGGCTAAAATGGTAAAAGACTAATCTAATGAGAAAGAAGATAAGTCTTCCATCTTAGCTGGCAAAGAAACTCTCGGAAGAGTTCACGTTCAAAGATATACTCCGAACCAGAGTCCGTCTTCATACTTCGAACTACCTTCAACGTACATCTGAGAATATATGTCGGAATCCTTTGACTTGATTTTTTGTATTGTCTTGTTACTGCGATAATCCTGAAGATGGAATATTTTCCCCCAACAGTAGCCCCTCGAATACGCTTCTCCGTTAAATCTGTGATGTTAAGGAAGCAGTATACGCAAGAAAACATATCCATGTGCAGGGATTAGCAGACTTAATACACCTCCGAAATGTATGGAGATGCGAACTTCAAATTATTTTCTAAATGAATTGCATCCGAAGTTTTTTAGAATTAATTCGGGAAATCCAAAAGTCTTTTTAGACTTGGAAGAAATAGCCGTTGGCTTTTTCTTTCTGACGGAAGTTACACAATGCGTTAATTCCGGAACAAAGTAACGGTCAAGAATGCAAAACGGCATAAGAAAACGGTAAAAAATTGGGGTCTGGGCTTCGATCTTATGGATTTCTTCTAAGTACTTTGCAAGCTGTAGGTGCCGAACTTGAAAACTTTTATCTACGTGCCCTGCTACTATTTGAGAATATGTCTTTATAACAACTCTTGTAGCCCCTAGAGCACGTGTTTTTCGGAGTCCCAGTAAAATCCCTTCATACTCCGCTATATTATTAGTATACATAAAGTTGAGTCTTGCGGAGTACATTGCTCTTTGCCCTGAAGGCGAAATTAAAACTGCTCCAACACCTGCTCTGGATGCTTGGAAAGCCCCATCAGAAAAATAGTCCAAATTCCTTCGCTTGACTTCTCCGGAACCCACGTTGCAGGGGAGTCCATTCTGCTACGAAATCTGCCAAGACATGCGATTTGATTGCTGTCCTTGCCAAAAAGGATATGCCGAAGGGTGCAAGTTCGACTGCTCACTTTCCAATTCTTCCAGTGGAGTCTTTACTTCGGAGCATATCTCCCAAAGGATATGAAGTTGGTACAATTACATTATGAGCCAAAAAATAATGTCTCAATTTCCTCGAAGCCATTATCAGAGCATAAGTGAACTTTTCGAGCTAGGAATACCTTGTCTTCGCTCCCGACAATGCTTCGGACACAAAATAAACTGGATTTTGTACCAACTTCCCATTGAAATCCATTTCTCTGACAAGGATTGCGCTGACAGCAGAGCCTGTAGCTGCAAGGTAAAGGAGTAGGGTTTCGTCCGCAGTAGGCACCATGAGTGTAGCAAGATTACCGAGATACTCTTTAATATATTCGAAGCTTTTCTGACACTCTGGTGTCCATGCAAAATCTTCGGACCCTTTCAATGCTTTAAAGATGGGCAAACTTCTCTCCGCAGACCTTGCCAAAAACCTGCTAAGTGCCGCCAGACGACCAGTCAGCTTTTGCACTTGCTTTAAATTTTCTGGAGGAGCCATCTTCTGCAGCGCAGTTATTTGAGTAGGGCTAGCTTCAATCCCTCTGCATGAAACTAAATACCCTAACAACTTCCCAGCCTTAGCTCCGAAGATACATTTCTCGGGGTTAAGACGGATCCCACATGCCCGAAGGCTATTAAATGTTTCTGCTAAGTCTAGGCTATGTTGGTGCTTTAAAGCACTCTTTATTACAATATCATCCATATAGGCCTCTACATTATGACCTAATTGATGACCTAGAGCCTTAGCAACTAACCTCGAAAAAGTAGCCTCGGCATTTCTTAAGCCAAAGGGCATTCTTACATAACAGAAGACTCCTGAAGGAGTTACAAAACTTGTCTTGATTTCGTCTTCGCGCTTCAACCAAATTTGGTGGTAGCCGGAATACGCGTCAAGGAAGCTTAATAACTCCGAACCAGCAGTGGAGTCAACCAACTGATCAATCCGGGGCATGGGGTAGGGGTCACGGGGGCATGCTTTATTCAGAGATGTAAAATCAATACACATGCGCCACTTCCCTGAAGATTTCTTCTTAACGAAGATTGGGTTGGCTAACCATTCCGTATGAGCCACTTCTCTGATAATCCCAGCCTTCAGTAACTTTTCAACTTCGTCTTTAGCAAGAACAGCTCTCTCCGCAGACATCTTTTGGAGTCCTTGCCTAACAGGTCGAGCCTTCGGGTTCACAAGTAAACTGTGTTCAATAATATCCCGACTTACTCCGGTGATGTCTTCATCAGATCAAGCAAAGACATCCAAATTTTCCTCAACTACTTTTTCTAAGGAGGCAGCAACTTCTGGAGGCAAATCTTTACCAAATTGAAAAGAATATTCCTTGCCATCTTTGACAATAACCTTCGTTGCAATCTCTCCTTCAGGACTTGGTCTTGGGAAGGATCTTTTCGAGGATTCGCTAGGAACAGAAAAAAATTTCGGATCACCTTGCACACTGTTCAATTGCCTTGGGTCAAGAGGAGGGCCATGACCGTACTCTGCCCTTCTTTCGATGGCCTGATCTCCGAAGACAGTGAGTACTCCTGCTTGTGTGGGCATTTTCATACACAAGTAATTATGATGTGCCACAGCTCCGAATTGATTTAACATGCCTCTTCCGAAGATGACATTATATGCATATGGAGCATCTACGACGTCAAAGATTACTTCTTCTGTCCTGGCCATTAGCCCCTCTCCGAAAGTAACTTCCAGGCCAATTTGGCCAAGGGCATCAAGAGGGGGTCCTGCAAACCCTTGCAAAGGACGGGCTTCTGGGAGAAGATGCTTTCTGGAGATACAAAGTTGGTCAAAAGCTTGAACAAAAATAATATCCGCCGAACTCCCTCCGTCAACTAGCACTCTTCGAACCTCAGTTCCTGCTATGTTAGCAGTAATGACAAGTGGGTCTGCATGTGGGAACTTAACACCAACTGCATCATCTGCGGAGAAAGATATTGGCACATGAGACCATTCGGGCATGGCAGCTGTAGATGAAGAGGTTCCAATATGGCCCACCTCTCTGACATACTCTCTTCTCTGCCTCTTTGACATACCTCCTAGAGTACCTCCTCCGGAGATTGGGAGGACTACTCTTTTTCCTCGATCTTGCCCTTCTTCGTACTTCGGATGTGGCATAACATTGACCATCGGAGGGCGCCTTGCTGGATCGAAGTTTTCTATTCGCGCCACAGCCTGGACAGGCTCTGGATGCACTTCGGCTTGAACTCGGTCAGTAGTACCTCGACCCGAAGTTCTCTCTAAATACTCTCCTCTCACAGTAAGTATAGCTTTGCACGCGTCAGTTGCGTGACTTCGGTTCTCACCATGAATGCAGCAGAAGAAAGTTTGTCCTTTTCCGGCCAATTTCCCTGGAGGCCTCCAACTGTTGGTTTTACTTCTCGAAGGTTGTGGAGCTCTCTGGGCAAACTTTTGCGGAGGTGCAATGTTCAGAACTTCTGAACGAGGATGCTTTTGCCACCTTCTCCTATCATGCTGAGCTTCGAAGACAGGTCCCTGCGGCTGTGCCGAAGTTTTCACTTCCAATTTTACTTCCTGCAGTATGGACGGAGTAGCTGCAGTTCTCCGAAGCCAGCCCTCTTCTGACCTTGCATATTCTTCAAAATAGGACATCAGCTGAGAAACAGAAGATATGCTTTTCCGGTGAAGTTTATCAAGGAGGCCTGGATGAATGACTCCCTCTCGAGCTGCGTCAACTACTGAAGACGTAGTCAACCCTCGGATCTGCGACTTCGTATGAGCGAAGCGCTTGAAGTATTGTCTCAATGTCTCTCCAGGGAGCTGCTTCACCTGGAAAAGACTTCCCGTTGACATTGGGGGCACGAAGGTGCCTGTGAAATTACTTACGAACTTCTTCTTTAGCTGCCCCCATGAATTAATTGATCCTGGCTTCAAGGACCAGAACCACCGCAATGCCACTCCTTGAAGAGCTAGGGGAAAGCATTTTGCCATGGTGTCCCGCACTCCTCCACTGGCTTCAATCGCCAAAGCATAAGATCGAACAAATTCTCCAGGATCTTCATCTCCAGCATACTTGCAAAGCTTCGAAGTCTTAAACTTCGGGTCGAAGCATACTTTCTGCAGCTCGGGATGCAGCGGAGACTCAGTGTCAAAGGAGGCGTTCTCCGGGGCTTCAGGATAGATAGGTTCGTCGTCTTCAGGCACTTCAGGAATAACTGGGATGGCTTGAGAGCGAAGCCTATTTGCAGCTTCTTGCCGCCATCTCGCTACTTCGGCTTGGAGACTGGCCATCTGAGTGGCCATATCGCCAAGTTTGTCTTCATCTCCTCCAGAAGGATCTTCCGGGTCTCGAGAACTATAGGGATCGGTTTGAAGTGGAACTTGGGGTGGAAGAGGGACTCCGTCGGGCCGAAGTATAGATGGAGTTGGCGGAGGAACTCCGTATACTCGGGGAAGGGGCGTCCCTTCCGGGGTTTGAGGTGGAGGAAAAGTCGAAGGTCCTCCGACCTCGACTGTATCTGTGGATCTAGCTCCGAAGGTCCGAGGAGACCTCCGAGTAGGATTACTAGCTGAACTCCGTATAGGAGGCATGGTTTGAAAACTCGATAGAGAACGAAGTTTCTTGGACTAAGTTCCCCACGGACGGCGTCAACTGTTGGCGTAAAAGATTACGCTAACACGTTTCTGAAGATTAGAAACTAACAAACGAAGTGTTTGTGAAGGAAACTATTCCAAGCCTCCGAAAGGATAATAACTTAGAATAGTTTGAAAGTGTGTATTGGATAACTTGTATTTGGTCCCCATTACAGGGTAAAACGGGGGGTATTTATAGGCCCGAACATTAAGGAAAAGACCTTCTTACCCCTCTATTACAACTGACATAGTGGAAACTATTCGGTACCCTTAATAGGGATAAAATGGTAAAAGACTAATCTAATGAGAAAGAAGATAAGTCTTCCATATTAGCTGGCAAAGAAACTCTCGGAAGAGTTGACGTTCGAAGATATACTCCGAACCAGAGTCCGTCTTCATACTTCGAACTACCTTCAACGTACATCTGAGAATATACGTCGGAATCCTTTGACTTGATTTTTTTTGTCTTTGTCTTGTTACTGCGATAATCCTGAAGATGGAATATTTTCTCCCAACAATGTCCAATGGCTGAATGATTCCGGTGACATCAAGATTGGATACAAAGTAAAAGTTCCCTTCAAGATTGGTGAGTATGTTGACACGGTAGAGTGTGATGTGGTACCTATGTCCGTATGTCACATGCTACTTGGAAGGCCATGGCAATATGATCGATATACTCAGCATCGCGGGAGAACAAATCAGTACACTCTAGATTTGAAGGGGAGGAAGTTTGTACTCAAACCTATGACACCACAGCAAATTCTTGCTGAGCATTTGCAAAAGAGCTCTAGTGTGAGAGATGAGAACGGAAAGGAAGAGAAAAGGAATTCGAGTGCCTTCCACAAATCAGAGAGTGAGAGCCACCAGCCCAGTATGAGAAAAAAATTGAGAGATCAAAAGAAAGAAGAAGAAAAAAATTTAGTCATGTTAGCCACAAAATCTGAGATGAGAGAAATAAGGAACAACCCAGATCAAGTACTCTTTGTACTTGTGTGCAAAGACATTTTAGTGTCAGCTAACGATAACACCTCTTTTCCTAGTATGGTGTCTCATCTTTTGCAGTACCTCAGGTGATGTAGGAGGTTGTGGTGGTGGCGGGGGAGGTAGTGGTTGGAACAAGGACATGTCAAATCCACCATGTTGCTGGGCTAGTTGCTACACATGTTGTAATGTAATCAGTTAGTTCTAAACCTATTTCTGAATACTTTTTAACTGCAACACTATAAACTAAACTTACTTGTATCATCGCCTGCTGTTGTGCTAAGCAGGCGGTATAGAACTCTTGTTGTTGCCTACTGTGCTCGTCGCGCCGCCTCATTTCCTCCCTCAGCTGAACCACCTCCGGGTTTGCTTCTAAGCGACGACGGTTCGGGCCAACTCTGACGGAGCTCTGCGACGACTAAGCTGACTTCTGAGCTCTCACCGCTCTCGAGTCAATAACTCCATTGAACATGGAGTACCTACAACATTGAATGAGTTAGTTACCATCACAATACCATACACAAAACATTGATAAAAACACTGTCTCACTGTCCATGGCTTTTTCCACCTCCGCTGGAGTACACGACCATTTGGTCGACATGTTCTCTCCGCCAATCATAGTCCTCTCCATGGAGTCATACCATGTGTTCACCATACTATGCCTGCAAAAAACAACATGCCCGATTAGAAGGAGAAAAATGAAATTACGCAAACTCTTAACATTGCTAACATCTCACCAAATGGTCAATGGCTGTCTGGCTACACAAGACATCTAGCTATGTAGGATCGCTTCCTTTGTGACAAGAAGAAAACACCTCTATGTCACTTGGCACGTTGCCAGATTTAGCTTCCTATACAGTATAAATGAGTTAGTCGCATTACAATGTATCTATAGATAGAGAGTGATAGAAGGAGGTCTTACCACGCGTTTAGCGTGGCGAATATGTCCATCGACATCATATCTGTACTTCGGATCCGTCCCACGGCATTGTCTTTTCTGCTCGGAAGTCTTCTTGAATGCAACTGAAGACCAAATCTTGCAGAATTCAAAATATGCATCCTCGCGGTTTGCAAACCACGGAATCCTCACCTAAACAGAGATGCTATTTGTATTATATGACAATAAATCTCAATAATCGAAGATGTAAAAAGTTAGAATTGTTTACCGAACGATATTGTTTTTCAGTCAAGTATATTGTGGATGCACACGTCGCCTTGCTCATTTGTTGCCCTAGCTTCTCCTTGTAGTAAGCATTGTTCTCTTGAATGCGGGTATACGAAATAGCGTCCTTCACCAACTCGTGTGCATTATTGTTGAAGACTTGAAGGGCATGATTATGGTGATTGCCGACTTCTGCCAAGCAAAAGCGTAAGTGCAAAAGTCATGATTAGTAAAATGCTATAACTCGAAAAGCTTTGTGTTAAAACTAAAAGAAGATTGAAAAAACACATACCCAGATGTCATGAGACACCGCCCCCTGAGCAGTTCCGTGGCGCCCGTCAGGAGCAAACCGGTACTGGTGCCATGTCTGGCTTAGAACCCGCTCACTAGTCGGCATTGTCAGCACCCCTGGGTAGTGCAGACGACATAGGTTACCCAATATCTGGTTAACCTGCCTGACCCTCGAAGTTTCGTCAAACCGAGAGTCAATCTAAGATCTAGAAATACATAATAAATAAAGTCAGTTTACGGAAAGAATTTTTTTTTAAAAAGCAAAACAATAGAATAGTATTAGACTTACCTGTCACCTACAGGCGTAATCTGGATCTTGTCTCCTTTGGAAGAGACTACTGGTGGGGCGACCAGGTGGCTCGTCCTGAAAGATACTGAGGACCCGGAAGCCTCAGCACCCTCCTCCTGACCCGCACCCTCCGGGTCATCGCCTTGCCCCGCACCCTTTGGGTCATCCCCCTCCTGCCCCCCACCCACCGAATCATCCTCATGACCCGCACTCTCCAAGTGTTCTTCCTCCTACAAAATAGTATTGAAACAATTAGTAATAGTTTATAACTGGCATAAAAATCAATTTGAAGTTACCTCATGATCCAGTTGAAATGCAATAGGCCAACCAATTAATGTCGGATCTATGCATCTCAGGAGCTACTCTTGATGACATCTGTTTGAAGAAGAGGAACTACCCTGGAATAGGGTGTCCTCCTGAGTCGTCGGTGTACTCGTCGGAGTACTCGCCGATGTACTCCCCAAGCGGAAGACCTTCCTCGTGATACTTTTCACCTTTTTGACATCCTGTTCAAAACAAGCACAAACGAGCATTTATTAGTAAAGAAGGTTTGAACATATGAAAAACATGTAATATGAAGTATATTACATATGCATGTGTGAAAACAATTACTTGTCAATTATCATCAAAAATCAGGATCAATTTGTCCTTTTCTCCCCAAAGCACGCCATGTTACTTTTTTCTTCTTATGTTGGTGTTTCCTTTTCTCAGGAACTGCTACATCATTAGAATCACCGAGAAAAGAATCTGCTGGCAATTCTGACTCTACATTAAGCGAAATCGGCAATTCATCATCTTGGTAAACCTCATCGACCTCTTCAACCTCGAATTGATAAGCACCATCACTAGAGGTGTGTAGACGTTCCCAAGGATTCACTTTGTAGACTACCCACCAAGCACTTAGTTTTTCACAAGGGTACGGCATATAATACACCTGCTCGACTTGGTGAGCAAGGACAAAATTATCGCAACCACATAATTGTTCCGTGTGTTTGACTTCAACCATCCCAAATTGGTTTTCTCGAGTACCATGTTTAGGGTCAAACCAATCACAATCGAAGAAGACTACTTTAATCTCCTTATTCCTGGCAAAATTGTACTCGATTATATTTTTAATGATTCCATAATACATAGTTTCGTGTCCTTGTCCATCAACGACCCTTGTAACAACTCCAGTATTAGTTGTTGCCGCTAGAGGTCGATATGCTTCAAAAATAGTTGAACGGAAGCGGAAACCATTAACATCATAGCGACCGTAACTTTTGGCACTAATACTTCCGTAAGAGAGCTGTCGCAAGTCTATATGTACATTGTCAGTGAGCACGCACTACAAATCATATGAGATTATAAGATATTTAACCTAATAGAGTAAAATAATACGTGTCACAAAAGGTAAGGATTTACATGTTCTCTCAACCAAGTGAGGAAACTAGGCTCACCATTTACTCCTTCTCGACGCAATTTATCTAATTGCTTCTCTGTTGGTTGACGACCAGACGTCAAGTATTTCGAATCAAATATACTGTCATTGTAACGAATAGGTAAACAAACGGGTATAAAATTTGTAGGTAAAATATAACTAAAAAGAATTTACTTACGCGAAATATTGTTCAATCTCTTCCATATTTGAGTACATGTAGAGCAAGGAATATGTTCGTTCTTCCTGAAATACATAATATGTCGTGGAGACACTAACAGTTATACCCTTCCACCCAAAAATTTGGAGATCACTACAAGGATGGTCTTCATCCATATGGTACCGTGTAGCAGGTGTGTTGACATTGTGATGCTCAGCGAAGTATACACTAGTAAAGTATGCTATCTCTCTCAATTTAAATTCTTCTGCGATGCAACCTTCAACTCTGGCCTTATTACCAACCATCGCTCTAAGCTTCTTTAGGGACTTTTCAATATGATACATCCACCTATATTGTACAGGGTCACCTACCTTAGCTTCAAATGGCAGATGAACCAGTAAATGTTGCACAAAAGCACCGGGATCTCTTTCTCTAGCATCTCCATCATATCTATCTTAATTTCTTTCGCACAAAGTTGTCTATAAAAATGGCTCAGCTCAGCTAACGCCTTCCACACATCATCATTCAGGTACCCGCAAAACATTACAGGAAGGAGTCTTTCCATTATTATGTGGTAATCATGACTTTTCAATCCATTTAATCTCCCTGTCTTCAAATTCACAACTCTTCTAAATCCCACGGCGTGACCATCTGGGAATTTCAAATTTTTCAACCACCTCATTACTTGTTTTTCTTTAGGTTTTAAACAAAATGGGGCACGTGGCTTGCCACCACTATTCATCAACTCAAGGGTTGGTCGATTACAAATCTCAGCTAAATCTCTTCTCGCCTTTACATTATCTTTTGTTCTGTCTGCAAAATCCATACATATACTTATAATGCTTTCACCAACTTAGTAATTTGACATACGGCAGTTCCCATAAGCCACATATGTGGGTCCAATTATGTTCGGTTCCGAATCCTACAAATCCATCCTCATTTTCATTAAGGACCAACTCATTCAGCATATCAGCGATTTCTTTACCATTTAAATGCCTTGGTGGTCCCTTTACAACAACATTGTCCTTTTTGAAATTGTTCCTCTGTAACCTAAATGGGTGATTCATGGACAAAAAGCATCTATGACAATCAAAGTAACAAATCTTTCCCCCGAAGTTTAGACGGAAACAATCTGTGTCCTTCGCACATATCGGACATGTCAACCTTCCATGACAACTCCAACCAGAAAAAATATCGTATGCCAGAAAATCGTGGACCGACCATAGATACGCAACTCGAAGATTGAATTTTTGCTTCTGGTCATAGTCATATGCTTCAACTCCTTTCCACAATTGCTTCAACTCTTCAATTAAGGGCTTCAGCATCACGTTTAGACGTGTTCCAGGATGCTCTCGACCGGGTATAATGAGACACAAGAACATAAATTCATATTTCATACAAAACGAAGGTGGAAGGTTGTATGGAATAGCAAACAGAGGCTAACAAGAGTACGACGATGCGGTTACATTGAAAGGCATGAATCCATCTATTGTCAAGCCGATGTGAACATTCCTTGCATCACTAGCAAAGTCTGCATCAAAATCATCTAGAGCCTTCCATGCCTCACCATCAGATGGGTGCACCATTACTTGATTATTCTCACGTACACTGCACCTTCTTTATGCCATCGCATATGTCTAGCAGTTTTCTTTGAGAGAAACAATCGTTTCACCCGAGGTGTAAGAGGCATGTAACGAAGTTGCTTATGAGCAACCTCTGTCGTCACCTTCTCTCCGTCTTCATTTACGACCTCTACGAATCTCGGTTTACCACATTTTAAGAATTTCACCTCATTACTATGTTCTTTCCAGAAAAGCAAATAATTATCTCGGCACACATCAATCTTCTCATACTCCATACCGAGAGCAGAAAGCATTTTCTTTGACTGGTACATGTCTTTCGGCACCTTATGGTTCTTAGGAAGGATATCGCTGATTAGATTCAAGAGCTCCTTATAACAATAGTTGGAGAATGCAAACTTTGACTTAATGGCCATAAGACAGGTCACGAAAGCGAGAACGTTTATGGTGGTGTGCTCATGCAATGGCTCTTCTGAAGCTCGAAGGATGTCGAAAAACTTTTGAACCTCCGGTGTTGGCTGATCCTTAGGGTTTGATTCAAACTTCAGTCATATAGCATCAAACATCTCATCCATCCTATCATCAGCAATGCTATCATCTTCTTCTTCCACTACTAATACCGTTTTTTACGGCCTGTCTCGCCGTGAAAAGTCCAAACTTCATAACCTGGCATGAAACCATATTTGCAAATATACTATGACAACGTCATCTTGTCTTGCCAACGAGAATTTCTGCACTTCATGCATGGGCACCTCACGCCAGTGTTTGTTGTCAAAGTGAATGCACGATCAACAAATTTCTCAGCGTTGATTACCCACTCCCTCGTGTGAGCTCCACTTTTCATCCAACCACTATACATCCACCGTCGGTCGTCCTCAGCCATTCTATAGGCAAAACTTTCATTCAATCGAGAATGCATCATAAGTACTAGAGATTTTCTACATACCACGGGCCTATATATATAGGAAAATATAGGTCCTAAACCCATCCAAGAGTGGCCGATAGAACATGGTATTTATGACGAGTCATGAGTCCGAACAAAATTTCAGCAGCATAACCCCGCTGTTCTCCAATTGCATGCCCTATAGTGGTGCAAGGGAGAACAACAAGGTTATGTCACTGAAATCTTGTTCAGACTCATGACTCATCATAAATACCACGCTCTGTCGACCACTCCGAGGCTGTCCAAAAAGGGACAATTCCGGACCTACAGATCTCACACGCATGACACGTGTGAGACATATTGGTCCGAAATGGTGACACATAGGTTTCATTACACTATTTACGTTGGTGTCAAGTAAAAAATTGCATACGAAAAGAATATATATAAGAAATTATACATATATATAATATACTAATCATCATAATGAAATCATTATAATAGCACATAGCAAACGAAACACTTGTAATTCAGGTCAACTACTTGTGACATGTGCATAACAATTAACATCATTGTGAGTAAAATGAAACAATTATTCATTATCCACTATGACACAATTCATTATTCATGAGCAAAAATGAAGCCGCCGCTCTCAATTGCCCCCTCTACAGTTGCGGCCCTCGCCAGCCCCTGCTGCCATCGCCGCCCTCGCCGGCCCCTGCTGTCGTCGCCGCTCTCGCTTGATGGCTTGATGGTGTTATTATGAGTTTATAATATTGTTCTAACCTTAACAATTAACAATTTATGTGACACATATCTTCTAACCTTACCAATTTATGTGACACACAATTCACAAATAAAAAGTGACAAAATAACACATTAACAATTTATCTTGGGTGACATATATCTTCTAATAACTAACACATTAACAATTTATGTGACACACAATTCACAAATAAAAGTGAAAAGAAATATAGCCGAAAAAATTACTTGATCGTCGGACAACGACGGGAGGCGACGATGTCCGGTGGCTGGCGGGCGGCGGCGGACGACCGGCTAGCGGGAGGTCGGCGGGCGGTGGGCGAACCGGCCCCGAGCACAGGGCGGTGGGCCGGCAGTGGGCGGGACCGAGCAGGGGTGCGGTGGCCGGAGGTGGCGCCGGGGAGGCGGTGCGGCGCGTGCGGTGGGTGGCCGAGGCGGCGGGCTGGTGGTGGCTGGGGCGGCGGCGCAGGCCGGAGGTGGGCAGCGGCGCGGGCTTGGCACGGGAGGCGGCGGGTGTGGGCGCGTACAGGGAGTTAGGTCTCTCTGTACGCGCGCGCAGTTGGGGAAAAATCCCCTAACTTCCGTCGGCCAGCATTAAAGCCGACTGAAGTTATGCTACCGACGGAAGTTAGGGTGATCTGATCGGGCGTGAAAAAATGCAGCCTAACTTCCGTCGACCAATGTGAAAAGCCAACGGAAGTTAACTTAATTTCCATCGGCCACTTGAGACCGACGGCAGTTATTTAACTTCCGTCGGTTTTTCCGAAAACCGACGGAAGATATTTTAGCCGACGAAAACTTTCTGTTTTCTTGTAGTGAACCATATCCCAAATACTTCGCCAAATTCCTCAAGAATCGGAACAATAAAAAGAAAGAACGTGTCCTTGCCAGACAAGGAGTCAGGTTTCAGAGACACGTGGTTGGGCCAGGAAAGCCGACATGCATTCCCCTGAGTCCCAGCTTTGGTCTGACACTCCGTAGTGATGACCCAACTCAGGAGTGCCCACTCCCAAGTCCAAGTCCTGAATGGTACTTGATATTTTTGTCATGAAATAAGTCTTTAAGATTTATTTAGAAATTTTTGAAATATTCATACGAATCTTTCTTAAAATTCCAGCACTTCCTTGCTGCATGCTTAAATGCTAAATGTATTTATGGCAGTATGCACCTCAATGTAAATCACTTTTACAAATAAAATATGTCTTAAGGTGTAATGGTTCCATAAATCTGAATAGTCTGAATGGAAGTTATTTGGATTATCAGAACACTTGTCGTATATCATTGCATATCCATTTTCATATTAAAAAAATTCATACCTAAATTCGTATCGAAAAATCCATATCCGAATAAAATAATCTGCGTCCGAAGACGTTTCTCCGGATTCAGTAAAAACTATCGGAATAGCTTTCACCTATTGGCTTTTCGGATCTCCAGCAGTGTTCTGGCTTGAAATCGAGCTCTCAAAACGAGCTTGGAATCGAACGGAGCCTATACAAGTCAAGCCGATCTCAGCGCACTTGAAGCAGACAACGAAGCGTGCCTCTCTTCGGCGGGCGCGACACCCCCCGACCACAAGCCAGAATCGTGTTCTTCTTCTCGCCGCAGAAGCCATCCCTTGCCACCGGCGGGAAGCTTACTTACATTCCTGAGTACCTGACCTCCGTTCGGTTGGGTAATCGTATTATAGCTCAATGCAGCCTCGGTTGTCGGTTCGTTCGAAGCCACGTACAGGACACTTTGCCTGTCTGCCAACTGCCATAGTGTGCCATACTGCCATGTCGATGGGCGCGGTGAACGGCGGCCTTCAGCGGCGGAGTTGGCGCCTGTACTGGTGCTATGTGTGCCGCCGCGTGCTACGGGTCATCTCCTCGTCGCCCACCTCCGACGTCTTATGCCCGCGCTGCTTCGGCCGCTTCCTCGACGAGATCGACCTACCGGTGCCGCGGGTGAGGGCCGTGTACCCGCCGACCGACCCGTTCTTCCAACCGCCGTACCTGCCATTCGAGGGGCCTGGCCGATGGGTACTACACACCGGCGATGACGACAACCCTACTGGCACTGATGGCGCAGAGCCCCGGCAGCCGGGTGTTCGTCGCCGACGCTTGCCGTCCCCTCCTCCGGTGCCGGGGATGCGGCGTCCGGACGGTGCAGACGATGATCTACCGGCCATCGACCCGGGAGATTACTTCGCCGGCCCCAATCTGAACGCACTGATCGACGCGCTCACGCAGGACGACCGCCCGGGGCCGGCGGCGGCGCCGGAGTTGGCCATCGAGTCTCTCCCGACGGTGCGCATCTCGCCGTCGCACCTTTCCGTCGACGGCTCGGAGTGCCCCGTGTGCAAGGAGGAGTTTGAGCTCGGGGAGGCCGCGCGCGAGCTGCCGTGCAAACACGCGTACCACTCGGACTGCATCGTGCCATGGCTCCGGCTCCACAACTCCTGCCCTGTTTGCCGGCAGGAGCTGCCAGAGCCGGAGCATGAGGCGGACGGTGAACCCCAGGACAGCCGCAGCGGTCTCAGAGAAGAGGAAGAAACAGAACCGCCGGGGCCGGTGATGGCCGGCTGGGGACCACTGGCTTTGCTGTTAATGCTACTCGAGCCCGACATCAACGGTGCGGGGCATGGCCGTAGTGGCAGGGAACAAGACGATGACGACGCCGACACCGACACCAACGCCGGCGGCGGTGGCGCTAATGTCTCGGCGATCCTCCAGTCCTTTTTCCTCGTCGCAACTTGTTTTTTCTTCCTCTCATTCCTTATCTGAGAACTGTTACATGTCACGTATTGACAGAGCACACCTCATTTCATACGATATAGATCAGTAGCAAGGGATTTAAAAATATTATTAGATTTAAAATAATAAAAGTATATGTATTTCTTAAGAAAAAATATGTAACATTTACTCAAAACATCAACACACAAATAGCTAAGCCACTTGAAAGATAACATATTTTCTCATCCACAAAAGATTATACCAACTAACTCTAGTGATGGTGATAGGTAGGGGTGAAAGTGATTTGGATAGTTTTCAACCAAATACGAAAAGATGGATTTGAATTTTTTGGATATATATTTTTTTCAAATATAAAAATTGATATGAAATTGATGTTGACAGATACAGATTGGGATAATCCGAATAAATTTTATTCAGAATATCTGGATTAAAAGACCAATTAGACATTAAGGCCTAGTTACTTATAGCCATTAATTTGCTTTGAGATACCTGCTAGCTAAGGTAAATATCACTAAGACCAGACAACCACTCGTGAGTGCAAGACTCCAGAGTCACCCTACTGCCCAAGCCACCCACCGAGGCGGCACGTCCCGATTGCCTTTTCACGTCTATTGATAGCAAAAAATGGCATTAATTGGTTAAGATTGTTAAAACATCAATTTTGGTAATTTCGGCAAAAAATACACGTGTCCTGAATGGGGCCAAAGCCCTACAGGGCCGAGGCCCATTGAGCTATGGGCTTCGGAAGCTTCCAGCAGGCCTGCTAGCTTCGGCCCGAAGGCCTTTGGAGGCCTGCCTTGCTGAAACTTCGGCCCAAGGAGCAGGCTTCGGTGGGCCTAGCCGAAGGCCCACTTCGGGCTGAATTCCAGAGATAGAGTTTGAGTCTGATTCTAACTAATTTTATCGCTACGCATGATTAGGACGAATCTTAATAGATTAATGTTAGAGATTAGAAGACTAGCCCCTATAAATATAGGGGTGAGGCCGGTTCATTAACCTCCCCAACAAAAATCAAACACAAAGCCCTAACTTTGAACCGTACCTTTACTTTTATCTTTACTTTTCTGCAACCTTTGTGGGTTTACCTGGAAGCCCTCCATCGGCCACTTCGGAACAGTGGTAATCCTTGTTATTTCGCCTATGAAGTACCTGTTAATCTCCGCTAATCTGCTTAACAGATTGCTACCTTTGTTTCTCTAGGGCAACACTTAGCAGGATTCGATCCCCAGGCCGAATTGGCACTTAATCTCTGTTCTGTTGCAGGTTTTCACGCTCGGAACCACTTCGTCGGAGGTGTCTGGAGCCAGGAGGCTGGTTTCGGAGGTTGCCAGAACACCCTTCACCGAGAACACAACTTCGACTACCCGTATCGAACCGTCACACTGATGCCGGTTTGACCGAGTCCCGCGTGCCAGCACGCTCTGCAGCAGGCTTCGTCATGACAGGCTTTGCCACGTTCGTACCCCGCGTCAGACGAAGTCACTCTAGTGTGTTGCGTTTGAGTTATTTTATCGTGTCAGAGACTTCGCGCCAAACATCACCATTCGGAGGTGATTGTCGCGTCTAGATCTATTCGGAGCCTGCCTTCGGCCAGATTAGTCCGAACACCGAAGGAACCCTGCGGCGAGACCCTTCGCATCAGACGCCGTAGGTACCCATTGTAGGACCGAAAGTAGCGACCAGAGGGGGGGTGAATGGGCGCCTTAAAAATTCTTTCGAATCAATGGCCTGCTCCCAATACCCAACGCACCTCAAAAGACTACGCAGCAGAAAAATAGACAGAGGGCCTAAGTCTAAAGGTTTCTAACCTAGAAGCAACTTGATGATAAACAGTGTAAATCTAAAGTAGTGCAACTAGGCAGATGAACAAGTTGTAACAGGCCTAAACTTCTCAATGAAATGATCTAAGTATGTGTAAGATGAGAAGAGAAGTTACTGTCCAAATTTGTCTCCTGTTCGGAACTTGGCGAAGCCCCCTTCGCACGTCGAGGTCTGCTTCGGAGGTTGGTGACGGAGCCTGTCCGAGATGCCGAAGATGTCACGGTCTAGCCTAGTTCGAAGTGGTAAGATGCGAAGTGTACTTCGGAGCAAAGTAACACAATGCCGGAGCCTGGTTCGAAGTATGTACTTCGAAGACAAGGCTTCGAACACAGCTTCGAACCAAGAGCTTCGGAGCAAAGTGACAGAGTTAGAGCCTGCTTCGAAGTGCACTTCGAAGACAAAGCTTCGAACACAACTTTGAACCAAAAGCTTCGAACACAACACACAAACGGACAACCTTCGAACAAAGAAGCGAAGCCTGTCACGCGACAGAGAACCAAGTCCGAAGCCAATGCTCTACCTTCGAAAAAGCAAGCTCCGAAAAGAGAGACGAAGGATGACACGCTACACAGAAGTCAGTGCGAGGCCAAGCGGAGCTACAAGCTTCGAACCCAACTTCGAAACTTGTCGAAGTATGGACTTCGAACAGATAGGGCCGAAGCCCCTTCGCACTAATGTTCGAAGTATGCAATGCTGATGATCAGAGAAAAAATGCTTCGAAGCTTAGTAGCACGGAACGCAAACCAAATACCGAAGATCGAACGAAGCCTTCGAAAGAGATAAATCGAAGCCTACCTCGCGAAACTGAGGGGCTTCGAACAGAGAGTATCTTCGCTCGAAACACAGCCAAAAAGGTGACAGACCCTGTCAGCCTCGATCAAAAGGCTGTGCAGTAGAAGGTGAAAAGCTGCACAGACTACTGTAGCTACAGGAAAGTAGTACTACTTGCAACAGCAAGAACTGGTACTCAGTTTGTGAAGAACAGAAGCAACAGAAGAAGCTTCTCCTCAAGAAATAAATTCACCAGCCCGTAGCTGGAGCAATAACTCTCCAAACCAAACAAGTGCAACAAATAAAATCAGCAGGGACCAAGGCTTAAATGCATCCAAGAGTTTAGAGTAAGAATAATGCACAAACAGGAAGGAACACAAGCCTGGCGGCGCACACAGGAGAGAGAAACGGGAGACAAAATGACCCAAAGAGTGGATTTGATTTCAGCACAAAGGGGTAGTCCAAACCCTAGGGATTGGGGTCCTATTTATAGGCAGCCCAACACTAGGAATATTCTACCAGCCCCTTAGGGTTTTTACAGACTCAAAAATAAAGGAAAAGACTCTAATGCCCTTAGGAATTTTTACAGACACGACTGACTGACTGTGGGCCTAGAGTTACAGATGACTTATCCGGAAGCTAAGTTTTCGTAGCGACTACGGCTTCTCTTCTGGACAGTCGGATACAGAATCAACGGTTGTCAGTTTTACGCCGAAACTGACAAAGCCTCCACCAGCTTTGCACCAGGTACCCGGATTGGGCCGGCCCGACTCCGCAGCTCTCTCAGCCCGGCAATCGCTCACCGCCCGTGTACCTGAGTCAGTCCTGGTCAACAGCCCAGTGGGTCTTCTACTGCTTCTGGCCCATGCACCCGGATTGGGTCAGCCCGACTTCGCAGCCTCCTCTGCCCGACAGTCGCTCGCTGCCCGTGTACCAGAGTCACACGCGGCCCATGAAACAGCAGATCTCTTCTCTTCCTCAGTCCTCTTTGACTATCGTTGACAATGACTCATCACTTCTGGAGCCATGAGGCTCACGCTATTCAGCATGGCTCCTCAATCTCCCCCTTGATGAGTGCATTGTCAACACTTCTCAATTCTCAGCTCTTCAGCACCTGCGAACAAATGTGGAAACACGAAAACAAAACACAAGAGAACAAAGAAGAATAAAAAATAAGATAAAAATTTAACCCTAATGACCAAAAGCCGAGCAAAAGCAAGAAGCGGTCATTATGGTTAACCAAAACACAAAAGCTCAAAATGAGTGCGATTTCAGAACAACAAGGATATCAACAGAGTAAGAACTTCCCCTTAAACTCTGATCCCAAATTTTCTCCCCCTTGTTGACAAGTGAACTCATCAAGCACTCAAAAGAGACACAGACTCCCCCTGAAATGCAACTCCCCCTCAAAATATGCAGTGAATGCAACTGGGGTGCAGGTGGAGTGAAGAAAAGCATGCTTCTCAGATATGATTGACTACAAATACAGTATCTAACAAGTATAGCAAAAGAGATACTGTCTAAGACACATGGCATGATCAGTGCAACAGATGATATCTAAAGAAAGTCATTTAGCACGCATTTTTGTCAGTTTTTTTTGCAAATAAAAGCATCACCACATTTTCTAGTAAACAAGCAAGGTAAAGCATGAGATGCAGAAGCTAACTGATATCTACCAAGATAAGCATTGTTCAAAACAAAGTGCTTCAGCAAACTTGTTATCCTTTTAATGTTCAGGCTTTTTCATTTTCCTTTGTCATTTGTGCCAAGGGTTATTTGCATGTCAAACCTTATGCTAACCGACCAAGTCAAGCCTAGGCCAGAACTGGGCCATCAGAAGCTTAAGACATTGGTCTCGGCATACACTACACTGTCCTAGTTCATACCAAAGTGCTATGGTAAGCAATCCAGAACAATATAATGCGACAAAGCAAACCCACTTGGATCTTTTCAACTTAAGCATAAAAAGGCATGGAGTTTTCATTCATTTTTGATTTTTATCATTTTTATAGCACATTTTCCATGTTAAAGCATAAAGATGTCCAAGTTGCATATCTGCATCTATGTGATGAACTGGCTACAAGGCATGTAACAGATAGCAAAAGCACTCAGCCTACACATGCTAGTTACCAGAAGCAAAGGTGATCCTTTTTTTTCAAGTTGAAAGCGTAAAAGCCATGCACATGACAAATATCAGATATATCAAGTGAACTGAACCAAAGCATGATCATCGACATGTAATCAAAAGCATGTACCAGCTAGAATAAGTAAAGCAATTCAATCATATAACAGAAGCAAGCTCAAAGGTGTGATATGTGAATATGCAAGATATGAACACACACAAAAAGACTCAAGAAAAGAGTAAAGAAGAAGAAAAACTGACGCAAAATATCCTAAAAAGGATACACAACACCCAAATCCCCTCGTAAACGCTCAAAAGTAGATTGATCTAGGGGTTTGGTGAAAATGTCAGCCAACTGATGATGGGTATCAACATGAACAAGGTCAATGACACCTTTCTCATATTGATCCCGCAAGAAGTGAAAGCGCACATCAATATGTTTGGTTTTTGAATGAAGACACGGGTTTTTCCCTACACTAATAGCACTAGTGCTGTCGCAAAACAATGGAACCCTGGTAGGAAAGAACAACCCAAAGTCTCGTAGAGTGGAAATCATCCAAACCATCTGTGAGCAGCAGCTGGCAGCAGCTACATACTCAGCCTCTGTGGTCGAAAGAGCAACTCCAGATTGCTTTCGAGAAGACCAAGATACAAGGGAAGAACCAAGAAATTGGCAAGTACCGGAAGTCGACTTGCGATCCAACCGGCACCCACCAAAGTCAGCGTCCGAAAAGCCAGATAAATCAAGAGATGATGATGCTGAATAATAAAGACCAAGATCAGGCGCATAGGTAAGATACCTAAAGATACGCTTGACAGCTTGCCTATGAGACGCGCGTGGTGAGGACTGAAAACGCGCGCAAAGTCCCACGGCGAACTGTATATCTGGTCTTGTTGCCGTTAAGTACAACAGCGAACCGATCATCCCTCGAAACTCTCTCTCATTGACCTTGACACCGCTCTCGTCCTTGTCCAGACCCCCAGAAGTGCCCATCAGGGTCATCTGTGGCTTCAACTCACCACCAAAGTCAAATTTCTTAAGCATGTCACGAGTATACTTACCTTGGTGGATGAAGGTGCCGTCCTTGGTCTGCTTGATCTGGAGCCCTAAAAAGTACTTAAGCTCACCCATGAGGCTCATCTCAAACTCACTGTGCATCTGCTCAGAAAACTTGGACACAAGAGAATCAGTAGTACCGCCAAAAATAATATCGTCCACATAAATCTGAGCGACTAAGAAATCTGAAGCAACTCTGAGCAAAAAGAGAGTTTTGTGCACAGAACCCATCACAAAGCCCTTCCCCAACAAAAATTGCTTCAACCGGTCATACCAAGCCCTGGGGGCTTGCTTCAACCCGTATAAAGCTTTGTGCAACTTAAAAACATGTCGAGGAAACTTAGGGTTCTCAAAACCGGGGGGTTGCCTAACATAAACCTCCTCTTCTATGTACCCGTTCAGAAAAGCACTCTTAACGTCCATTTGAAAAAGCGTAAAACCCTTTGAAACGGCAAAAGCTAGAAGGATACGAATGGACTCAAGACGGGCAACAGGAGCGAAGGTTTCTTCAAAGTCAATACCTTCCTTCTGGCAATAACCCTGGGCAACTAGTCGAGCCTTGTTGCGCACCACAACCCCATCTTCACCTTGTTTGTTTTTGAATACCCACTTGGTACCTATGGGGTTGCATCCAGGTGGCGGCTCAACTAGTGTCCAAACCCGATTGCAGACAAAATTCTCAAGCTCTTCTTGCATAGCATTAATCCAATTTGAATCAGAAAGAGCATGAGAAACATCTCTGGGCTCAAAAGATGCAACAAACGCAGATTCAGCAAACACAGCGAGAGAGGCAGAAGAACGCAAAGTTCTCTCAATCAAATCACCAATGATGAGCTCTGAGGGATGGTCACGCTGAACTGCTCGGGTTCCCTGGTGATCTGAAGTCACCTCACCGGAGTCAGCAGCTGGCACTTCTGAACTCGACTGAGGGGGCTCGATCAAAGTGGAAGAAGTGATCAGAGGTCCGCCCTCACCATCAGTCGAAGTCTCAGAAGGTGTGGGCTCTGCGGGGGATGCAGAAGGCCCGCCCTCATCAGCAGCTGGAGTATCCTCATCTTCCTCGAAGATGGACTCTCCGAGCTCATCATCACCAGAAAGCTCAAAAGAAGGATTCAAAGAAGGCAAGGACTCATCAAAAGAAACCTCACACGTCTCGACAAGCAGCTGGGATTCGAGGTTCCAAACACGGAAGCCTC
The DNA here is from genome assembly GCA_019279435.1 of Zizania palustris. Lineage (NCBI taxonomy): Eukaryota > Viridiplantae > Streptophyta > Magnoliopsida > Poales > Poaceae > Zizania > Zizania palustris. The sequence continues at coordinate 111,058,212 of JAAALK010000283.1, read as the reverse complement.
GAGAATGCAATGCATAACCAAGAAAAACACCATCCCAGCAACGAGACTCAAACTTGTCCAAATGCCCTCCCTTCTTGAGCACAAAGCACTTGCAGCCAAACGCTCGCAAGTGGCTCACCTTGGGCTGTCTGCCAAAACGCAACTCATATGATGTCTTACCAATGTAAGCTCTAAGAAAAATGCGGTTGGCCAGATAGCAAGCCGTGTTCATGGCTTCAGCCCAAAAACGCCTAGGAGTCCTGTGCTCATCGAGCATCGTCCTGGCCATCTCGACTAGCGTGCGGTTCTTTCGTTCCACAACGCCATTCTGTGGGGGAGTGTAAGGAGAAGAAAACTGATGGTCCAGACCCTGATCACTACAGAAGCTGACGAACTGAGAGTTCTTGAACTCAGAGCCGTTGTCGGAGCGAATTGCTCGCATCCGACCATTGTACTCATTCTTCAGCTTCAAAATCAGGTCATGGACAAATTGAAAAGTTTCATCCTTAGACTCCAAAAAGAAAACCCACGAGAATCGAGAAAAGTCGTCAACAATCACAAGTGCATACCACTTCCCACCGACTGAGCGTACCCGAGCTGGACCTACAGTGTCCAAATGTAAAAGCTCACCCGAATACAATGTCATCACCTGAGTCACAGGTGAGTGAGAAGCGGCAACCATTTTCCCATGACGACAGGGATGACAAACTAGATCCTTCTCCATCTTAAGCTTGGGCAATCCTCGGATGAGGTCCATAGAGCTTAACCCGACTAGCAGATCAAAACTCAAGTGACCTAACCTCCTATGCCACTTCCAGAGTTCAGAAGAAGATCCAGCAATCAAGCAGCGAGAAGGGCCAAAAGAACTAGAGAAGTCAATTCGAAAAACTTTACCGAAGGGTAAAATATGACAAACCAAAGACCCTCTAGAATCAACCACAGAAGAATTGCCCTTCTTAAAACGCACTTCCAAACCATCCTCAAGAAGTTGCGAAACAGAGATTAAATTAAAGTTCAAATTTTTAACCAAAGCAACATTCTTTAAAGAGAAATGATCTGAAATGCTAATTGAGCCTATGCCACTTACTTTCCCTTGACCGCTGTTCCCGAATGTGATGTACTCTTTGGAGCTCGGGGGAGTGAGACTGGAGAACCATCTGCGATGTCCCGTCATGTGGCGAGAACATCCTGAGTCCATAATCCAAACATCCTCCAGTCCCCGGTCCTGCACAATCAGTGTCTGTAAGTGGGAGCAAATGGTCCGGCACTAGGTTTAGCAAAAGAGCTAAACCAGTGTCGAGCCATCTGCTCAAAAGATGGAAAGCGAAAACCATCAAAAGAGTTTGTACCAAAGCGCGGCTCAAAGCGCGGTCCTCGGTTTTGCCTAACCCTACGGCCACGAGGTCTAGAACCGTAGCCAACTTGGTCTGGAACTCTGCCGGAACGAACACCACCAACTGGAGCACGGGCAAGAAAACCGTCTCCTCTACCACCACCTACACGACGCGGCCTGGCCTCCAGCCTCTCCCCGCGTCGAGGGACATGCAGTCTACCTCCCTGCTGGTAGAACTGCTCCTGATCACTACGAGCCCTCTCTGCTCTCTCAACCCGCTTCCTCCTGAAGCAGAACTCCGCAAGATGCCCGTCTCTCTGACAGTACTCACAATGATAGGTAGGCTTCTTGGGATGTGGTTGAGGTTTAGGATTCTTGGGCTTGGTAGTGTTTGGAGTGGTCTTCTTGGGCTGAGAGGGTCCAGGAAGAGAGTCAAGAGAAGTGTGGAGATTTTTGGGCTTTGGAACCCAGATAGGTTTCTTGGGTGGAGCTTTAGGTGGTTCATGGATCACTCCATCCTTGGGCTGACAAGCCTGGGAAGACTCAGTGGAGTGAGTCTTGGGATACCTCTGCTCCGGAGTCATTTTACTCCACTCCACTGCCCGGCTAATGGCGCTCTCAAAGTCAGCCTTGGTGTAGGTGTAACCTACCCCAAACCCATCCTGCCTCTTGAACTGCTGGATCATCATGCCAAGCTGTGGCTCTCTGGCACTGATCCAACTCAGGATAGAACGGAGGTAAAAGTTCTCATTCTGAGAATCTGCTAGCTCCTCTCTCAAAGAAGCTAGAACCTCCACCTGAGACAAGCAGGTCTCACACTCACTCTCTACTTGGACAGACTTTCCGGCTTTTAGCTTAATCAACTCCATTCTAAGAGACAGGCAGTTCTCACAAACAGTGGGTGGAACTGACAGTGTCTCAAGCTCTAGCCTAGTCTGGGCAAGCTCAGCTCTCAACCTCTCTAAATCACCCAAATGCTCATCGCCCTTAGATTTCAGCTCAGCTAAGACAGCTAGATGCGATGGGCAATCAACACAGGGTGCGACGACAGTGGCTTGAGCATCTTTCAGCTCCTGCTGAGCGCTTTCAAGCTCAGTGGCCAAAGCGTCCCTCTCATCAACCCTTTCTGTGTACCTGGACTTCAGAGTCGACAGGTCACACAGAAGCACCTCACACTTCGGGCACTCACTGCTATCACCCAAGCAAGGGGAAGAAGATAGACTTTCTATTCTACCGTTGGCTACGCCAAGCTCACTTTCTAACTCGTCTATCCTTTTCTTAGCCCCCCTAAGCAGTTTCTCCCGATACTTCAACTCCTGACGATTGCTCTCAAGTAAATCAACAATTTCGCGCTCATAAGATGATACCTTGCTGTCGTCGTCGTCGGAGTCGTCGGAGGAGCTCTTTTCTTCTCTATCCCCAAGAGCCATTGAGCAGAAGCTCTTGCGGGATCTTCGGCGCTGGTGTGAGCGGCTCTTCGGCTTGTCTCCGAAGGCCATGAAGCAGAGGCCCGCCGGATCATCCTTGTCCTTCCCCTTCCTGATGGCGATCTCCTCATCGCTTGAGCTCGATGAAGAGGAAGAAGTCGTGGACTGCTTGGAGTAGCTCTTCTCCATCTCGGCGAAGAAGGCCTTGTCGCGCTTCTTGTTCTCTCGCCGGTAGTCCTTCAGGGCCTTCTTGAAGAAACGAGTCTTCGGCTTGCCCTTGTTGAAGGAGGGGCTCTCATGCTTGCCGGAGTCATGGAAGCTGCTGCCGGTGCCCTTCTTGTATCCACTGTGCTTGGGGCAGTCGGCGATGAAGTGTCCTGGATCACCACATTCAAAACATCCGGATTTTGTGCCGTGTCTTTTGAACATTTTCTTATCATAGACACGACGCACCCGGTTGTTAAAGAGACACAAATCATCATCTCCCAACAACTCAAGCTGGTCCTCAGTGATAGACATCAAAGAGAACCCAGCACAGCTCACAGCAGAGGGATCAACTGAAGGTGTAGCAAGGGCCAGGGATTTTGATCTAGAACCAGTGAGATTTGATCTCAACTGGATATCTACCTCAGTGGCCTTCAGCTTGCTAAACAACTCAGAAATGGTCAAGGTATCATAAGAAGTACTCTCAACGATAGAGGATACCTTGATCTCCCAGATCTTTGGGTCCAAGGTATGGAGAACCTTGAGCGCCTGCTCATGATCTGAGACTAACTGAGCACCCTCAGCCTTGTTGTCCCGAAGCTTGTTAATGATCGACTGAAAGCGACCAAACAAAGCCTCAACAGATTCACCCGGCTTCTATGTGAAATTCTCATATTCACGCCGGTAGGTCTGATAGAGCCGAGCCTTGACCTGTGCTGTTCCCTCATGGTGTGCCTTGAGGGTAGCCCAGATCTCTCTCGCAGTGGAGAGATGACTCACACGCTCAAACTCAGTGGGACCTAAACCAGAAAATAAAATGTTCACAGCCTTACTGTTACTCAGATGCTGAGCAATGATACCAGCAGTACCTTGCTCAGTAACTGGCAAAATGACAAACGTGGTGTGAACGCAAATATCCCATATGTCCGAACCCTGGCTCATGAGATAGGCTCGCATGCGAGTCTTCCAATAATTATAGCCATAGGCTTCCAAGGACGGGACCTTGCCAGGAGACGTCATAGTCACTACTGGGGTTTAGAACCGGTTAAGGTATGGAAAAACCCTAACCTCGCTCTGATACCACTTGTAGGACCGAAAGTAGCGACCAGAGGGGGGGTGAATGGGCGCCTTAAAAATTCTTTCGAATCAATGGCCTGCTCCCAATACCCAACGCACCTCAAAAGACTACGCAGCAGAAAAATAGACAGAGGGCCTAAGTCTAATGGTTTCTAACCTAGAAGCAACTTGATGATAAACAGTGTAAATCTAAAGTAGTGCAACTAGGCAGATGAACAAGTTGTAACAGGCCTAAACTTCTCAATGAAATGATCTAAGTATGTGTAAGATGAGAAGAGAAGTTACTGTCCAAATTTGTCTCCTGTTCGGAACTTGGCGAAGCCCCCTTCGCACGTCGAGGTCTGCTTCGGAGGTTGGTGACGGAGCCTGTCCGAGATGCCGAAGATGTCACGGTCTAGCCTAGTTCGAAGTGGTAAGATGCGAAGTGTACTTCGGAGCAAAGTAACACAATGCCGGAGCCTGGTTCGAAGTATGTACTTCGAAGACAAGGCTTCGAACACAGCTTCGAACCAAGAGCTTCGGAGCAAAGTGACAGAGTCAGAGCCTGCTTCGAAGTGCACTTCGAAGACAAAGCTTAGAACACAACTTTGAACCAAAAGCTTCGAACACAACACACAAACGGACAACCTTCGAACAAAGAAGCGAAGCCTGTCACGCGACAGAGAACCAAGTCCGAAGCCAATGCTCTACCTTCGAAAAAGCAAGCTCCGAAAAGAGAGACGAAGGATGACACGCTACACAGAAGTCAGTGCGAGGCCAAGCGGAGCTACAAGCTTCGAACCCAACTTCGAAACTTGTCGAAGTATGGACTTCGAACAGATAGGGCCGAAGCCCCTTCGCACTAATGTTCGAAGTATGCAATGCTGATGATCAGAGAAAAAAATGCTTCGAAGCTTAGCAGCACGGAACGCAAACCAAATACCGAAGATCGAACGAAGCCTTCGAAAGATATAAATCGAAGCCTACCTCGCGAAACTGAGGGGCTTCGAACAGAGAGTAGCTTCGCTCGAAACACAGCCAAAAAGGTGACAGACCCTGTCAGCCTCGATCAAAAGGCTGTGCAGTAGAAGGTGAAAAGCTGCACAGACTACTGTAGCTACAGGAAAGTAGTACTACTTGCAACAGCAAGAACTAGTACTCAGTTTGTGAAGAACAGAAGCAACAGAAGAAGCTTCTCCTCAAGAAATAAATTCACCAGCCTGTAGCTGGAGCAATAACTCTCCAAACCAAACAAGTGCAACAAATAAAATCAGCAGGGACCAAGGCTTAAATGCATCCAAGAGTTTAGAGTAAGAATAATGCACAAACAGGAAGGAACACAAGCCTGGCGTCGCACACAGGAGAGAGAAACGGGAGACAAAATGACCCAAAGAGTGGATTTGATTTCAGCACAAAGGGGTAGTCCAAACCCTAGGGATTGGGGTCCTATTTATAGGCAGGCCAACACTAGGAATATTCTACCAGCCCCTTAGGGTTTTTACAGACTCAAAAATAAAGGAAAAGACTCTAATGCCCTTAGGAATTTTTACAGACATGACTGACTGACTGTGGGCCTAGAGTTACAGATGACTTATCCGGAAGCTAAGTTTTCGTAGCGACTACGGCTTCTCTTCTGGACAGTCGGATACAGAATCAACGGTTGTCAGTTTTACGCCGAAACTGACAAAGCCTCCACCAGCTTTGCACCAGGTACCCGGATTGGGCCGGCCCGACTCCGCAGCTCTCTCAGCCCGGCAATCGCTCACCGCTCGTGTACCTGAGTCAGTCCTGGTCAACAGCCCAGTGGGTCTTCTACTGCTTCTGGCCCATGCACCCGGATTGGGTCAGCCCGACTTCGCAGCCTCCTCTGCCCGACAGTCGCTCGCTGCCCGTGTACCTGAGTCACACGCGGCCCATGAAACAACAGATCTCTTCTCTTCCTCAGTCCTCTTTGACTATCGTTGACAATGACTCATCACTTCTGGAGCCATGAGGCCCACGCTATTCAGCATGGCTCCTCACCCATCAGCGATACCCTTCGCACAATACCCTTCGAATCAGCTAGGCTCAGTTAAACTTGTTGGTTTATTTTATCTAATATATTTCTTTTTGGCTAATTGGATTATTTCTCTGTGATCTAATTAACTAGCGACTCCACCCCCTTGACACTGTCAAGGGTAGTCGAAATGCGACGTCAGTGTTGTGTTACACTTAGGCTTGTCCCTAAGTATCCGCACACTTTTGGATCGTCGAACTGACCTAAGTGCGGCGACACGTTTTCGTGTCAACACACTTTTTGGCGACTCCGCTAGGGAAAGATACACCAATATGATGAGTACATCTACATCGGTCGCCAGTACATCTACAACGACTACTACATCTACATTGCCGATAGATCTCATGGGAGGCGTAGATATCGACAACCGCAACATCATGACGCCTACCCTTGAAGATATTCCTACAGAAGACTGAGTAGAGATTGAGGCAAAAATGAAGGAACTCTAAGAACTCATGCTTGGGAGCTGCGTCAAGACACGCGTATGCTTCATCAAGCGCGACGTCAACATCCCCGACCTCGCTTGGACCCAGGTAACATCAGTATCGCCTCGTTTATCATCTTTAGAGATTGAGCAAAAGATAGCCGCATCAGTAGATCAATCCATTAGCGCTTTGCTAGCCAATCGTTTAGATTCGGCAGTTACCTCTCATGTAGAGGCGACACTTAGAAGGTTCGGCTTTACCGAGGTCGTATCTCCAGCTCCAATTGCCAGTATACCTCCAATAAATCACATTTACAGCAGAGCTGACGGTAGTACCGGCAAAGCTATTATGTATCCATCCTCGATATCTATGGCTGAGACTAGTCACCATGCTTACAGCCAGACTAGCACCATCTACCATGCGCCGCCTCTGCCTACACCGGCGCCAGCTTTTCCAACGCTCAGTACAACAATCCGGCAAACTACCATCGGCTAAAGCCAAAGGAAGTTAGCCCTTTCCCGACGGAAGAAGCAAACTTCCGTCGGCAAAAAGCTAACTTTCGTCGGCATTTGGACGATGAAAGCGGGTAGATGGAAGTTAGCTAACTTCCGTCGGCTTCACGTGGCCGACGGAACTTAGCGCAGAACTCTGCCACTTCAGCAGAGGCGCGCTAACTTTCGTCGGCCAGTCTGGCCGATGAAAGTTAGGTGGCCCTAACTTCCGTCGGCTTTGGCCCTAGCTGATGGAAGTTAGCCTTTCTGCCCACGTGGCCGAAAGCAGCTAACTTATGTCAGCTACGGTCAAAGCCGACGGAAGTTAGCTTGTATTTTTTTGTTTTTCCTGGTTCCCCTATTCACACTCACATCCGACCACAATTTATATCACATTCACATATAACATCCAAAATCACATCTCACATCCAAAATCACATTCAAACTTCACATATAACATCCAAAATCACATCTCACATCTAAATTCACATCCAAACTTCACACATCACATCCAAAATCACATAACACAACTGAATTCACATCCAAAATCACAATACACATCTGAATTCACATATACCATCCAAATTCACATACAAAGTAACAAAACACATCGAGATTCACATAACACATTCAAATTCATATCGAAGCGCATGTCACATCCAGATTCAATCCAAACTTCACACACATCCATACTGACTGATCGCCCACATTTAGGTCGTCGGTCCTGTCGCTGCCTCCTGCTTCATCCACATTTGCCCCGGAGGCTCCATCCTGACCAGGCGTACAGAAATTATGAAAAAATAGACACAATTAGAGAACAAACTCAACTAACCTTCTAAAAGATAACTTAAGTATCTCAAGTAACGATATGTCAGGAGGTACCTCAGGTGTAGGAGGAACAAATGGAAGTGGTGGTGGCGGGGCAGGTAGTGGTTGGAACAAGGACATGTCAAATCCATGCTGCTGGGCTAGTTGCTAAACATGTTGTAATGCAATCAGTTAGTTCTAAACCTATTACTGAATACATTATAACGACAACACTGCAAACTAAACTTACTTGGATCATCGCCTACAGTTGTGCTAAGCAGGCGGTATAGTACTATTGTTGCCTGCTGTGCTCGTCGCGCCGCCTCATTTCCTTCCTCATGCAACGGCTCTTCTGAAGCTTGAGGGATGTCGAAAAACTTTTGAACCTCCGGTGTTGGAGGATCCTCAGGGTTTGATTCAAACTCCGGCCGTGTAGCATCAAGCATCTCATCCATCATATCATTAGCAACGCTATCATCTTCTTCTTCCACTACTAATACCATTTTTTCACGGCCTGTCTCACCTTGAAAACTCCAAACTTCATAACCTGGCATGAAACCATATTTGCAAATATGGAATGACAACGTCCTCTTGTCTTGCCAACGAGAATTTCTGCACTTCATGAATGGGCACCTCGCACCAGTGATTGTTGTCAAAGCGAATGCACAATCAACAAATTTATCAGCGTTGATTACCCACTCCCTCGTGTGAGCTCCACTTTTCATCCAACCACTATACATCCACCGTCGGTGGTCCTCATACATTCTATAGGCAAACTATTCATTCAATCGAGAATGCATTATAAGTACCACGGGCCTAAACCCACCCAAGAGTGATCGACAGAACATGGTATTTATGACGAGCCATGAGTCTGAACAAAATTTCAGCAGCATAACCCTGTTGTTCTCCAATTGCACGCCTGATAGTGGTGCAATGGAGAACAACAAGGTTATGTCACTGAAATATCATTGGGACTCATGACTCATCATAAAGACCACGCTCTGCCGCCCACTTCGAGGCTGTCCAAAAAGGCACAATTCTGAACCTACAGATCTCACACGCATGACACGTGTGAGACATGTTGGTCCGAAATGGGTACACATAGGTTTCGTTACACTATTTACGTTGTTTTCAAATAAAAAAATGCATATGAAAAGAAATATATATAAGAAAGTATATATATATAATACTAATCACCCAATGAAATCATAAAAAAACTATAAATTAATACAATAATATAATTAGAATCATGTATACATAATATCACAACATATATTGCATATGAAAAAAGAACATCACATATGAAACATATTTAAAAGCGTGAAACATATGTAAAAGCACCATATTAATACATGACAAAATTGACAAAATTCATATATGTAGCAAAAAAATACAAAGAAGAAAATCGTACTGAAAAAACATCTAAGAAACCTTTATGAAGCAAGATGCATACTATCATTCCACATTTCAATATATTGCAATCCAGTACAACGACAAAATTCACAAATAAGTTAACTTTCAACTACACTGACAATTAATTTACAAAACACTATGAAATCATATATCATATCGTGCACAAATAAAAAGCGAAAAAAATTAAAACCGAAAAAATTAGTTGATCGTCAGGTGGTGGGGTGGGCGGCCGCTCAGGGCGGGCGGGGCACCGGTGGCGGGCGGCGGGCGGCGGCGGTGGGTGGCATTATCAGTGGGCGGCAGCAGGAGTTGGGAGCGCACGTGTACAAGGATTAGGTTTCCCTGTACACGCGCGCGTGGTTGGGGATTATATCCCTCAACTTTCGTCGGCCGCATTAAAACCGATGAAAGTTATTTTAACATCCGTCGGGTTTATTGCTGGCCGACATAAGTTAAGGGATATAATCCCAAGCTGATCTCTACCCACTTAACTTATGTCGGCCGTAGTCAAAAGCTGATGAAAGTTAAATAACTTCCATCGGCTCCTTGAGGCCGACGAAAGTTATTTAATTTCTGTCGGCTTTTTTGTAAAGCCGATGGAAATTAAATTGGCCGATGAAAATGTTCTATTTTCTTGTAGTGGCTGCTCGCGCCGCATACACAAGCATATAGGCCCAAACATGTCATACATCCTGAGCTAGCGCACGATGAGGAGCCCTGCGGCCGACATGCCGACAAACCGCTGCTTGTCACGACCCCGCATGAGAGACGCGCGCAGGCTGTAGGTCAGGATGACATCGAGGAGCGGATCTGCACACTGTTTAGGGAGTGCACCGGCTTTGTACCTAGTGGTTGAGCCAGGGTTTATCGGAAGCCATACCCCGATCATTTCGACATGATACCTTACCCTCGCGGCTATAGAGTCCCTGAATTCAACAAGTTCGATGGTGAGGGTAACAAAACCACACAAGAGCATGTTAGTCAGTTTTTAGCACAATGTGGAGAAGCTAGTGGGTCGGATGCTTTAAAACATAGACTATTTTCTCTCTCACTATCCGGCACCGCTTTCACTTGGTTTTCCGTGCTCCGCCGAACTCTATCCAAACGTGGGCTGAATTAGAGCAAAAATTCCACGACTACTTTTACACAGGTGAAACAGAACTTAGGCTTTCACACTTGACATCAGTTAGGCAAAATCTAGCGAGGGTGTCTCTAAGTATATCAAGCGTTTTCGAGATACCAGAAACTAGTGTTTTAGTCTTAATATTTCAGAAAGGGATTTGGCGGTTATAGATTTTAGTGGGTTACGCTCTGAAATTAAAGAAAGACTAGACAACCAACACTTTTTAGAGGTTAGCCAGGTCTTGCAACAGGCTCGGGTCCAGGAAGGCCGAGCCAAGGATAAAAATTTTATTAAGACGTTTAACAAACCTAGGGCTGAAGTCCACATCATGGAACACTCCGACGATGAAGAATAAGAGGAGGAAGAAGATTCATCCGACATGTACGCGGCCGAATGGGTTTGGAACGCTAAGAGCAAACCTATTACTTGCTCCGAGTTACGACCGTCTCCCACCAAGAATCGGCCTAGCGAATTCAAGTACTCGTTTGATATACCCAAGTGTGATAAAATATTTGATTTCCTCTTGAAAAACCAACTTCTCAAGTTGCCTAAAGGCCAAGTCATTCCGTCTGCCGACAAGCAAATGAAACACCCATACTGTAAATGGCATGATTCGCATTTGCATTATACTAACGACTGCAATGTTTTTTGTTGATAGGTTCAATCGACCATAGAGGAATGACGATTGAAGATAGACCCCAGTCCAAAGATGAAGCTAGACAAAGACCCCTTTCTCTTGAACACCGTCGACCTCGACGAAAAGAAAGTGCTGATTCGGCCGGAGTAGGCCGAGTCAACAAAAGGGAAAGCGGTCGTTATTGGAGAATCACATACACGCACACTTATACCTAAGAACCCTGAAGTTGGAGTGTGGAAATGGAGTGTTAGCATGCCTCCTTCATCTAGGGCTCGCAAGACGCCGAAGGTGACATATCAGATGTTGTTAAACAAACACCAAACAAAAGCTAGGGAAATAGGCCCCCGTGCAAAAAGGCTAAGTCAACCGAAGGGGCCAAAGCAGTTGGAGGGTGGTTTTGGACCACAGTTGCTAAACCCTCCGCATGGTGGCTTCGGACCACAATGGCTGAACCCTCCGCATGATGACTTCGGGCCATAGTGGCCTAACTCCCCCTACGGTGGCTTCGGACCCCAGTGGACGAACCCTCCGTACAGTGGCCTCGGATCCTAGTGGTCGAGCTCCACGCATAACGAGTTTGGACCCCAATGGCCGAACCCAGCTCTGCTCTGGACGAACACTCCGGTGGGAGGCTTCGTCCCACGATGGCCGAACGTACCTCCACCCTGGCAGGACCCTTCGCTGATATGCTCTGAGATACCGTCGACCTGGCCGAGCCCCCTTTGTGTAATAGCGTCGGCTCACAGTGGGCGAAACCGCTGGAGCCACCGATGCCTCCTCCATACGATTGGGCGGGGACCTCGTGGGATCCATTCGTATCACAATCAAAGCACCCTCCACAACATAACACTATCCCTTGTTTTCCTTCAGAGTATTATAACTGGTAGGGACAAACAGATGTGGCGGAGGGAGACATCATCCACAAGCTGTCCGTAGTACCTCCAAAGCGACTCGCACAGGATGGAGCCAAGGGAGATGAGCGTGAAGAGTCGAAGGATAGGGAGTACGAAGCTATCACAATCAGAATAGGGTCTTAGGAAGTCCCAATAGCAAAGGCACCCTCGCTGAAGTCTGACAAAGGTAAGTCTCCTACTCCAGCCAAAGCCAGCGCCGGAGCCTGGTCCGACCGGCGAAACGAGGCCGGTCGGATTGGCAGGGTCCGCAACAAAGGCCCCTCTGATTATGAAACATGCGAGGATGATCTATGTGGTACCCCTTCGGTCAAAAATAACAAAAACAAGGCAATGTCGCCTGGCACCAAGCCACACCCATCTTGGGCACCTCCAGGTATGTCCAAATCACAAAAAAGGCGTCTGCAACGCCTACGGGCACAGGAGATGCGCGAGAAGAAAGCCGAGGATGAGAGAGACACTATCTTTGAGGAAATCCACCCTCGGCCCACAATGAGACAGGAATGGAGGATCAAGCTGGTTGAGATAACCAACCAGGCTCCTAGCCCAAGCGACGACGATGAAATGCTCAACGATGACTACTCGCCCATCTCTGAGGGACCCGCACCTCAGGCGATGGACATCAACGTCGTCATGCTATCCGCCGATTTCACCCTACCATAGGATGAGGCCGAGGTCGCTCAATTGAACCTCGGCCCGCACAATGCTATTTTTGAGAAACTCGAGGATACGACTCGCCATCTGAAGCCTCTCTATGTCAGGGGTCACATTGATGGGAAGCCGATCACCCGGATGCTTGTTGATGGTGGCGCCACTGTTAACCTAATGCCTTACTCATTATTGAAGAAACATGGTAGGGACGAGGAGGACTTGAAGAAAACTAACATAATGCTCAACGGCTTCAACGACGAGAGTTTTGAGGCCAAAGGCGTGCTCTCCGTGGAGTTAACAGTGGGCAACAAGACGTTGCCAACAACATTCTTCATCATTGACGTGCAAGGTAACTACATTGTGCTACTCGGGCATGACTGGATTCATGCAAACTACTGCATTCCTTCTACTTTGCACCAATGCCTGATTTAATGGGACAGAGATGAGGTAGAGGTCATACTAGTAGACACTTCGGCCTAGGTAGCATTGGCCGATGTGTCCATTGATGCCATCCACAACAAAGTAGAATGCCTATCGGGTAGGGATCTTTCAGATTATGACTTTGTTATTATGTCCGGATGACGTTTCGTACTAGTGTCTATAAAGCCGGCTGGTGTAGCACGACTATTTCTAAATTAGTAGTCGTGTCTAGCAAAAGTAATATAGATTGGCTGAAGTCTCGTGTAGAGCAATATCGGTCAGCTAAAGATGGTATTGCCGAGACCATCGAAGACTTTAGCGAAATAGAAATATTAGGGAAAGGTTTTGCGTCGGCTGATCCTTTAGAAGAAATCGACATAGGCGATGGTATCATCGCAAGGCCGACTTTTGTAAACCAACATTTCCAAGCTGATTAGAAGGCCAAAGTAATAAAGTTTCTTCAGTTGTACGTCGATTGTTTCGCATGGGAGTATAGCGAGATGCCCGGACTAAGCCGCGAGCTCGTGAAGCATCCGCTACCAATCAAACCCAGATTTAGGCCTTATAAATAGCCTCCAAGTCATTTTAATTTGGCCATCAATGATCGAGTTAAAGAAGAGGTAGAGCGATTACTCAAGGCTGAGTTTATTAGGCCCTACAGGTATGCTGAGTGGGTCGCTAACATTGTGCCTGTGGAAAAGAAGGGGAGTGGCATGATACGAGTTTGTATTGATTTCATAGATCTAAACAAGGCCACTCTGAAGGACGAGCATCCAATGCCAATAGCCGACTTTCTAATCAACGATGCTTCAGGACACAAGGTACTAAGTTTTCTTGATGGTAATGCTGGTTATAATCAAAATTTTATGGCCAAAGAGGACGTCTACAAGACAACCTTTCGATGCCCTGGTTTTGTCGGCTTGTTCGAGTGGGTCGTTATGAATTTTGGTCTAAAGAATGCTGTCGCTACATATCAACGTGTTATGAACTTGATCTTTCATGACTTGCTAGAGTTATGTTAGAATTATACATAGATGATGTTGTAGTCAAATCGAACGCTATGGGAAACCACTTAGCCAATTTGAGAGTTGCTTTTGATAAGATGCGATAGTATGGTTTGAAAATGAACCCGCTCAAATGTGCTTTTGGCGTGTCGGCAGAGAAGATTAGAAACTTTGCAGCACCGACATGCAACAAAGATGTGCAGAAGTTGCTAGGCAAGATGAATTATTTGCGTCGCTTTATATCTAACTTGTTTGGCAAGATTGATGCCTTTGTCCCTATACTCCGGCTAAAGAATGAAGTCGAGTTCACTTGGGGGGCAAGTCAACAAAGCGCCTTTGAAAAGATTAAAGAGTGCTTATCATCACCACCCGTGGTGAGAGCGCCAAAAGATGGAATTCCATTTCGGCTGTACATCGCCGCCGAAGATAGCGCGATAAGGGCCGTTCTAACCCAGGAGGTGGAGGGCAAAGAGTACATCATCACATTCTTGAGTCGCCGCTTGCTGGATGCCGAAACCAGGTACGTGTTTGTGGATCATTTATGTTTATCACTTTATTACGCATGTACCAAACTATCTCACTATCTTCTTCCTACTACATCTATTGCCACTTGCCAAACCGATGTCATAAAATACATGTTGCAAAAGTCAATTCTAAGTGGAAGAATTGGAAAGTGGGCTTACGCTTTGATTGAGTATGATTTGGCCTATGAACCTTTAAGAGCTTTGAAAGTCCAAATTGTTGCTAATTTTATAGTTGATCACCACATAGATGTCAGTTAGAGTGACAATGTTGCTCTAATTGAGGTAGTGCCATGGAAACTTTATTTTGATGGTTCAGCTTGTAAGAATGGCCGAGGTATCGGGGTCGTCCTCACATCTCCTAATGGTTCACACTTTGAAACCTCGACCCGTTTAGAATTTCGTTCTACTCTTAACCAAGCTGAATATGAGGCTTTATTGCTAGGACTAGAATTGCTAAAATCTATAGGTGCTAAACATGTCCATGCATATGGTGATTCTCTATTAGTAGTGCAACAAGTATCTAAAAATGCTCAATGCTTTAATGGCTTGCTAAATAGTTACTTGGATAAATGTTTAGACATAGTTGCTACTTTTGACGACTTCAAAATCTCTTAGGTGTCGAGAGAAGCCAATTCATTTGCAAATTATCTGGCTTAGTAAGCCTCTGGCTATCAAGTCAGGAGAGGAAAATCAAAGAGTTCCCTAAGAGGTAGCATGAAGTACTTTTCGAGGCGCTATGGGCTTGTAGAATTATGAAGCACGGTGCTACCAAAGTGAGTCTATATGAGCTAGTATATGGGCAAGAAGTCGTTCTACCGGTAGAAGTAGATCTTGGCTCTTTAAGAGTTATAAAGCAAGATGGTTTATCGGTCGATGAATATGAGACTCTTTTCAAGGACAATTTAGAAGAAGTGACCGATAAGAGGCTAATGGTTTTAGAGGCTATAAAATAGACAACAGAAGAGTAGCTAGAGCTTATAATAAGAAAGTTAAACCAAAATCGTTTCAAGTTGGTGACTTGGTTTGGAAGATGATTTTGCCTTTAGGCAATAAGAGCCCCAAATTAGGTAAGTGGTCATCTAGTTGGGAAGGCCCTTTCAAGATAGCCGAAATCGCTCCAGGCAATGCATACGTGCTAGAATCTCTGCAAGAAGAGCGATTTAGGAGAGCTTTGAATGGCAGGTACTTGAAGAAGTATTTCCCGAGTGAGTGGCAAACTACTTGAGAGTGTCGAAGGGCCGATATGGGAGGTATCGTCCTTAGCCCGTTATGCTTTTAGCTCACTTAGTTCAATAAAAGGCAGGGGCATGTGTTGATAGCAAAAAATGACATTAATTGGTTAAGATTGTCAAAATATCAATTCTGGTAATTTGGGCCAAAAAGCCTAGATGGTTGAAGGCCCATTGAGCTATGGGCTTCGAAAGATTCCAGTAGGCCTGCTAACTTCGGCCCAAAGGCATTCAAAGGCCTACCTTGCCGAAGCTTCGTCCTGAGGAGAAGGCTTCGGCAGGGCTGACCTAAGGCCCACTTCGGGTTAAATTCCAGAGATAGAGTTTGAGTCTGATTCTAGCTAATTTTATCCATACACATGATTAGGCCGAATCTTAACAGATTAATCTTAGAGATTAGAAGACTAGCCGTTATAAATATAGGGGTGAGGCCGGTTCATTAACCCCCCAACACAAATCAAACACAAAGCCCTAGCTTTGAACCGTACCTTTACTTTTATCTTTACTTTTCTGCAACCTTTGTTGGTTTGCCTGGATGCCCTCCGCCGACCACTTCGGAACATTGGTAATCCTTGTTACTTAGCCTGTGAAGTACCCGTTAATCTATGTAACGGATTGCTATCGCCTTGTTACTTCGCCTATGAAGTATCCACTAATCTGCGTAACAGATTGCTACCTTCGTTTCTCTAGTGCAACACTTAGCAGAATTCATTCCCTAGGCCGAATTGGCACTTGATCACTGTTCTGTTGCAGGTTTTCACGCTCGGAGCCACTTCGCCGGAGGTGTTCGGAGCCAGGAGGCTGGTTTCGAAGGTTGCTAGAACACCCTTCAGTGAGAACAAAGCTTCGACGTCCTGTGCCGGACCATCATGCTGTTGTCGGTTTGACCGAGTCCCACATGCCAGGACGCTCCACAGCAGGCTTCGTCACGATAGGCTTTGCCACATTCGTACCCTGCGTCAGACGAAGTCACGCCAGTGCGTTGCGTTCGAGTTATTTTATCGTGTTAGAGACTTCGCGTCGAACCTCGCCGTTTGGAGGTGATTGTCGCATTGAGATCTGTTCGGAGCCTGCCTTCGGCTAGATTAGTCCGAACGCCGAAGGAACCCTTCGGCGAGACCCTTCGCATGAGATGCTGTCATGCTCCTATTTAATAAATCAGGACCTTTATTGAAATTCCATAGAAAATCAATAAAACAAAACGTTCATCATGCGACCATGTACAAATACGAGCAATCATTAACGGTTCGTAGACCGTATTAGTACAAAAGTGAATAAAGATGAAGAGAAACTAATAAATCAAAGGGTCCTAGATGAACGCCTCCTTCCAGTCTCGCCTTGACTGGGTCGCTACTCCAGACCTTCATCCTCCTCGTAGTAGACGGGCTCTGGTGGTGTAAGTCAATGGCGCTGAGTACAAACGTACTCAGCAAGCCACCGAATGCAAATATAATGCAGAGTAATAACAAGGGAGATAGTGGCTAATTTTGCGGAAAAGAGTAATTTGTAAAGCAATTAAATGTGATCAATTTATTAGTACTAAAATTTAAACATGTGTATGCATAATCATCTTCTAACTCGAGGGGTACAGTCAGCCCCACCTCGCTCAACAGTCCTTACATGCCATGAATAACTCAACCATTCACACAATTATAAACTAACTGCGAGTAGTTACACAACCCGCCCTTGACCGTGGGCTTGACTTTTCGAAAATATTGAATACTCTGATCAGAGATGTACCACTGTACCCACAAGGCACGCACTCATCACTCACACCAAAGTGTAACGAGATGACCCATACCACGGGAACTCGTGCCAAAACCTTCCATATGGTCCTCCTCGACCCGACAGCACCCTCTTATGGGTTGCATATGGTGTCCCGACGCGTCGAGCCTCACCATACCCCCCCTTGAGCCACATCGGTACAAGTCACCCGCAGGTTGCCCCTTGCCCCCTCCACTATGGTGCATCGAGTCGGATTGTTCCATACTTTCAGTTAGGACTTACCCATTAGACTTGTGGTTGGTACGGAAGTGCTTTGCAATAGATCCCGCAGACCAGTCCTTATAGTGCCCCGGGTGCGACCAACCAATGCCCTAGCTTGCACCCGAAACCCACCATACTTATAACATAGCCAACTCCAACAGAGTCCAGAGACGAGAATAACGGGGAAATTCATATAATAGAATCCAACTATCTACGACTCATTCTTGTTATCCTATAGCAGTTGTGTCGGTACATTGGACACTAGCTAATATATTATAGTAGAGCGACAAGGAGTTAAGGCTCAATAAGCATGGCTTGGGTTTGCACACAAGGACGGGGATCTGATAAATATAGTGTAGGGCTTGATATTTGACTAATGCAATATTATCCTATGAGTTATAGCGATAATTTATTAAAACATGGGCTCAATGATGATCAAAATGGGGGTTGTTACTTGCCTTGATCAGCAAAGTGTGAAGGTGGAACCTCAAGATAGAACTCCGGTGTAGCGCCCCAATTTACCGAAATCGGAACATTATTGAATTTCCAAAGAAAAACAATAATACAAGAGGTTCATCATGCGACAACGTACATACGACAAGCATTCATGGTACGCAGACCATATTATTACATAAGTGTTGAAATAAAAATAGCAACAAAAGTAAATAGCATGACGAACGTCTTCTTCAGGATCGTTTTCTTGACTGGGTCGCTACTCCAGACCGTCTTCATAGTAGGCATCCTCTATGGAGTCCAACGGGTATGAGTACAAAAAGTACTCAACAAGCCACCGCAAATGCAAATAATAATGCAGGATAATAAACAAGGAAGGGTAATGGCTAACAGTGCGGAAAAGTACATTTTTAGTTATTGCATTTAGTGTAGTCAAATTTTAATCGTGCAGGAAAGTAAACATGAGCATCAACAACATCATCTAACTCGAGGAGTACGTTTTACTTCCTCGCACAACAGTCCTTACATGTCAAACCTTCATGCACATACATATTCAAAGTAATCTAACTGGGGGATGTCACGCAACCCGCCCTTGACCGTGGGCTCGGCTTTTCGAAAAGATTTATGACTCTGATCAGAGATGTACTACTGTACCCACAAGGCACGCACTCATCCCAAACGAGATGACCCATACCACGGGAACTCATGCCAAAACCTCGGCATGAAATGCTCCAAGCGATAACCACCCGCTCTAGGTTTCGCCGGCGCGCCGGGCCGCATCCCGGCTAACGTCGCACCCCCTTTTGCGCCACGTCGGTACAAGCCACCCGCGGGTGCTGCTTGACCCATCTCCAAATGGTGGCCTCGGTTTGGAACACTCCATACCTTAGTTAGGACTTACCCACTAGACTTGTGCTTATTATGGAAGTGTATTGCAATGGATCCCTCAGACCGGTCCTTATAGTGCCCCGGGTGCTACCGACCAATGCCCTATCTTTCACCCGGAACCCACCATGCATACACTCACAACCATAACTCATCACCCACAGAAATCCAAGGATAAGAAGTAACAGGGATCATATAGTAGAACCATTTTACTACGACTCATTTTTATCCTATAGTGATCGTGTCAATACATTGGACACTAGCTAGTATCATTAATCATGTGGTGACAAGGAGGTTAGGCGAGATAGCATGGCTTGTGTTGCACATCAAGGTCGGGGGATCCTAAATAAATAAATTGTAAGGGTTCATTTGACTAATGCATGTATAACCTATGTGTTTTAGCGATAGTTTAATCAAACATGGGTTCAATATCACTACTACAAAGCGATACTGTAGCGGCGGGCAAAATCGACCTATAGTGGCGGGCATCCAGTCCGCCACTGCTCTAACGCCACTGCTATCGCTGTTTAGCAGTGGCGGTCAGAGCACCCGCCACCGCTGTGTCAACAGCAGTGGCGGGCGCGCTGACCTCATCGGCCCGCCACTGCTATTATCAATATCAGTGGCGGGCAGATGATGTCAGCGCGCCCGCCACCACTATGTCAACAGCAGTGGCGGGCAGATGATGTCAGCACGCCCGCCACCACTATGTCAACAGCAGTAACGGGCAAGCTACCTCATCTGCCCGCCACTGCTGTGTATAAGCCATAACACAGAATGCTGTGATCCCACAAACCAAAACACAGAAATTATATGCTTCACACAGCCATCCACATACACAGCAGCAAAACATCCACATATCCACATACACAGCAGCAAAACATCCACATATCCACATATACATCCACAACAACAACACATCAACACAACAACCATCAATCTCATCAATTTTCAAAAATTCACAATGTTTACATTCTTCCGGTTTATGTTTCACAATAAACATCCATCAACACAATTCATTGTTTCACAAATACATGCTCATGCGGTTTATGTTTTCTTCGAAGGCTAACTCATATCTTAATTGGTTCACCTTTTCATTCTTCCGGCCCAATCATACAGAGTTGGATGCTTGGCCACTTCACTCTCAGGATCGAAAAATACTCCAAGCTCATGAAGAATCTCATGCATCGTGAAGCGGCACATCCTTGATACGATTTCGTACATTTGTGATTCAGAGAGTTGTCTCTTCTGGGCAACGGTTGATGGACCTGACGCCTGCATACGTAAAATAAGTACATACGCTGCAAGTTATATTAGATTAACACACAAGAAATCAACTTACTTCTTTAGTATCCTCAGATACTGTCCGCCCAAACTTTCCTAAGTTATTGCTCATGAAATCACAAGTATAGTGACTTGCCTTGTTCAGCGAAGGGTGAGGGAGGAACTTCCGGGAAATATTACGGCTCCTCGACGGCGTCGTATTCTTTCCAATATAATAAAGTAAAATAAAATAAACACAACATCCAATCAAACAATATAACATCACATAATAAGCACATAGGTCTAAGTTGGTTTGATTAAAATAAATCAAGTTGTTAAGGTTCTGAAGTTCATTTTATAAACAATTTTAAAAGAAATTAAAATGAAGTGTTGTTCTTTGAAAAAGTGTTTTAAAAGTGATTATTCTCATTTTAAGTTTTCTAATAAATCTAAAATGAAGGGTCCATAGAAAACTTAGTGGTTTGTTCATATTAGCACGAAATAATTAAATATAAGCTTCACTGGAATTTAAATAATTAAATTTATATTTTTACCCTAAGGGTATTTGAATGTTCATTTAAATAAATGTGAAAAAGTCTAAAGTAACATACTTTTTTTATTGAACTAAAGTGTAGATAATAAAATTATAAAATTTCTGGAGTTGAAATGACAATTTTTAGAGTTCAAACATGCCAGATATGAATTTTTGAAGTTTAAAAGCATTTCTGGAATTTATTTCTAAATTTAAATCCCTTCGGGTCCACGGTGAGCCAGGCCCACGGTGAACCCACGCACTGTGCGCGTGGTCTGGCCCAATCTGGACCGTTGGATCCAGATCCAACGCGCGAGGGCGAGGCGGGGCGCTTAAGTGATAACAGACGGTCAGGATTAAAATGCGCGAAAGGGTACCACGTGGACACACGAGATCGAGTGCAGGTTTTAAATACTAACGGACGCACGAGATTAAAATGTACCCCTTCGCCGAGATCTAACAGATCTGATTAAATCGCACACGGGAATTAATCGTCACCGTCGGATCCAAATCACATGGTCGCACATGAATCCGACACGGCACGGGTACTCAGCCCATGCCGATCGTCTTCTCCAGCAACGGCGAGCGGGCCAGCGGCCACGGCGAGCTACACCGGTTGTATCTAGGGCCTAAAATGGAAAGAGGGCGACTAGGGGGGCACGAGGGTACCCTTGCGGTGACGAACGGTCGACGAAGCGAGGCCGGCGACGAGCGGGGGCGGTGAAGGCGTTCTGGTCCTCGGCGGCGACGGCGATCCGGCGGGTTTCGTCGACGACGGAGTGGTGGCCAGGGTCGGTGAGGTCCTTGCGGTCACGGCGGTGCGGTCGGCGCGGACGGAGAGGGGCTCCGACGATGGCAAGCGGTGGCTGGAGTGCGGGTGGCGGTGGAGAGTAAAAAGGCGAATTGGGGCGCTCTGGTTTGACTTAGAAGTGTTAGGGCGTAGGGGTGCATTGCGGACGGCCAGGGGGTTTATATAGGGTTGTCGGCGGGGGCAGAGGGGGCGTAATCGGGGGAGGCCGAGAGTAATGTCTCTCTTCAACGCCGGTGAGCTCCTTCCATGCATGCGCGCGCTCGATCCGGGGGCGGTGAAATAATGGGGGAAACGGTCGGGGGAGCGCGGGGAAATCAATGCCGACGAGTAATTAGGGAGAGGGGCCGGCGAGAGCAAATCCGAGGGGGGCTAGGGTTTCGGTCGGTGAGGGGGGGGGGGGGGTTTGGGGGCGGATCTCGTGGGGAAGACGGGTCCGACAGGTGGGCCCAGGTGGTCAGCGGGTGCGAGAGGGGGCGGTCGGCGCCGACAGGTGGGGCCAGGGTGTCGGGCGCGCGCGCGAGGGGGGAGAGGGCTCGCTGACGGGTGGGGTCGGGCTATCAGACGGAGGCGGGCGAGGGTGATGGGCTGGGCCGGCCGGGAGAGAGAGAAAGGAAGGGGAGGGCCCGTTACTGTTTCAAAATGTTTTCTGAATAAAAATAATTGCAAAAAATAGATTAAATCTTTTGGGGCATTTCTAGAGTGGATAAAAATTCGTAAAAATTCTCAAAAGTATATCTTGGTCTTGGGAGTTTATACAAAAATTTTCAGCTCCTGGTTTGGTCATTAACTCTATATTGTAGTTCAAAATGGTATATAAGGGTATTTAAAAGTATTTCCAAAATAAAATCTAGGAAAATGAATTAATTAATATTTTTATTCCTTTGAAAATTTGGGGTGTTACAAACCTATCCCCCTTACAAAGAATCTCGTCGTCGAGATTGGAACGTTACTCGAATAACTCGGGGTATTGGGCTTTCAGTTCGTCTTCTTTTTCCCATGTAGCTTCCTCGGCGGGGTGGTTGTCCCATTGAACCTTGCAAAAGCGAACTACACGACTCCTGGTTACTCTTTCTTTGGTTTGCAAGATCTTAATGGGTTTTTCGATGTAGGTCAAGTCTTCTTGGACGTTGAGCTGTTGAAGGTCGGCTTGTTCGGCGGGCACACGAAGACACTTCTTCAGCTGAGAGACATGGAACACATCATGAACCCCTGCCAAAGATGGAGGCAGTTCAAGTTGATATGCCACTTCTCCCTGTCGTCGGAGGATCTGAAAAGGTCCGATGTAGCGGGGCGCTAGCTTGCCTTTCATGTTGAACCTTTGAGTGTCGCGGAGGGGAGTGACTGGGAGATAGACATAATCGCCCTCCTCAAAGGTCAGATCTCTTCGACGGTTATCAGCGTAGCTCTTCTGTCGGGACTGGGCTATCTTTAACCGGTCTCTTATGATCTTGACCTTCTCTTCCGCTTCTCTTAATATATCTGTCCCAAACAGTGGTGATTCTCCGGTTTG
This sequence comes from Zizania palustris, assembly GCA_019279435.1. NCBI lineage: Eukaryota > Viridiplantae > Streptophyta > Magnoliopsida > Poales > Poaceae > Zizania > Zizania palustris. Next base: position 111,035,082 of record JAAALK010000283.1, on the reverse strand, counting down.
ATCCCAGAGCAACGACGTTCTGCACTTACGTCCGTAGAGTGCTTCGAACGGGGACATTTGCAGGCTGGCCTGATAGTTGTTGTTGTAGGAGAACTCCGCATACGGCAAGTTCTTGTCCCACATTCCGCCAAAGTCTAGAGCACAAGCTCTAAGCATATCTTCCAATATCTGGTTGACCCTTTCGGTTTGACCGTCAGTCTATGGATGATAGGCGGTGCTAAAGTTCAGCCGGGTGCCGAGTTCCTCTTGAAGGTTCTTCCAAAACTTGGAGGTAAACTGACTCCCGCGGTCAGATACAATATTCTTAGGAACTCCGTGAAGGCACACGATCTGGGTCATATACAACTCGGCTAGTTTGGCGACAGTGTAAGTTGTCTTGACCGGGATGAAGTGAGCTACCTTGGTGAGTCGGTCAATGATTACCCAGATAGAATCGTGACTAGCTTGCGTTTTGGGCAGTCCCGTGATGAAGTCCATTCCTATCTCTTCCCACTTCCATTCAGGGACTTTGAGAGGTTGATGAAGTCCGGCAGGTTTTTGATGCTCTGCCTTGACTCACCGGCATGTGTCGCACTTGGCCACATACTCAGCTATTTCTCTCTTCATGCTGACCCACCAATATTTTTCCTTCAGATCTTGATACATCGTGGTACTCCCGGGGTGAATGGAGTATAGAGTATCGTGGGCTTCTTGAAGGATGAGAGCCTTCAACTCAGGCTGGTCGGGTACGCATATCCGGTTTCCGAAGCAGATGGTAGCATGCTCGTCCTCGGAAAATCCGGGGGCTTTACCCTTCCGCATGTTCTGTTGGATCTCCAAGATGTCCGGGTCTTCCTTCTGCTTTTCTCGGATCTGGTCTATCAAGACAGGCCGAGATTCCAAGGCAGCGAGGTACGCTCGGGTGGTGATCCCCAAGTTCAGCCTTTCCATCTCTTTGTAAAGTAAAGGGGCTTGGTCCTGAATCATGATGGCGTTGCAGTACCCTTTTCGACTAAGGGTGTCTGCCACCACATTCACCTTGCCTGGATGATAATGGATGCCCAAGTCATAATCCTTAATCAGTTCCAACCATCTCCTTTGCCTGAGGTTCAGATCTGGTTGGGTGAATATATACTTGAGGCTCTTGTGGTCGGTGAAGACCTCACACCGATTCCCCACAAGGTAATGTCTCCATATCTTCAAGGCATGAACCACGGCTGCTAACTCCAGATCGTGGGTCGGGTAGTTCAGCTCATGCGGCCTTAGCTGTCGGGAGGCGTAGGATATCACCTTCCCTTCTTGCATTAAGACGCATCCCAAACCTTGACGAGAGGCATCACAGTAGACGTGGAAGTCCTTCCGGATGTCTGGCAGAGTCAGAATAGGAGCTGACACGAGCTTCTTCTTGAGGGTCTGGAAACTTTCTTCGCAGTCCGGGGTCCATTCAAACTTTATTTCCTTCTGCAACAGTCTGGTCGTGGGTTTGGCGATCTTCGAAAAATTCTCGATGAACCGATGGTAGTATTCGGCCAGTCGGAGAAAACTCCGGATCTCAGTCACGGTCGTGGGCTGCACCCAGTTGGTTACTGCTTCCACGGTGGTTGGGTCCACTGCTATTCCTCCGGTAGATATGACATGGCCGAGGAACTTCACCTCAGACGACCAAAATTCGCATTTGCTGTATTTGGCGTACAATTGCTGCTCCCTTAGCTTTCCGAGGGTCAGACAGAGGTGAGTTTCATGTTCTTCTTTGGTTTTGGAGTAAACGAGAATATCGTCGATGAATACCACGATGAACTTATCCAAGAACTCCATGAATACATTGTTCATCATGTTCATGAAAAAGGCTGGGGCATTCGTGAGTCCGAACGACATCACTGTATACTCGTAGAGTCCATAGCGGGACGTGAAGGCAGTCTTGGGTATGTCCTCTTCTCTAATCCTCAATTGGTGATAACCTGACCTGAGGTCAATCTTGGAAAACACCGAGGATCCCTTAAGCTTATCGAACAGGTCGTCGATCCGAGGCAATGGGTACTTGTTCTTGATAGTTACGTCGTTCAGGGCTCTATAGTCCACGCACATCCTCTTGGTCTTGTCCTTCTTCATGGCAAAGATGACCGGTGCACCCCCAGGGTTAGGTACTCGGTCGAATGTACCCTTTCTGCTCCAGGTCTTCGATGTTGCTCTTGACTTCGGCTAGTTCATTAGTGGCCATCCGGTATGGGCGCTTGGAGATTGGAGTGGTCCCGGGGACAAGTTCGATTCTGAATTCGATGTCCCGCTTGGGATGCATTCCCGGTAGGTCTTCAGGGAAGACGTCCATAAACTCCTTGACTATGGGTACTTCTTCAAAGGCTAGCGAGTTGAGGGACGTTTCGAGTGGTTTGCGACTGGTCATCCGAAAGGTGACGGCTTCGCCTTCAGGGTTGACCACTGTGACAGACTTGTTGGCACAGTCGATTACTCCCTTGTGCTTCATCAACCAATCCATCCCTAGGATGAGGTCGAGTCCGGTGCATTTTATGAGGACTGGCTCAGCCCGGAATAATACTCCTTGGATCTCTATCTGAACCTTTGGGCTGTATAAGCGGGCTAAGGTTCTATTGCCTGGAGTGGCAATCACCATGGGGACGGATAGAGGGAGTACGTCCAATTCGTTGATTTTCACAAAACCTTCTAAGAAGAAGGAGTGTGTTGCTCCAGAGTCAAATAATATTATGGCTGGTACGGAATTCACAGTAAACATACCGAGCACGACTTCGGGAGCCTCCTGAGCTTCCTCCGCGTTGATGTGGTTGACGCGTGCACGTACCGCCTGGTTGGGTGCTGCGCCTTGGGGCTGCTTGGGGTGGGGACACTGGTGCGAATAGTGCCCTTCCTTGCGGCAGTTGAAGCAGACGACCGGTCTTCCTTGGCGATCCTTCAAGATCGGGGCCTTGGCGGCTGGCGTCAGCTGAGCGGCCAGAGAGGGTGGAGCGAGGCAAGGATGCCCGGCGTTGGATCCACCGGCGGCGTGAGGTTGCCTGTAGGCGGGCCGAGGATGGTAGGCGGGTGCTTGTGGCGGAGGGACGAAGCGGGGCCTCTGAGGGTTCGCCTGCTGATGCTTGAAGGCAATCAACTTCCTCTTCTTGAGGTCCAACCTGTTTTGCTCAGTCTCATGGATGAGCGCTTTATTGACTAGCCGTTGGAAGTCGGCATAGTCGGTGGTGATGAGCTGGATGGACAGCTCATCCTTGAGTCCCCGGAGGAACTTGGCTTGGCAGAGGGCGTCGGTGCGCACTTCTTCCGGTGCGTAGCGGGCGAGGCGGTTGAACTCATGGAGTTACTCCATGACAGTACGATTGACTTGCTGCAGGTCGCGGAACTCCTGCTGCTTTACCGCGATGACACCAGCGGGGACGTGGGCGGCACGGAAGGCGATGGTGAACTCTGCCCAGGTCACCACGTGGTCCTCTAGCCGGGACTCACGGTAGTTGTCCCACCACTCAGCGGCAGGACCCTGGAGCTAGTGAGTGGCGAAGCCCACTCGCTCCTGGTCGGTGCAGGGGCGGAGGTCCAGCTTCTTTCCAATGGTGCGGAGCCAATCTCCAGCCTCCATTGGGTTGGTGGTGCTTGAGAAGATGGGAGGGCGCACACGCAGAAACTCCGAGAGTTGGGGAGCGGGTGCGGGTGCTGGTGCGCGAGGGGCGACTTCCCCATTCTGCAGGCGGTCCAACTGAGTCTGTTGGTGCTGCATCAAGGTGAGGAGGGCGGTGATCAGCTAGTTCTGATTCGCCATCATTTATGCCAAAGTAGGGTGGTTGGCGGATGGCGATCCAGACTGATGTGGGCCTGTTGCACCCCAGTTGGGTACAACACCCTCAAGCGCGTCGCGGCTTCCTCCTTCTCCGTTGTTGGAGCCGGTGTTCTGGTGATTGGTCATTTTCTGGATATACGACATTATAAGGCAAAAAGATGGTGAAGCAATAATACAATCAAAAATACCTCATAAAGCTTAGGCATATATATAAAGTGGTAAAATTGTTCCTTACAATCAAGTTTTTATTCTATCCATGACACACTCGTTGTGGATAGCACCACATACAAAATTTCGCTTTATTCAAAATAGCGACTCCTAACGCCTACTCGCCGCCGGAGGCGGTCTCCGTGCTCTCGGAACCACGGGTACACGACTCCTGAGGGATGGTGGGTTCGAGAAAATTCTCGATGATTTGGTCGGAGACGAGGCTGGGGTGCAGTGCAGGGGCGCTGGTGGATGGTCCGGCGGTGGAGGGGTGTGGTGGGATCCACTTGGGGTGGGGGACGGGATCTGCAGCTGCATGATCTTGCGCTGCAGCTCTCCGTTCTGCTGGATCAAGTTCTTCATTTCTTCACGAAGAAACTCGATCGCCTCATGGTGCTCATCGGCGTTGAGCACCGCCTCGGTATGGAGGTCATCCATAGCCTGTAGAAAACGCGACTGCCGGGCCATGACCGGATCAGCACGGAGTGAACTCCGAGGTAGATACTACGGTAGGCGCCGGGAGTGCATTTCGGTACAAGCCGGAAAGACGAGTTCTGAAGACGATCATCGTAGATCATCCTCAGCTCCATAAGGGCCTGTAGGGTGACTCGTTGGCATGCGACGTCGAACGTCGGGCCTCCAAGCGCGGTGGTGTAGGACGGCAGATGCTCCCCGGAGCCGTGGACGGTGAGGGAGACGTCGCAGGGTCCGGCAAACTCCTCCAAGTACATTCCTTGGAATTCGGGCTCAAAAAGGAACCCGAGGAATGTGAGCATCATCCGGAGCTCCCTGATGAAGCCCTTGAAGTGGCGGCAGTAACTGTGCACTTGGTAGACAGGCATCTACAAAACAGCAAGTTGAAGAAAAAGTGAGGGGAGGAACAAAGTTTATAAAGTAGGTTTTCGAGAAATAATTTTCTGCGACTAATGGCTAGGCCGGCCTGTTTGGCTTCCTACAGTCAAGTCGGCTCTGATACCATCTTGTAGCGCCCCGATTTACCGAAATCGGAACATTATTGAATTTCCAAAGAAAAACAATAATACAAGAGGTTCATCATGCGACAACGTACATACGACAAGCATTCATGGTACGCATACCATATTATTATATAAGTGTTGAAATAAAAATAGCAACAGAAGTAAATAGCATGACGAACGTCTTCTTCAGGATCATTTTCTTGACTGGGTCGCTACTCCAGACCGTCTTCATAGTAGGCATCCTCTGTGGAGTCCAACAGGTATGAGTACAAAAAGTACTCAACAAGCCACCGCAAATGCAAATAATAATGCAGGATAATAAACAAGGAAGGGTAATGGCTAACAGTGCGGAAAAGTACATTTTTAGTTATTGCATTTAGTGTAGTCAAATTTTAATCGTGCGGGAAAGTAAACATGAGCATCAACAACATCATCTAACTTGAGGAGTACATTTTACCTCCTCGCACAACAGTCCTTACATGTCAAACCTTCATGCACATACATATTCAAAGTAATCTAACTGGGGGATGTCACGCAACCCGCCCTTGACCGTGGGCTCGGCTTTTCGAAAAGATTTATGACTCTGATAAGAGATGTACTACTGTACCCACAAGGCACGCACTCATCCCAAATGAGATGACCCATACCATGGGAACTTGTGCCAAAACATCGGCATGAAATGCTCCAAGCGATAACCACCCGCTCTAGGTTTCGCCGGCGCGCCGGGCCGCATCCCGGCTAACGTCGCACCACCTTTTGCGCCACGTTGGTACAAGCCACCCGCAGGTGCTGCTTGACCCATCTCCAAATGGTGGCCTCGGTTTAGAACACTCCATACCTTAGTTAGGACTTACCCACTAGACTTGTGGTTAGTACGGAAGTGTATTGCAACGGATCCCTCAGACCGGTCCTTATAGTGCCCCGGGTGCTACCGACCAATGCCCTAGATTGCACCCGGAACCCACCATGCATACACTCACAACCATAACTCATCACCCACAGAAATCCAAGGATAAGAAATAATGGGGCTCATATAGTAGAACCATTTTACTACGACTCATTTTTATCCTATAGCGATCGTGTCAATACATTGGACACTAGCTAGTATCATTAATCATGTGGTGACAAGGAGGTTAGGCGAGATAGCATGGCTTGGGTTGCACATCAAGGTCGGGGGATCCTAAATAAATATATTGTAAGGGTTCATTTGACTAATGCATGTATAACCTATGTGTTTTAGCGATAGTTTAATCAAACATGGGTTCAATATGCTCAAAAGATTGGTTTGGTGACTTGCCTTGTTCAGCGAAGGGTGAGGGAGGAACTTCCGGGAAATATTCCGGCTCCTCGACGGCGTCGTAGTCTTTCCAATATAATAAAGTAAAATAAAATAAACACAACATCCAATCAAACAATATAACATCACATAATAAGCACATAGGTCTAAGTTGGTTTGATTAAAATAAATCAAGTTGTTAAGGTTCTGAAGTTCATTTTATAAACAATTTTAAAAGAAATTAAAATGAAGTGTTGTTCTTTTAAAAAGGGTTTTAAAAGTGATTATTCTCATTTTAAGTTTTCTAATAAATCTAAAATGAAGGGTCCATTGAAAACTTAGTGGTTTGTTCATATTAGCAGGAAATAATCACTGGTACTCAGCCCGTGCTGGTCGTCTTCTCCGGCGACGGTGAGCGGGCCAGTGGCCACGGCGAGCGACGGCGGTCGTATCTATGGCCTAAAATGGAAAGAGGGCAACTAGGGGGTCACGAGGGTACCCTTGCGGTGATGAACGGTCGACGGAGCGAGGCCGGCGACGAGCGGGGGCGGTGAAGGCGTTCGGGTCCTCGGCGGCGATGGCGATCCGGCGGGTTTCATCGACGACGGAGTGGTGGCCGGGGTCGTTGAGGTCCTTGCGGTCACGGTGGTGCGGTTGGCACGGACGGAGAGGGGCTCCGATGACGGTGAGCGGCGGCTGGAGTGCGGGTGGCAGTGGAGAGTAAAAAGGCGAACTGGGGCGCTCTGGTTTGTCTTCATAGTGTTAGAGCGTAGGGGTGCATTGCGGACGGCCAGGGGGTTTATATAGGGTCGTCTGCGGGGGCAGAGGGGGCATAATCGGGGGAGGCCGAGAGTAAAGTCTCTCTTCAACGCCGGCGAGCTCCTGCCATGCATGCGCGCGCTCGATCCGGGGGCGGTGACGCGGTGAAATAATAGGGGAAACGGTCGGGGGAGCGCGGGGAAATCAATGCTGACGAGTAATTAGGGAGAGGGGGCCAGCGAGAGCGAATCCGAGGGGGGCTAGGGTTTCTGTCGGCGAGGGGGGAGGGGGATTTGGGGGCGAATCTTGTGGGGAAGACGGGTCCGACAGGTGGGCCCAGGTGGTCAGCGGGTGCGAGAGGGGGCGGTCGGCGCCAACAGGTGGGGCCAGGGTGTCAGGTGCGCGCGCGAGGGGGAGAGGGCTCGCTGACGGGTGGGGTCGGGCTGTCAGACGGAGGCGGGTGAGGGTGATGGGCTGGGCCGGCCGGGAGAGAGAGAAAGGAAGGGGAGGGCCCGTTACTGTTTCAAAATGTTTTCTGAATAAAAATAATTGCAGAAAATAGATTAAATCTTTTGGGGCATTTCTAGAGTGGATAAAAATTCGTAAAAATTCTCAAAAGTATATCTTGGTCTTGGGAGTTTATACAAAAATTTTCAGCTCCTAGTTAGGTCATTAACTCTATGTTGTAGTTCAAAATGGTATAGAAGGGTATTTAAAAGTATTTCCAAAATAAAATCTAGGAAAATGAATTAATTAATATTGTTATTCCTTTGAAAATTTTGGGTGTTACATCCGGCTCCTCGATGAACTCGTAGTCTTCTCGATATGGAAAAAGTAAATAAAGCATTCAATAAAGCATACCAAAGCATAATCATACAAATTTTATGCCTTAAATATGTGGATTGAGCTTTCTTATACTGAAGTCATATTTAATAACATTAAAGGTTAAAGTTTAGGGGTTTTTATTTCATGAATTATTAATTTGTCCCTAAGGGGTTTTTATTTATTTAATTCATAAGGTTATTTTGTACTAAAGTAACATACTGTTTTTATGGCATTAATGTGTAGATATTAAAATGCTAAATTTAATAAAATTGGAATGGTGAAATTTGGAATTAAAATGAGCAAGGTATGAATTTTCAAAGTTTAAATCAATTTCTGGAATTTTATTTAAACAGGAAATGGGTTTTAGTCGACGGTGAGCCAGGCCCATGGTGGACAGGCGCACTATGCGCGTGGACCGAATCAACCAGGACCATCAGATCTAGATCCGGCGATCGGGCGTGAGGCGCGACGATTTAAATGAAAACGGACGGCTGTGATTAGATCCTGCGAATCGGTACGACATGGACGCACCAGATTGAGTCAACGTTTTTAAGTTACGATCGACGACCGAGATCGCATGGTACCGCTTTGACCGGATCCGATGGCCCGGATTAAATCCTGAAGGGATTTAATCATAGCTCTTCGATCGTGATCGGACGGCCACGATGCGGTCCGACACCGCACGTGCTAAGGGGCGATTACCCCCCCTTCGTTCTCGGCTCTGGCGACGTGACGACGATGAATCCCACCGACGACGAGGGTTAATTGGCGAGGTTAAGCACTAAAATAGGACCAATGGCGTGAGGAGAACTCGGGCGTATCGGCAGTGGTGGCGCCGGTGAGCTGACGGTGACCGGCGTCGAAGAGGGGCGATGAAGCTCTTCGGTTCATCGGCGGTGAGGCGATCCGGTGGTCCTCTCGACCGACGGAGGCGTGGACAGGGAAGGGCGGTTCCCAGCGGTCACGAAGGTGGCGACGGCGAGGGCAGTGGAGGTCCGAGGCAGCAGCGATCGGTGTCCGGAGGTGGAGCAGAGGAAAAACCCGAAAAAGGGGGTGGTGGCGCTCTGGATCACACAGGCTTGCGCTAAGGCGGTGTGGGCAGAGGGCAGCGACCTCAAGGTTTTATATAGGGGGATTGCCGGTGTAAAACAAGAAGGGGACCGAGGGGTTTCCATTCCTCTCCGGCGAGCTTCCATGCGCGCGTGTGCTTGCCATCTAAGCCGAAAACGCGTGGGGTAAAGGGGGAAAGCGATCACCGGTGTTTGGTAAGCCACGGCGTGGGCCCAAATCGGCGATCGGCGGCTGGCAGAGGCGAATTTGGCAGGGGGTCTCGCCGGCGATGGAAAGGGGGGATCCCTTTCCATCGGCGAAGAATATCCCCACATGTGGCCCCCACCTGTCGGCGGACGAGCGAAAAAGGAAAACCAGACAGGCGGGCCTGGGTGGTCGGTGGGCGAAAGGGGGCTGACCGGTGGGGCCAAGAGGGGCACGGGCGGGAGAGAGAGGCGGGACACGAGCACCGACAGGCGGGTCCCAGATGTCAGTGTCGCACGATCTGGATTGGGCTGGGCTGGAGAGAATTCGAGGTTGAGGCCCATTAAGAATAATAAATGTTTTCTGATTTAAAATAAATCCAGTAATTCATTTATTTGTTTAAGGGTTGAATCACTGTTGATAAATTTTTTTAAAAATTCCCGAAATTATGTTTTGGCCTCTAGTTTATCCCATAATTTTTTCAAGTCCAAATTTTTAATATTTATCTCTGTTTTGGCTTAAATAGGGATCTTTAGGAGTTTTCTTAATAAATAATTCCAGAAATCCCTTTAATAATATATTTCTTTTATTTTATTTCTTTTTAAATCTTGGGGTGTTACAGATGCCGAAGGTACCCTTCAGAGATACCCTTCGCACAGTACCCTTCAAATCAGCTAGGCTCTGTTCAGCTTGCTGGTTTATTTTATCTAATGTATTTCTTTTCGACTAATTGGATTATTTTTGTGTGATCTGATTACCTGGCGATTCCACCGCCCTTGCCACTCTTAAGGGTTGTCGGAACGTGACGTCAGTGTTGTGTTACGCTTAGGCTTGTCTGTCACGCCATGATTTAATAAATCAGGACCTTTATTGAAATTCCATAGAAAATCAATAAACCAAGACGTTCATGATGCGACCACGTACAATACGAGCAATCATTCACGATTCGTAGACCGTATTAGTACAAAAGTGAATAAAGATGAAGAGAAACTAATAAATCAAAGGGTCCTAGATGAACACCTCCTTCTAGTCTCGCCTTGACTGGGTCGCTACTCCAGACCTTCATCCTCCTCGTAGTAGAAGGGCTCTGGTGGTGTAAGTCAACGGGGGTGAGTACAAACGTACCCAGCAAGCCACCGAATGCAAATATAATGCAGAGTAATAACAAGGGAGATAGTGGCTAATTTTGCGGAAAAGCGTAATTGGTAAAGCAATTAAATGTGATCAATTTATTAGTACTCAATTGTAAACATGTGTATGCATCATCTTCTAACTCGAGGGGTACAGTCAGCCCCACCTCACTCAACAGTCCTTACATGCCATGAATAACTCAACCATTAACACAATAGTAAACTAACTGCGAGTAGTTACACAACCCGCCCTTGACCGTGGGCTCGGCTTTTCGAAAAATTAAATACTCTGATCAAAGATGTACCACTGTACCCACAAGGCACACACTCATCACATACACCTAAGTGTAACGAGATGAACCATACCACGGGAACTCATGCCAAAACCTTCCATATGGTCCTCCTCGACCCGACAACACCCTCTTATGGGTTTCATATGGTGTCCCAACGCTTCGAGCCTCACCATACCCCCCTTGAGCCACGTCGGTACAAGTCACCCACAGGTTGCCCCTTGCCCCCTCCACTATGGTGCATCCAGTCGGATTGTTCCATACTTTCAGTTAGGACTTACACATTAGACTTGTGGTTGGTACGGAAGTGCTTTGCAATAGATCCCGTAGACCGGTCCTTATAGTGCCCCGGGTGCGACCAACCAATGCCCTAGCTTGCACCCGGAACCCACCATACTTATAACATAGCCAACTCCAACAGAGTGCAGAGACGAGAATAACGAGGAAATTCATATAACAGATTCCAACTATCTACGACTCATTCTTTTTATCCTATAGCAGTTGTGCCGGTACATTGGGCACTAGCTAATACTTGTATAGTAGAGTGACAAGGAGTTAAGGCTCAATAAGCATGGCTTGGGTTTGCATACAAGGACGGGGATCTAATAAATATAAGTGTAGGGCTTGATATTTGACTAATGCAATATTATCCTATGAGTTATAGCGATAATTTATTAAAACATGGGCTCAATGATGATCAAAATGGGGGTTGTGACTTGCCTTTCTCAACAAATGGTGATGGTGGAACCTCGGGGTAAAACTCTGGCTCCTCGACGAACTCGTAGTCTTCTCGATACGGAAAAAGTAAATAATACATTCAATAAACATATAAAACTTCACCAAATAATAAACATACAAGTTTATGGGTTTTACTATGTGAAATAAGGTTTTATTATTCTGAGGTTTGGAGAAAAACATTAAGGATTAATTTTTAAGGCTGTTCTCAATTTATTTTATGAATTAACAATTTTAATCCTAAGGGGTTTTTATTCATTTAATTAATAAGATTATTTTGGGCAATAGTAACATACTGTTTTTATAGCACAAATGTGTAGAGAACAAAATGCAGAATTTAATAAAATTGGAATGGTGAAATTTGGAGTTAAAATGTGCAAGTTATGAATTTTCAAAGTTTAAATCAATTTCTGGAATTTTATTTTAAACAGAAATTGAGCTTTAGTCCACGGTGAGCCAGGCCCACGGTGGACCGCCGCACTGTGCGCGTGGACCCAATCGCTCTGAGCCGTTCGATCAAGATCCAAGGCCCAGGCGCGAGGCGGGAAGGTTTAATGAAATTGGACGGCCACGATTAGATCTCGCGAACCGGTATGACGTGGACGCACCAGATTGAGTCAAACTTTTAAATAGCGATTGATGGCCCAGATTAAAGGACACCGGTTTGACCAGATCCAAGGGCTCAGATTAGATCCCCGCAGGATCTAATCTGTGCCGTTTGCTCTGGATCGTGCGGCTCGGATGGATTCCAGCACGACACGTGGAGACAAGGGTATTTTACCCTTCGTCTCCGGCGACGGCGGCCTCAGGCGCGGTGGCGACGGTGACGGCGAGGGCCTAGGGGCCTAGCTTTATGCTAAAATGGAAAGAGGAGACCGAGGGGAGCGTGATGGTACCGGAGATGGCGACGGCGGACGTCTGACGGCGACCGGCGGTGAGGGTAGACGGCGATGGGGTCTCGGGCGGTTGTCGGCGACAGTGATCCGGTGCGTTCCACGGCCAACCGAGGGGTGGCCGAGGATGGTTGGGCTCCAGCGGTTTCGATAGTGGTGGTGGCTAGGACGGAGGGGGCTGGAGTCAACGGCGATCAGCGACCGGAGGTGGAGCAGGGGGGAGAACTCGAAAAAGGTGACCGGGGCGCTCCGGTGTGCTTGGGCTCAGCTAAGGCACCGTGGGCAGAGGGCGGTGGACGAGGGGGTTTAAATAGGGGGGTTTCAGGCGCAAGAAGGGAAGGATGCCGGTGGAAATCCGAGGGGGTTCCATTTTTGGGCCGGCGAGCTTCCATGCGTTCGGTTAGGCTTCTATATGCACGACTCCGCGTCGGGCTTGGATGGAAAGAGATCGCCGGAGTCAGGGGATCACGATCCCGGGCTCGGTTTGGCGAGATCTGGCGGTCGGCGGCGTATTTGGGAGGGGATCTCACCGGAAAGGAAATGGGGGGGGGAATTCCATCGGAGAAGATGGATCCGACAGGTGGCCCCCACCTATCGGCGGGTGAGCGAAAAAAGAAAGCCAGATAGGCGGGCCCCGTCGGTCAGAGAGAAGAAGAGGGAAGCGAGTGGCTGCCATGTGGGACCCAGGCGGGCGCGGGTGGGAGAGGAGAGAGGGGGAGTGTGCCGACAGGCGGGTCACACTTATAAGTGACACGAGGTTGGGTTGGGCTGGGCTGGAGGTTAATTCGAGGTTGAGGCCCATTTAAATTTTAAATGCTTTTCTGATTTAAAATAATTCCAGTAACTCATTTATTTGATTAAGGGTTGAATCACTGTTGATAAAAATTTGTAAAAATTCCTGAAATTATGTTTTGGCCTCTAGTTTATCCCATAAATTTTTCAAGTTCAGATTTTGAATATTTTTCCCTGTTTGGCTTTATTAGTGCTTTTAAGGGTTTTTTCATTAATAATAATATTCAGGAATTTCTTTAATAATATATTTCTTTTATTTTATTTCTTATTAAATCTTGGGGTGTTACAATCCTATCCCCCTTACAGAGAATCTCGTCCTCGAGATTCGGATGAATCCTCGAATAACTCCAGATGCTGTGCCTTGAGTTCTTCCTCTTTTTCCCATGTAGCTTCTTCTACGGGATGATTGCTCCACTGAACCTTACAGAATCGGATGACGCGACTTCTGGTGGTCCTTTCCTTGACTTCCAAGATCTTGATGGGCTTTTCCACATAGGTCAGATCCTCTTGAACATCCAACTGCTGTAGGTCCACCTGCTTTGTTGGGACTCGGATACACTTCTTGAGTTGGGACACATGGAACACGTCATGTACCCCGGCTAGTGAGGGTGGTAGTTCCAACTGATAAGCAACTTCTCCTTGGTGTCGAATAATGGGAAAAAGTCAAACATATCGAGGTGCCAACTTTCCTCTCATGTTAAACTGTTGAGTACCACGAAGAGGTGTGACTCGAAGGTAGACGTGGTCTCCCTCTTCAAAAGCTAGATCTCGACGTCAATTGTCCGCATAGCTCTTCTGTCATTATTGGGCTGTCTTGAGCTGGTCTCTGATAATCCTTACCTTCTCTTCGGCTTCCCGAAGGATGTGTGTTCCAAACACTTGGGATTCACCGGATTGATCCCAAAGTAGAGGCGTCCTACACTTACGTCCATATAGGGCTTCGAACGGGGACATCTGTAGACTGGCTTGATAACTGTTGTTGTATGAAAACTCAGTGTACAGTAAACTCTTGTCCCAAGTTGCTCCAAAATCCAGGATGCATGCTCGTAGCATATCTTCCAATATCTGATTCACCCTTTCCGTTTGTCCATCTATCTGAGGGTGCTAAGCAGTGCTGAAGTTTAGTCTCGTTCCCATCTCCTCTTGAAGGTTCTTCTAGAAACGAGAGGTAAACTGACTTCCTTTATCAGACACTATCTTCTTAGGCACTCCATGAAGACACACAATGCGGGCCATATACAACTCTGCGAGCTTAGGGCCACTGAAGGTCATCTTGACGGCTATGAAGTGTGCTACTTTGGTTAGCCGATCAATGATTACCAAAATAGAATCATATCCAAGCTGGGTCTTTGGGAGTCCAGTAATGAAGTCCATGCCGATTTCTTCCCATTTCCATTCAGGCACTTTAAGTGGCTGTAGCAGTCCTGCAGGTCTCTGATGTTCTGCCTTCACTCGTCTGCAGGTGTCACATTCTGCGACGAACTGAGCAATCTCTCTCTTCATGCTAACCCACCAATAGCATTCCTTTAGGTCCTGGTACATCTTGGTACTCCCGGGATGGATGGAGTACAAAGTATCATGGGCCTCCCTTAGGATAAGGGTTTTTATTTCCGATTTATCCGGCACACAGATCCGGGTTCCAAACCATATGGTGCCATTTTCGTCCTGAGAATCCTGGGGCCTTGCCCTGTCTCATGTTCTTCTTGATGGCGGCTATATCCGGGTCTTCTAACTGAGCCTCTTGGATCTGCTCAAATAGGACTGGTTGGGTCTCCAAGGTGGCTAGATACGCTCCTGTGGTTAATTCGAGATTCAACTTTTCCATCTTCTTATATAACAAAGGCGTGTGATCCTGAATCACGATGGTGGTGCAATATCCCTTACGACTTAATGCATCAGCTACCACATTTGCTTTTCCGGGGTGGTAGTGAATACCTAAGTCGTAGTCCTTTATTAATTCCAACCATCGTCTTTGCCTCAGATTGAGGTCCGGCTGCATGAAGATGTACTTCAAGCTCTTGTGATCCGTAAAGAATTCACAGCGATTTCTGACAAAATAATGCCTCCATATCTTAAGGGTGTGCATAATAGCGGCCAATTCCAAATCAGGGGTCGGGTAGTTTAACTCATGGGGCCTTAACTATCGAGAGGCATATGAAATAACCTTCCCATCTTGCATAAGAACACATTCCAATCCTTGGCGGGATGCATCGCAATAAACATGAAAGTCCTTCCTGATAATTGGTAGGGTCAGTATGGGTGCTGACACCAGCCGAGTCTTGAGGGTGCAAAAACTTTCCTCGCACTCGGGAGTCCATTCAAGCTTCTCTCCCTTCTGCAATAACTTGGTCATAGGCTTGGCTATCTTGGAAAAATTCTCGATAAATCGACGATAGTAACCTGCCAAACCAAGAAAACTTCGTATCTCTGATACGTTGGTGGGTGGCAGCCAATCCGTAACTGCTTCCACGGTGGCAGGATCCACTGCGATACCTTGCGCAGAAATGATGTGTCCAAGGAATTTTACTTCCGCCATCCAGAGTTTACACTTGCTGTACTTGGCGTATAGCTGGTGTTCCCTTAGCTTTCCTAAGGTCAACCGGATATGAGTCTCGTGCTCCTTCTGATCCTTGGAATAGATGAGGATGTCATCTATAAATACCACGATGAATTTGTCCAAATATTCCATAAACACCTTATTCATCATATTCATGAAGAAGGCAGGGGTGTTGGTCAATCCAAAAGACATAACAGTGCACTCATATAATCCATAACGAGAGGTAAAAGCCGTCTTGGGTATATCCTCCTCTCAAATCCTCAGCTGATGATATCCGGACCGCAGGTTGATTTTGGAAAATACCGTAGCTCCTTTCATCTAGTCAAACAGATCATCGATCCTGGGTAACGGGTACTTGTTCTTGATGGTTACCTCATTCAAGGCTCGATAATCCACACACATACGCTTAGCCTTGTCTTCTTTCTTTTCAACGAAGATGACGGGGGCACCCCACAGAGATGTGCTAGGTCTGATGTAACCTTTCTTCTCAAGATCCTCAAACTGCTGCTTCATCTCAGCTAACTCATTGGCGGCCATCCGGTATGGTCGCTTGTAAATGGGAGTGGTTCCGGGTACCAAATCAATTCAGAAATCGATGTCCCTCTTGGGTGGCATCCCTGGTAAATCCTCTGGAAACACATCCGGGTACTCGCAGACTACTGGTATCTCTTCCAAAGTAATCTAGTGCAGCCTCGGTCTTCCGGACTTCAGGCTCGGCATCTGAAATGTGACGGCGGTCCCATCTTCACTGGTCACAGTTACTTGTCTCCGGGCACATCTTATCACTCCTTGGTGTTTATTGAGCCAATCCATTCCTAGAATGAGATCCAAGCCTTGGCATTCTATTAGGATGGGGTCGGCCCAAAATATCGTGCCTTGGATATCTACCCATACCCTTGGACTATAGGAATGGGCTAGAGTTTGTTTTCCTGGCGTGGCTATTAGCACGACTCTTGGTAGTTCACTTATATTTAGATTGTTCTTTTCCACAAAAGCCGTTGATATGAAGGAGTGCGTAGCTCCAGTGTCAAATAAAACCACTACAAGGGCTGAATGTACCATGAACTTACCCATTATGATTTCGGGTGCGGCCTGGGCCTCTTCAGCAGTGACGTGGTTGACACGGGCGCGGATGGCCGGGTTCATCGCGACTCCTTGGGTGTGCTTGGGGTGGGGGCACTGCTAGGAATAATGCCCCTCCTGGCAGCAGTTGAAGCATATCACGGTCTTGCCATGCTTATCTCGCAGAACTTCCGCCTTCTTGGCCGGGGCGGGTGGAGCGGCGGGTGCGGCGGGAGCGGGGCGAGGCTGTTCGGCTCCGGCGTTGGTGGCGGGTGGCACCGGACGATACACCGGGCGGGGGTGGTATTGTGGCACCGGTGGAGGAGGGGTGAAATGAGGCCTCTGTGCCATGCCTTGGTTTTGCCTGAAGGCGATCATCCTTTTCTTCTTCAGGTCGACCTTGTTTTGCTGGGTCTCCTGAATGATAGCTTTGTTCACCAACTTCTGAAAGTTGGCATAATCTCCGGAAATGAGCTGAAGGGACAGCTCATCCTTCAGTGCCTGGAGGAACTTGGACTGTCTGGCAGTATCAGTACGGACCTCCTCAGGTGCGTATCGGGCCAACCTGTTAAACTCATGCAGGTACTCAGTTACGGACCTGCTCCCTTGCTGCAGGTCCCTAAACTCTTGTTGCTTCTGGGCTATAATGTCGTCCGGGATATGGGCTGCGCGGAATGCAGCGGATAACTCCGCCCAAGTGTGGACGTGTCCCTTGGGCAAGGTCTCGCGCAGGTTGTCCCACCATTCTGTGGCAGGACCCTATAGTTGGTGGGCAGCAAAGGCTACCCTCTCCGGCTCGGTACAAGCCAGGAGGTCCAACTTCTTCCCAATCGTCCTTAACCAATCACCAGCCTCCATGGGGTTGGTGGTGCTTGAGAAAGTGGGAGGGCGAACTCGGAGAAACTCCGAGACCTGAGAGGCGGGAGCGGGAGCGGGAGTGGCGGGGCGAGGCAGCTCGGGCTTTTGGTGGAGGCGGAAGAACTGAGCCTGCTGCTCTTGCATCTGTTGTTGCATCTGATTTAATAGAGCAGCGACCAACTGATTTTGGTTGGCCATCATCTCGGACAACGTGGGGTGATTGGCGACCGGGGCTTGCCTTTGCCCGGTTGCTCCCCATTGGGGCAGGTTTCCGTTGTCCCCTCCATTTTGGGGAGCATTGGAACCTTGAGTGTTAGTCATCCTGAAGTTTTCCAAAATAAACAACACTTTCTTAGGGGGAAATGTTACTAAGCTTTATTTCAAAATACCGTTCTTGCGATTACATTTATTGTCTTTTATTTTAATCTTCACTCATGCCTTATATTCGACATGAGTGACAATACAATTCAAAACAATTGAAAGAAAACAATCAATCGTAAATACTACGTCTATGGAAGCTCAGGGGATGACACGACCACAGGCTCGATGGAGACGGTCGGGGAGGTGGAATTGGAAGGTCCAGCGGGAGGTGCGCCGTGGGAAATCCTCTTGGGCCTCACGGTGGGGATCCGAAGCGATTTCCGCTTGTGAGGCAGAAGGGGTGCGATCTCCTTGATATCCTTCTTCAGTTCCTTGAGCTGGTGACGAAGCTGGGTGTTGACTATGGTAACTTGGCATAGAAGCTCATTCTGACGCCTCAACTCCTCTACCAAGAGGGTCAACTGGGGGTTCTGCTGGACCTGTCAACGAAGCTCAGCATTCTCGCAGTTCAGGTTCTCTGAGGTATGGTGATAGAAGTCGATGGTGTCATGCTGGCTGTCTGCGTCGAGAACGTCCTTTGTGTGGAGGTTGTCCGTGGCCTCCAAAAGTCTCATGGTGCGGGCGATGGCGGAGTTGCTCTGTGTGAGGGGGCTGATGTAGATGCTGCGGTGAATCTCGGGTGTACGCATGGGCATGAAGCGGTAGATGGTGTCGCGGAGGTGGCAGTTGTAGACCAGTCGAAGCTCAGCGAGGGCCTGAAGTGCGGCGTGCTGGCTGCGTGGATGTGGAGCGGATGACAACCGTGACCTCGCAATAGCTCTCGCTCGCATCGGGAAAGATCCCGTGGAACGCGGGCTCATGGGGAAACCCCAAGAAGTCGACGAGCACGCGAAGCTCGTGGATGAATCCAGCCTCATCACGGAGAGTCCCACTCATGGTATGGACCGACATCTACAAAAGAGAGAATTTTTTTTGTGAAAACCTCGGAAGATGAGAGGGTAAGTAGTTTTGTAAGAAAATATGGTTAATATAAATCCTAGGGTCAGGTCTGTTTGGCTTCTTACAGTCAAGTAGGCTCTGATACCATCTTGTCACGCCCCGATTTAATAAATCAGGACCTTTATTGAAATTCCAAAGAAAATCAATAAACCAAGACGTTCATCATGCGACCACGTACAATACGAGCAACCATTCATGGTTCGTAGACCGTATTAGTACAAAAGTGAATAAAGATGAAGAGAAACTAATAAATCAAAGGGTCCTAGATGAACACCTCCTTCTAGTCTCGCCTTGACTGGGTCGCTACTCCAGACCTTCATCCTCCTCGTAGTAGACGGGCTCTGGTGGTGTAAGTCAACGGGGGTGAGTACAAACGTACTTAGCAAGCCACCGAATGCAAATATAATGCAGAGTAATAACAAGGGAGATAGTTGCTAATTTTGCGGAAAAGCGTAATTGATAAAGCAATTAAATGTGATCAATTTATTAGTACTAAAATGTAAACATGTGTATGCATCATCATCTTCTAACTCGAGGGGTACAGTCAGCCCCACCTTGCTCAACAGTCCTTACATGCCATGAATAACTCAACCATTCACACAATAGTAAACTAACTGCGAGTAGTTACACAACCCGCCCTTGACCGTGGGCTCGGCTTTTCGAAAAGATTAAAAACTCTGATCAGAGATGTACCACTGTACCCACAAGGCACACACTCATCACTTACACCCAAGTGTAACGAGATGACCCATACCAAGGGAACTCGTGCCAAAACCTTCCATATGGTCCTCCTCGACCCGACAACACCCTCTTATGGGTTTCATATGGTGTCCCGACGCGTCGATCCTCACCATACCCCCCTTGAGCCACGTCGGTACAAGTCACCCGCGGGTTGCCCCTTGCCCCCTCCACTATGGTGTATCGAGTCGGATTGTTCCATACTTTCAATTAGGACCTACCCATTAGACTTTTGGTTGGTACGGAAGTGCTTTGCAATAGATCCCGCAGACCAGACCTTATAGTGCCCCGGGTGCGACCAACCAATGCCCTAGCTTGCACCTGGACCCACCATACTTATAACATAGCCAACTCCAACAGAGTCCAGAGATGAGAATAACGGGGAAATTCATATAACAGATTCCAACTATCTACGACTCATTCATTTTATCCTATAACAGTTGTGCCAGTATATTCGACACTAGATAATACTTGTATAGTAGAGTGACAAGGAGTTAAGGCTCAATAAGCATGGCTTGGGTTTGCACACAAGGATGGGGATCTAATAAATATAAGTGTAGGGCTTGATATTTGACTAATGCAATATTATCCTATGAGTTATAGCGATAATTTATTAAAACATGGGCTTAATGATGATCAAAATGGGGGTTGTGACTTGCCTTGCTCAGCAAATGGTGATGGAGGAACCTCGGGGTAAAACTCTGGCTCCTCGACGAACTCGTAGTCTTCTCGATACGAAAAAAGTAAACAATACATTCAATAAACAGATAAAACTTCACCAAATAATAAACATACAAGTTTATGGGTTTTACTATGTGAAATAAGGTTTTATTATTCTGAGGTTTGGTGAAAAACATTAAGGATTAATTTTTAAGGCTGTTCTCAATATATTTTATGAATTAACAATTTTAATCCTAAGGTGTTTTTATTCATTTAATTAATAAGATTATTTTGGGCAATAGTAACATACTGTTTTTATAGCACTAATGTGTAGATAATAAAATGCTGAATTTAATAAAATTGGAATGGTGAAATTTGGAGTTAAAATGAGCAAGTTATGAATTTTCAAAGTTTAAATCAATTTCTGTAATTTTATTTTAAACAAAAATTCAGCTTTAGTCCACGGTGAGCCAGGCCCACGGTGGACCGCCGCACTGTTTGCGTGGACCCAATCGCTCTGAGCCGTTCGATCAAGATCCAAGGCCCAGGCATGAGGCGGGAAGGATTAATGAAATTGGATGACCACGATTAGATCTCGCGAACCGGTACGACGTGGACGCACCAGATTGAGTCAAACTTTTAAATAGCGATTGATGGCCCAGATTAAAGGATACCGGTTTCACCGGATCCGAGGGCTCAGTTTAGATCCCCGCAGGATCTAATCTGTGCCGTTCGCTCGGGATCATGCGGCTCGGATGGATTCCAGCACGGCATGTGGAGACGAGGGTATTTTACCCTTCGTCTCCGGCGACGGCGGCCTCGGGCGCGGTGGCGACGGCGACGGCGAGGGCCTAGGGGCCTAGCTTTATGCTAAAATGGAAAGAGGAGACCGAGGGGAGCGTGATGGTATCGGAGATGGCGACGGCGGACGTCTGACGATGACTGGTAGTGAGGGTAGACAGCGATGGGGTCTCGGGCGGTTGTCGTAGATGGTGATCCGGCGCGTTCCACGGCCAACCGAGGGGTGGCCGAGGATGGTTGGGCTCCGGCGGTTTCGATGGTGGCGGTGGCTAGGACGGAGGGGGCCGAAGTCGACGGCGATCGGCGATCGAAGGTGGAGCATGGGGGAGAACTCGAAAAAGGTGACCGGGGTGCTCTGGTGTGCTTGGGCTCGGCTAAGGCAGCGTGGGCAGAGGGCGGTGGCCGAGGGGGTTTAAATAGGGGGGTTTCTGGCGCAAGAAGGGAAGGATGCCGGAGTCAGGGGATCACGATCCCGGGCTCGGTTTGGCGATATCTGGCGGCCGGTGGCGGATTTGGGAGGGGATCTTGCCGGAAAGGAAATGGGGGGAATTCCATCGGAGAAGATGGATCCGACAGGTGGCCCCCACCTGTCGGTGGGTGAGCAAAAAAAGAAAGCCAGACAGGCGGGCCCCGTCGGTCAGAGAGAAGAAGAGGGAAGCGAGTGGCTGCCATGTGGGACCCAGGCAGGCGCGGGCGGGAGATGAGAGAGGGGGAGTGCGCCGACAGGCGGGTCCCGCTTATCAGTGACACGAGCTTGGGTTGGGCTGGGCTAGAGGTTAATTCGAGGTTGAGGCCCATTTAAATTTTAAATGCTTTTCTGATTTAAAATAATTCCAGTAACTCATTTATTTGATTAAGGGTTGAATCACTGTTGATAAAAATTCCTGAAATTATGTTTTGGCCTCTAGTTTATCCCATAAATTTTTCAAGTTCAGATTTTGAATATTTTTCCCTGTTTGGCTTTATTAGGGCTTTTTAAGGGTTTTTATTTAATAATAATATTCAGAAATTTCTTTAATAATATATTTCTTTTATTTTATTTCTTTTTAAATCTTGGGGTGTTACATTGTCCCTAAGTATCCACACACTTTTGGATCATCGAACTGACCCAAGTGCGGGGGCACGTTTTCGTGTCAACAACTCCCATAGTCGATCACCCCATCTCGACCGCTGCCCAGCGCCGCCTCATGAACCCCAAGCCACCTGATCTGATATGCCATGTCTTGTTGGTTGTTGCGCAGGGGAAAAGAAGGGACAATGGAAAGCAGAGGGAAGAGGAAGAAAGAGGAAATGGAGAAAAATAATAGGAAAGAGGAATTGGAGAAAAAAGAGTAGAGAAAGAAAAACATAAAAAAGAGAATAAGTGATGAGCACTGAGATGCGAGATAGGTTGATTAACAATATGTGGTTTGCAATCCCAACTATAGGCTTGTGAAGATGGATAGAAACACAAGGTGGTTGCGATCCAAAACCAAGACTTACTCGATCTCTGAAGGAAACGCTCTCGCCACAATACAAAACTCAAAATAGACTCAAGTATGCTACTCAGAACCAACAACTAAACTTTGAGTAAGGACTGAAACTCAACAAAGCAAAACTGAAATCAAAACTTGCAGTAGGCTCGAGTGGTTTGCACAACGTAAACCCAATCTAAAAACCGAACAACGCAATATTTTTTTGTGGCTTTTTATAGACTTTGGGTAAAATAAAACAAGATGGATAGATTGATACCTAATGGGAAACCTTCGCTCTGATACCACTTGATGAGCACTGAGGTGCGATGGATGGCCTGATCTTCTGATAGGTACGATTGAGGCGATGAGTAGACATTCACGCGTTAAGTATTCCCATCAGCAATCGAACCCTTGCAAACGCTACACCCTCTCATATAGTCGTTATCAACATTGATTTCATGTAGTCGATCTCACCATGAAGGTTTTGATCCTATAAATCAACTGTAGATCTTTGCAAGAAAAAGGTAAACACAATCTGGATTGTAGATATTAATCTATAGAACTCAAAGTTTGGGGTTTCACAAACCGATCTATGGTGAAACTACGATAGTAGAATAATCTAAGAAAACCCCCCTAACGATGACGGTGGGGGTCTATTTATATGGTTACAAACATAAGGTGCTATTTAAGTCATGGGCCGTACCCTTGGATCATGGGTCGTGCCCTAAAAGCACTCAAACCTAAACAAACTCAAAAACCCTAACAAGACTCTAACTCAACTTAGTCGGGAGTCTAGCTCCCGGTTGATGGCATCGTAGTTGGTGATTGGTCGAGAGTGGTTGGTGGTTAGCCGATGGTGTCATCGGTGTTTGGTGGCCGGCTGATGGTGGTCGATGGTCGGCCGATGTTGGTTGTGGTCGGCCAATGGTAGTTGTAGTAGGCAATCGCCCGATCCAACATCTCTTCTCTCATGTTTCTAAGTATAATACAATCATAACCAAAACTTAGTAATATTCCATTAATATGGGAATTGGTTTGAATAGTGAAGAGCGAATTCACCTAAAACATAAGTTGATGAACTCGAGCACGAGTCATCGGTCCTCGGCAATCAAGTGTGGATGTATCTTTAGTAGTGATGTCCTCATCAAAAAGTAAACGAGAAAATATTTTATATTTATAAATGGAAGGTTTATTATTTCAAGCACATACATTTCAAATTTAACTTGTTTGAGTTTATGTCCTAGAAAACATAATTAATCAACTAAAAATAGCTCACTTAGAAAAATGCTTTTTTTCATAAGATAATATAAACAATATTTTGATTGTTGAATAAAACTCAAGTTCAAGCGAGGATTTAATCGACGGATTGCTTTCAAAACCAACCCATTTATTTTTTAAATCATGATTCATACTTAGAGAATCTTCAACTTTCTTAACATCCTCTGTGATAACTTTCTCAATTTATTATATTTTTATAATAACATCTATATATCATATTATAATACAATGACAGTTCTTGTATTTTTTAGACTTCATTTGTTTTTTAGAATTAAAAAATCATTAAGCTTACTAATCGAGTGTTGCAATCTAGTTTTTTCAAAATTTCTTTTTATTTAATGGGTACAACGTAAAAATGGACTTAAAAATATGAATATGATTTTTCTGCTAATTGTTTCTCTTTATTTCATACACTTACAGTTCAAATTTAATATATTTTAGTATAAATCCTAGAAAAATACTTAATGAATTAAAAAAAAGTAAACTGATGTAAAAAAATACAAAATTTTACATGACATAAGTTATATTTCATTTTGATCATAGAAAAATTTTCAAATTAAAATGAAGATGTTGGTGCAACAGATTACGCTAATAGGTTCTATAAGACCAAGAACTGACAAACGAAGTATTTGTGAATGCGGACTATCTCAAGCCTCCTTATAGGATAATAGCTTGGAATAGTTTGAAGTGTGTACTGAATATCTGAATATTCGATGCCTCTTACATGGCAAGAAGGGGGGTATTTATAGGTAAAATCTCTAAGGAAAAGACCTGTTTACCCCTTAATTACAACCGACATTGTGGATACTATTTCGGTATCCCTTATAAGGTTAATATGGTAAAACAAGCTCGAAGGGTGTTGATAAAATAGATGTCCCATTCTTCTGGTTGTTTTCCACTTTGGAGGGGGAGCCTTTCAGAGGGTCTCTTCGGACCGGAGCCTCGATGGACCCTTAGGCTTCGAGCTCTTCAGTTTGGAGGTGGTCTTGGCCTCCGAGATTAAGACTTGCTTTTATCTTCGATGTATAATGTATTGGCTTGGAACCTTTGAGGATCATGAGGATGAAGTATTTTCCCCCAATAGTAGCCCCTCGAATACGCTTCTCCGAATAACTTGTACAGCAAGGAGAGCAGTCTACGCAAGAAATATTTTCATGCTCAGGACCTTAGAAAGAATGCAAGGTATTATAACTGTTCAAAGCATCTTTGGCATCGGAGATGCATCAAATCCGGGCTTCGAACTTGGACCTCCGTATGATTGCTCCGAAGGAAATTGAACCGTTATAACGACAGTAAACCGCAAAGAGCCATTACTTTTGTATTGTTATCCCTCAAATAGCCGTTAAGACTTTCAAGAATGCAACAACCATAAATGTTTACAACGGGTTTACATTCTTTCACCCCTTGGGCCCCACCTGTCATTGATGAGGGTTGAACCTGAAAGGGTGAAAACATGCACAAATCGTGCCGACAAGGATGGAGAAGTTATAAAAGAGGAAGGTGATCAGCGGTGAAATGTTTTTACAGAGCTTTGGCGCTTCAACAATTCCACACTTTCCTCTTTCACCCTTACTCTCTGAAACTCTCGAGTGCTCCACTGATGGCGAGAACAAGTGAAATGGTGCCTGCGGCGGCGGCGACCTTGGCAAAGCGGCAAGCTTGGGCCGCATCTATGGCAGTAGTAATGGCAGGAGCTCTAGGGGGCTCCTGGCCCACGGATCCACGGGAACTCCGCCCGCCGTCGAAGAAGCCATTGAAGCAAACCTTCATCCTCGGGTGATCGACTTGGACGGCGTTGTCCATAGAGGAGGCAGTAAGCGGAAGACTGGGACCAAGATTGAGGAGAAGTCGTGATACCGGCACCGAGGAGTGAAGAAGTCGGCGTCTTCGAAGCCTTCTTCGAAGCGGGACTTGGGCTTCCTTCAATAAATTTCTTAAAAGAGGTATTGGAGATGTTCCATGTCACCTTACCGTAGCTGTATCCTAATGCCATAGCTAGGCTTGCGGTCTTCGAATGGGCCCTCCGAGTCGAAGGGTGTGAAGGAAGGTCCGAAGTGTTCGTGGCGACCCACGAAGCTACATGCCAACCCAAGCCGCACGACAGGCCCAAAGACTCCAAGCAGCTGGTGGCCCAGCGAAGGCGATCAATTACCGGTGGTACTTTGATTGGATACTCCGGTGGTTTTATGCTAAGGTTGATGAAGACTCTGGGCTTGCGGGGCCCCTGCAAGAGATCTCGTACAGGAGGGAAGCGGAGGTGACCTCGGACACAAGTCTTCTTTCAACGCGACTTGGGTTGCTATCATCGGTGGCCAAGCGCATGAGCATGTGGGACTTGGCAGAAGAATACATCGCCCTTCAGATACCTCCGCTCGGGGCCAATTGGCCCGTTATTTTCCAAAAAACTTTAGAAGGGGAGCTTCGAGAGATCGATTCGAACTCTCTAGGTAACACTTCGATATCTCCTACACTTAAATTAATTTTAAATAATATATGTAATTTTTCTTAACAGATTGTTACCTTGTTTTAGCGGCTCTGTTGGCACTGGCTCTGGAGCAAAAAGATCGGGCATCGGATAGGGTGCTCGGGGCCCCCACAGCAGTGGATAAGCAGTGGAGGGTGGAGGTAGTCTGGAGCTGGGAATGCTCCAACCGAGTGTGGAGTGCACTTAGGATCGAAGACCCTCCTCTTCTAAGCTTCGACGTAGTGGGCCCGATTCTTCAAAAGAGGAAAGCTGCTATTAGGACCTCCATGGCCATGAATACTCTGGCGAAAAAGGTGGCATGGAAGGCTAAGCTCCAATCTCCTTCGGTGTCTCCACCTTCGTTGGACATTCGGAGCTCTTCGGAGGAGGAATCCAAATAGGAGGAGACGTCGGAGACCCGAATGGGTAGGGATCTTGAAGGTTTACTTATGGAAGGTGGTGAGGGGGATTCTCGGGCCAAAACCAAGGATACACCTTGTGTTGATGTAGAGGTGGTGCCGTTGTCTGAAGGGGAGGAGGTAGTCCGAACCGAGCCCGAAGGGGCTCAAAGAGCGGAGCCTGAGGGCTCCGATTCACCCGTGATCGTAGTGGTGGTGACGGAGGTATGGGTCTCTACGTCTGCCACTCCAACCCAAGCTTCATGGGAGTACATCGAGCAGTACCTCAGATTGTACGAGTATCTCGGGGATCCTGTAATTCTTCCCCAAAATTTAGATGGAGGTAAAACTTCAGTCTTTACTTCTTGATTAATCATACCTGAAATAATTTCATTGTATTGGAAATATCTCTTAGATAAATGACAAATACCTTATGTTTGTAGATGCTTCGGGGAGCAACATGACTCCGACCTGGGAAGGAGCCTTGGCGGAGGACTTGGCTCTAGCTGGGGATGAGGCTCCGGCAGAAGAGGTGGCTCCAGCAGCGGAGGCTACTTCCATTGGAGCTGCTTAAGCTGATGGGATCACTCCTACGGAGGGGTCCACTCTGACGGAAGAGGTGGCTCTGGCGGCTCCTACAATGGGGAGAGGTAAATGCGAATATTGGCCTGGGTCTCTCCCTTCTTTAGTGATGACGCCGTCGAGGTCGACGAATGATCGTTCGGTGGAGGCTTCGGAGGAGGATCCCACCAAAGACGATCTGAGGGCCCTATCCTTGCTTCCGTTGCTGGCTCCGTTTTTGGAGCAGTGGACAGTGCTTCGATCTCTCCTGCAGCCCTTGGCTCAAAAGAGCCAAGAGGTTATCAACTCCGAGCTAGTCTCCACGCTGAGCGAAGCCAGTGGATCGAAGCTAGACATTGCCCTTGAAAGGGCTACCCTCAATGTATGCGAGGGACATAGTGTATATTTAATTTATTGTAATTACACAATACTTACTTTTCTTTTTGCAGCAATTTGTTCTTGCTAGAGCGGCGGCGACTTCCAATGAGCACGAATTTAATCGTCTAAAAAGGAAGGTTACAACACTCCAAGCAGCTCTTAAGGGCTTTGAAGGTAAGTCCCTGCAATTGGAGGAAAAACTCCTCGAAGAGCAGAGGGTGAAGGCCATTACAGAAGACGCGCTTCGAATGGAGCAGGATGCTCAAGGTGGCCTTGCGTCTGCAATTAAGGAGCTTCAAGCGGGGCGGGTGGTGCTCAGGGCTGAAGTTGACAAGCTTCGAGAAGTGGAGGTGACTTCCGGGGCCGAACTTGTGCGGCTCCGAGAAGCGCTCCAACAAGTGTTGTCTCAGAAGAATTATTTGATGACGAATACAACTGAGCTGTCCACCATCACCAATGACATGACAAGGGCCGAGGCGAAGCCCTTCAGGATGTTCTAGAATATTTTGGAATAGTCTGCCCATCATCCTCAACTACGACGGACAAACCTCTTGGTCGTAAGCTCAAGATGATCCAGGCGGCGGCCAAGATGATGAAGGTCTCTGGTACTCGCTATGGAGAAATCTCCGGACAAGTAGCTGGGATCAGAGTTCTTCATCACGTCGAAGCTATCGGGGTCTCCATTGCTCCGGTGAAGGGTTCGACGCCTGTAGGGCTTCGCTGACGATGGCTTGTTGCAACCATCACTGGACGTCGCCTTAGCTTGGGAAGCTTTCTGGGCAACTTGGAAAGCAGATAGTGAAGCTGTGGCCAAGGCATGGATCGACGAAGCCCGTCAGCAGAGGCAAGCATAGATGAGGCCTCCGGCTCCACCTCCACCAATTGCTCTGCCTCCGGACCCGAAGGTCTAGCTTCTTAGGGCACTTTTGCCATGTAAAAAGACTTTGTAATGTTCTTTCTGCTTCAATGAATGAAAAGTCTTTGTTTGAATGTTTGTTTTTAGGTTTTGTCACATGCTTCAGATTTTGATCTCGAAGTATTAGAACTTGACGAAGGGCTTCGCCAACAGTGGGCTATTCTTGAAAGCTTAAGGCCTTATAGGCACCCACGATTTTCTATTCCTCGGGGAGCCCGAAGAGATAGCACCTGATGTTTGTAGCGAAGTCATCTCTTACATCAAAGAAGAATATAAAGTAATAACGTCTTCATCTTCGGAGTATGTAGATTGGTCTAATTCGGAGCATCAAGTCGAGGATCCGGTGGAGGTTAGCTCCAAACGGCTTCTAACTTAGGCCGAACTTCAGGAAGAGCAAAAAGTTTGGAGAGCTTCACAAAAGGGCAATCGGACTCGAACCAAAAGGAATGTTTTAAGAACTCCTGGCTCCGAAGACCGGGCTAGTCCTAGAGGTAGCTCTAGGGGTCGGAACGACCTTCGTTTCTACTTAGGTTTAGATACTAATTTTTTATGATTATGATGTTTTGTAATGTGATTTAACCAAGCAATATAATTTGTTTGAGAAGCATCATTTAATTGTGCCTTATTCCCCTGCCCCTCTTTGTAGGTGGGGGGCCTTATGCAATGTAATAGGGACGATCGCGCACAACGCCCGACATATTAAAGCCGAGGCTTCGCAAATAGTACTTGATAACCATGAACTCAACTTTTTCGTAGAGTTCTTCAAACTGTATGTTCGTATCATAATATCTTAACTAATATATGTAGGGTAGGCGACGCATCAAACTAATGGTTTGATGTCTGAAAATATAGTCGTTATAGACTTCGTAAGGGTTTCAAACTTATAAGTTAGAGTTCTGAAATTGGTCACTTAGGACTCTTGATGGGGTTCATTTGGCTGGGGCCTTGAAACCTCATAATGTGGTCACCTTCAACTCTTTTTCAGATGCTTCGAACCTAGAGGATCGGAATCTGTTTGTTTATAGTCCTTAGACTGCTCTACGGATGCTATCAAGCCGGTGGCTAGGAATCCATAGGTTTTGGTCAACTTCGGCTCTTTTTCAGATGCTTCAAACCTGGAGGATCAAAATCTGTTTGTTTAAAGTACGTAGACTCTTCTACGGATTCTACCAAGCCAGTGGCTTGGAATCCATAGATTTTGGCCACCTTCGGCTTTTTTCCGATGCTTCGAACCCGGATGATCGAAATATGTTTGTTTAAAGTCCTTAGACTCTTCTACCAATGCTATCAATCCAGCGGCTTGGAATCGGTAGGTTTTGGCCACCTTCGGCTCTTTTTCAGATGCTTCGAACCCAGAGGATCATAATCTATTTGTTTAAAGTCCTTAGACTCTTCTACGGATGCTATCAAGCTAGTGGCTTAGAATCCGTAGGTTTTTGCCACCTTTGGCTCTTTTTTAGATGCTTCGAACTCAGTGGATCGGAATTTGTTTGTTTAAAGTCCTTAGACTCTTCTACAGATGCTATCAAGCTAGTGGCTCCGAATCTGTAGGATTGGGCCACCTTCGGCTCTTTTTTAGATGCTTTGAACCGGAGGATCGGAATATGTTTGTTCAAAGTCCTTAGACTCTTCTACGGATGCTATCAAGCTAGTGGCTCAGAATCCGTAGGTTTTGGCCACATTCGTCTCTTTTACAAATGCTCTGAACCCGTGGTTCAGACTCCATGATTTTATAGTCATTAGACTCTTCTACGAATGCTATCAAACAGTGGTTTGGAATCCGTAGGTTTTGGCCACCTTCGGCTCTTTTACAGAAGCTTTGAACCAATGGTTTAGAGGTCGTTTATTGGGTTCTGATGAAAGTTGTTGACCTCCGCAAGCATCTTCGTTCCCTTGATGCGTCCATTAGAGGTAGGGAATATTGAGGGGTAAGCATAATTCGAACCTCAAGCTTTCATTCATTTAGAAAGGTACTTTACAATTCATTACAAGGAGCCCCTAAGCGTAATAACGTTTAAGGTGCTCCACATGCCATGCATGCTTTAACTCTTCCCTTCTAAATTTGCTAATTTAAAAGATCTGGGGCCCTGAGCATAGGATAAAATATGGTCCTTCCCATTTGTTTCCTAATTTCCCCAGAGCAATTACATGTCGTAGTACCAAACGACTCAGTCTAAGTTCAATAACTTTTACCTTCGGATCATACCATGCCTTTGTCTGGCCTTGGTACATTGTCAAATTGGCGACAGCTCAAAGCCTCGTTTCTTCGGACAAGTCAAGCGAAGTGTTCCTTTCATCTTTAACTTCTGGCTTCGTTGTGCGGAGGGATCCACCTTTTAGCTCCGTTGGAGTCATGGCCTCGTCTCTGAACAACAACTTGAATGGGGTAAAACCTGTGGACCTACCTTGAGTGGTCTGAATGGACCATAAAATATTAGGAAGCTCTTAAGTCCACAACCCCTTTGCCCACCCTACAATCCCCCGATTTAAGCGGACAGAATATTTCCATTGGACTGCTCCACGGCTCCGTTGGATTGGGGATGACGGACAGCTGCAGAGCACATTTTAATGCCTAGCCCTTCACAGAATTCTCTAAAAGGTTCGGCATCGAATTGGGTGCCATTGTCAATTATCAACTCTCTAGGCACTCCGAACCTAAAAATAACGTTTTGCTAGAAGAATTTTTGAACATTTTTCGAAGTGATAGCAGTTAGGGGTTTGGCTTTGACCTATTTAGAAAAGTATTCGATTGCTAGCACCGCGAACTTCAGGATGCCCTTTGCCATTGGGAAAGGGCCGATGAGATCCATTCACCATCGTGCCATCGCCCATACCGGAGCAATCACTTGAAGGGGTGTTGAGGGACGATGGCTTCGTCTCCCCATCCATTGGCACCCTTGATAGGTTTCGACCAATGATTCTGCATCTGCTACAATTATTGGCCAATAAAGCCCCTAGCGAAGTGTTTTGCCTACTAAAGCCCGAGGGGCTAAGTGGCTACCACATAAGCCTTCATGGATTTCCCGAAGTATATCTTGGCCTTCGGGTTGCGAGATGCATCGGAGTAGAGGAGTACAGACTACGACTTTTTATAGCATTCCATTGACAAGCATATAATTCTGAACCCTTGATTGTAATCTTTGCAATTCTGGGCGTTCGAGTGAACTTGCTTTGTTTTACAAAAAGTCTAATATTGGACTCCACCAATTAGTGATTGGTATGCAAAGTACTTCTGCGGAGGGTGGCTGAGGCACCGAAGGGTTGACAAGCTCTTCATAAAAATCCCCTTGTGGGACATCCAATGCTCCGGCAGCAGCATTCGCTAGGATGTCTGCCTCCGTCTTGTGGATTTCTTCTAAGTACTTCGCAAGATGTGGATGATGAGCTTGGAATCTTTTCAACATGCCCTGCAATGACTTGAGAATCTGTTTTGATTACAACCTGAGTAGCGCCAAGTGCACGGGCTTTGCGGAGACCAAACAGGATTCCTTCGTACTCCGCAATATTGTTAGTGGACTTAAAGTTGAGCCTTGCAGAGTACATTGATTTTTGTCCTGAAGGTGAAATTATCATGACTCCGGAACCAGCTCCGGTTGCTGGAAACGCTCTGTTGGAGTACACCATCAACACTCCTTGGCATGATACTTCTGGAGCCCATACTGCGGATGGAGTCCATTCTGCAATAATGTCAGTCGCAACTTGAGACTTAATGGTTGTTCTTGTGGTGAAGGAAATGCCGAAGGGGGCTAGCTCGATAGCCTATTTTCCAATTCTCCCCATGGAGTCTTTGCTCCAGAGCATATCGCCAAGGGGATATGATGTAGGGACAATAACATTGTGTGCTAAAAAATGCCTTAGCTTTCGTGAGGCCATTACCAAAGTATGCGTGAATTTCTCGAGCTCGGAGTACTGTGTTTTTGCTCCTGACAAGGCTTCTGAAATGAAATACACTGGGTTCTGCACCAGTTTTCGATTTAGCTCTATTTCTCTAACAAGCATTGTGCTAACCGCGGAGCCTGTTGTTGCAAGATATAGGAGGAGAGTTTCCTCTGTAAGGGGCAGAGTAAGTGTTGATAGATTAACAAGGTAGTCCTAGATTTCATTGAAGCTCTTTTGGCACGTCGGCATCCAATTGAAACTTTCAGACCCTTTTAATGCTTTGAAAATTGGGAGGCTTCGCTCCGCTGATCTGGCTAGGAATCTGCTGAGAGCTGCGAGGCATCCGACCAGCTTTTGGACTTGTTGTTGATAGCAAAAAATGGCATTAATGGTTAAGATTGTAAAAATATCAATTTTGGTAATTTGGGCTGAAAATACACATGTCCCGGGTTGGGCCGAAGCCCTATTGGTCCGAAGGCCCACCAGTCTATGGGCTTTGGAAGCTTCCGGCAAGCCTGCAGCCTTCGGTCCGAAGGTCTTAGGAGGCCCACACCGCCGAAGCTTCGGCCCGAGGAGTAGGCTTCGGCGGGCCTAGCCGAAGGTCCACATCGGGCAGAGGTAAAGCTAAGTCCGATTCTGGCTAAGTTCTATCTCCACGCTTGGTTAAGCCGAATCCTATCAGAATAGGCTTAGAGATTAGAAGTCTAGCCCCTATAAATATAGGGGTGAGGCCGGTTTAGAACCCCCCCGAACACAAATCAACACAAAGCCCTAGCTTTGAACCGTACCTTTATTTTACCTTTACTTTTTGCCATATTCGTGGGTTTGCCTCAAAGCCCTCCGCCAGCCACTTCGGAACAGTGGTAATCCTTGTTACTTCGCTTTTGAAGTATCCGTTAATCTATGTAATAGATTGCTATCGCCTTGTTACTTCGCTTATGAAGTATCTGCTAATCTACCTATCAGATTGCTACCTTCGCCCTAGTGCAACACTTAGCAGAATTCGGTCCCCAGGCCGAATTGGCAATTGATATCTGTTCTGTTGCAGGTTTCATCGTTCGGAGCCACTTAGCCGGAGGTGACCGGAGCCAAGAGATTTGTTTCGGAGGCTGCTAGAGCACCCCTCGGCGAGACTACTTCTTCGACTACGCATGCCAGACCGTGATGTTGTTGTCGGTTTGACCAAGTCCCGCACGCCAACACGCTTCACAACAGGCTTCGCCACGTTCGCACCCCGCGTTAGACGAAGTCACGCCCGCGTGTTGCGTCTAAGTTATTTTAGTGTACCAGAGACTTCGCACTGAACCCCACTGTTCAGAGGTGATTGTCGCGTCAGGATCTGTTTTGAGCCTGTCTTCAGCCAGATTAGTCCGAACGCCAAAGGGACCCTTCGGCGGGACACTTCGCACCAGACGCCGAAGGTACCCTTCGGTGATATCTTCGCACTAAATTTTTCGAATCAGCTAAGCTCCGCTCAGCTTGCTGATTTGCTCTGTTTAATACATTTCTTTCGGCTAATTGGATTATTTCTGTGTGATCTGATTACCTGGTGACTCCACCCCCTTACCACAGTAAAGGGTAGTCGGAACGCGATGTAGGTGTTGTGTCACGCTTAGGATTGTCCCTAAGTATCCACACATTTTTGGATCGTCGAACCGACCCAAGTGCGGGGCACGTTTTTATGTCAACACACTTTTTGGTGACTCCGCTGGGGAAGACTATGCCAACATGACGGGTATATTTACATCGGTCTCTAGTACATCTACAACGACTAATACATCTACATAGCCGATGGATCCCATGGGAGGTGCAGATATCGACAACGCAACATCATGGCGCCTACCGTTGAAGATATTCCCATAGAAGACCGAGCAAAGATCGAGGCAAAAATGAAGGCACTCTAGGACCTGATGCTTGGGAGCTACGTCAAGACACGCGCGGGCTTCATCAAGCATGACATCAACATCCCCGACCTTGCTCGGATCCAGGTAACAACAGTATCGGCTCGTTTGTCTTCTTTAGAGATAGTGTAGAAAATAGTCACATTAGTAGATCAAGTCGTTAATGCTTCGCTAGCCAACCATTTAGATTCGGCAGTTATCTCTTAAGTAGAGGTGACGCTTAGAAGCTTTAGCTTTACTGAGGCCGTGCCATCAGCCCCTATTGCTAGCATACCTCTGATAAGTCACATTTATAGTAGAACTGATGGTAGTACTGGCAAAACCATTACGTCTCCAACCTTGATACCCATGGATGAGACAAGTCATTATGCTTACAACCAAGCCAACACTGCTCACCATGCACCGCTTCCACTCACACCGACGCTAGCTTTGCCCACGCTGCCCACACCACATGCACAAACGCGTAGACCCCAACACGTTGTGCAGCTGGCGCAAGAGGAAGATGTCGATGGCCGACATGCCGACATCCCACCGTGTGTCGCACCCCCGCATGAGAGACGCATGCAGGAAGCAGGTCAGGATGACATTGTGGAGCGGATCCATGCACTGTTTAGGGAGTACACCGGCTTCGTACCAAGGGGTCAAGCTAGGGTTTACCGGAAGTCGTACCCCGATCATTTTGATACAATACCTTACCCTCGTGGCTATAGAGTCCCTGAATTAACCAAGTTCGACGGTGAGGGTAACAAAACCAGACTAGAGCATGTTAGTCAATTTTTAGCACACTGTGGAGAATCTAGTGGATCAGACACTTTAAAGCTTAGACTATTTTCTCTCTCACTATCCGGCACCGCTTTCACTTGGTTTTCGGCACTCCCGCTGAACTCCATCCAAACATGGGCTGAATTAGAACAAAAATTCCATGACTACTTTTACATGGGTGAAACATAACTTAGGCTTTCACACTTGACATCAGTTAGACAAAAATCTGGCGAAAGCGTCTCTGAGTATGTCAAGCATTTTAGGGATACCAAAAACTGATGTTTTAGTCTTAATATTTCGGAGAGGGATTTGGCAGATCAAGCTTTTAGTGGGTTGCATTCTGATATTAAGGAGAGACTAGACAACTAGCACTTTTTAGAAGTTAGTCATGTCTTGCAGCAGACTCTGGTCCAGGAAGGCCGAGCTAAAGATAAAAAGTTTATTGAGACATTTAACAAGCCTAGAGCTGAAATCCACGTCATGGTACACTACGACGAGGAGGAATAAGAAGAGGAAGAGGATTCAGCCGACATGTACGCGGCCGGATGGGTTTGGAACGCTAAGAGTAAGCCTGTTACTTGCTCCGAGTTATGGCCATCTCCCGCCAAGAATCGGCCTAGCGAGTTCAAATACTCAATTTATATATGTCACAGTAAATGTGTTGCTAATGGTGCTTACTTATGTTCTAGTCATACCATTCTTGCACGTTTCATGCGCACTGGGAACGTTACCCTACTAGAATAGTTTTCCCTCAGAAAAAGTATTGATGATCTTTCCAATAGCTGCACCTACCAAGGATCTTGATTATCGATAGTGGGTCGGCCAGAGAAGGGTGCTATCTTTTATCTTGACCTGTTAGGGTGGAAGTCAAACATCCACACACATAATATTTGTTTGCTTAACAAAGCTATCAAAACAGTTTTGGGCTTTGGGGTATGGAGTTAGATGTCGTGCATTGGATGCTACTCCAATGATCAAGAGTCACATATGATGTGATTAACAAAGTGTTGCTTACCTATGTCAGTTAGCTTCTAGAAGTGATGCCAAAGCTCACTAGGAGTTAGTTGAATATGGATCTTCTCACCTTATTGTTCATTAGAGGGAATGTGATTGATTTCAATAGTGATATATCTTTTATTGGATAGAAGATAAACATAGCATAGTGCTGAACCTTGTATTTACTTTTGTAGATCATGGCACCAACTGTTAAGAACATTTAGTCTTCATTTTGCAATCAATTCTTTTGGAAGAACATTTACAAGCTGATATAGAAACTTGAGAAGTATTCTCAAATGAAAGGAAAAGAAAAATTTTCTAGAGGAGTCCCATCATGATGGACTAGTTGACCGGAGGGCTTGTGACAAGCCCTCGAATGAGTCAGTTACTGTAAGTTGTCTCGTACCTACCACTATGTCCATAATATGATTATGCAACACAAAGGAATTGATGAGGACATCACTTCACATGATACACACATGGAGTCTCCGCCTACAATTCAATTACAAGGACCAAGGAGTCGCACGGATGATTTGAAGTCAAGAATTCGCTAGTTCGGACTACATCGACCACAATGCACCAAAATGGGCATAACTTCCTCATACGAAGTCCGATTGGCGTGTTCTTGGACTTTTTGGAAATCTAAGGAGAAGATGGATCTTTTGGCGTGGGTTTCGCCTCATTTGGAGTCTCGAGCCGTCCTGTGTGTTTGAAACAGTCCTGCGTGACAGAATTGGGCCGTGTTGGCCTATAGTCTGAGTCTGTACGTCTTCTAGCCCATAGTCTGAATCTGTACGTCTTCTACAGGCTGCCCACGCTTTATATACTCACGCCAGCCGCCTTTAAGGAGGTTTTGCTTTGTTTGCATCTACACTTGTGTGTTTAGATCCCGCTCCTGCACCGGACCGATTGGCTGCTGCATTAGCGTTTGTGAAACCTCTCCTTTTCATAGTTTATCTATGATTTGGCATTCGACTTGTATCCTTCCTGTTCTTGCTTGTGTTCTTGGGTTCGCTTGCAGGAATTAGCCTTCGTGGCGAGGTCAATCGCGCCTGCTTGGTTGATAACCAACGGAGACGGTGGTGTAGCGATTGCAAGTTTTTGATCCGCCGGACCGGAGCCTTGGATCGTCAACGTCGAGATTCTCCCCCAATCGAAGTTATCCTTTACCTAGCGGAAGATCGGGACCAATCTCCCATTAGTTGGTATCAGAGCTCAGATTTCCCGTTAGGTAATCTCGATCTTCGTTTGTTTTACCTAGAGTCCAGAAAACCCTCACAAAAAAATCCCCATCGAAAACCCCTTTGTGCCTTGCGATTTTAATTTCAGTTTTAACCTTGTTGAGTTTGTGTTCTTGGTCGAGTCTTGTTGCTGGTTTAGTAATCCCTTTATGTCATTTGAGTAGTAGTTGGTCTTGTGTCTCAAAAAATTCCCCACCCGAAACCCCCCCCTCCACAACCCTACTCGTTTTCCACATCGAGTCTTTGTGACCCCCCTTCGGTAAAATAGGCATAACTTTTCGCTCGTTTGGCAGAAAAATATGAATTTTTTTGAGCATATTCTTGACCCAATTTGGGGGGGGGTACCCTAACACGGTTCCCCTGTTAGCCTTCATTAGAATCACCAAAAAAATCAGGAAAATAAAGAAAAAATTTGTCAAAGTTTTTGCTCGCCGTTCAGCGAACTTGTTGAATTTCTGTGAACCACATCCCACCTCAGTTGCAGGTACCAATTTTTGTGGTTGCATCTCTTGTCATCCTTGTTCAAAAAAAAATAGAGTGAAAAAAAAATTATTGGCACATACCTGTCCGATCCCTTGTCCGATCTCTTGTCCGATCCCTTGTCCGATCAGCGGCAGCGGCAGATTCTGCTTGTCCGATCTCTTGTCCGATCCCTTGTCTGATCTCTTGTCTGATCCCTTGTCCGATCAGCGGAAAAAAAGGGCACATAGTTTCCCTCTATTGCTTGAATTTTCACATTGGGAGCACTAAGGCCAGCAACTTTTACGAGTACTAGGGAACACTTATTGAACTTGGTTTAACTGTTATTACTATCGCTAATCCTTGCTACTCACTTGCCTTCCAAGCTACACCTTTCTCTTGGTCAGGACAGGTTCATTTCTTGCAATTGCACACCACCCTCCACTTGGTTCATCACCTGTAGGCCGGTGACCTCACCGCGGCGTGGTAAGAACACTTGCAAGCGTGGGTAAGGCGCTTGACGGATTGCTTCCACCACACACCCACCCCCCACCAAGTTGCTTTCCATAAGGATTATTCTTTGTTGTTTTGTCTTATCACTAACATGGTAGATAACAGCGGTACCCCTCCATCTGATTTTAATGACTGTGTCTCACGATGTGCTCTACTAGAGTCTCAGCGGCAGACCCAACATTCCATCGAACGTCTCGCGCGTACTGTGGCTGACCTAGTGGACCGGATGACTACCCTAGAGACACACTTGCCTGCTGCACGAGCCGGCGACGAACATGTTGAGGAGGAAGACGACCATATTGAAGAAGAAGACGACCTATCCTATGCAGGAAACAATGGCATTGACCCTGACGAGGCTACACGTCATCCCTTTCAGTTCAATCATCAAGGTATGGGCGGCCACCGCAACCGCCATCCACGAGGTAACAATGGCAACCGCGGGAACAATGATCCCTACTCCAAGGTAAAATTTTCAGTACCTAATTTTGCTGGCACCTATGATCCAGATGCATATTTAGATTGGGAGATGTCAGTCGAACAAAAATTTAATGCCCACATGGTTCCTGCTATCCACCACGTGCGCTTAGCTACTAGTGACTTCACTGGATATGCTCTTCTTTGGTGGACTGAAATAGTTCAGGTTGGCAATGAACCACAAAATTGGGGTATGTTAAAATGGCAAATGCGTGGTAGATGGGTTCCTCCTTCATATAAACGTGACTTGAGAAAAAAATTGCAGCGCCTAAACCAAGGAAATAAATCGGTAGAGGAGTATTATCAGGAGTTGCAAATAGGTTGCATGCGTGCTGAAATTGAGGAGGATGATGAGGATAAAATGGCCCGTTTTTATGGTGGTTTAAGACGTGAAATTTAGGATATCATTGATTATAAAGAATACAATACTATCACTCGTCTTTTCCACCTTGCTATACTTGCAGAAAAATAATTGCAGGGTCGCCAACAACCACAACGCAGCATGAGGACCAACATTGGTGGTGCTACTTCACGCTCAAGTGGGCAGCAGCAATGACCACCACCACCACCTTCTCGACCGACGGCTA
Organism: Zizania palustris; assembly: GCA_019279435.1. Taxonomy (NCBI): domain Eukaryota; kingdom Viridiplantae; phylum Streptophyta; class Magnoliopsida; order Poales; family Poaceae; genus Zizania; species Zizania palustris. The sequence continues at coordinate 110,995,909 of JAAALK010000283.1, read as the reverse complement.
CATCAGCACCTTCTACATCTACAGCCCAGGCTGAGAGTTCCAAGACTGCAGCATCCAAGGCGCCAGCCAAGCCCACCTCCTCGGCGGCCTCTATTGCACGTTCTTCAGCGATCCAGTGTCACCGATGCAAAGGATTCAGCCACGTTATGAAGGACTGTCCTAGTCAGCGGGCTTATATCGCTACGGAAGATGGTGGCTACGTAAGTGCTAGTGATGTTGAAGATGAATATGCACTTGCTGCTAACATTGCAGGAGATGACGATACATCCGACGATGACGTTGTTTTTGCACCGGATGCCTCTGCCGACCATGAAGCACTTATTGTACAACGCGTCTTGAGCACTCACATGGAGCAGGATGATCGGGCACAACGGAATAATCTGTTTCAGACCTTCTTCATCATCAATGACCGTCGTGTACGTGTCATCATCGACAGCGGTAGTTGCAACAATTTGGTGAGCCACGACATGGTAACGAAGCTTCAACTTCCCACACGTGCGCATCCACACCCTTACCATGTGCAATGGTTCAACAATAGCGGTAAGGTCAAGGTAACACAAACTGCTCACATCAAATTTTCCATTGGTACATACTTCGGAGTTGCTGATTTTGATGTAGTACCAATGCAAGCATGTTCTCTGTTACTTGGTAGACCTTGGGAGTATGATACTGATGCTACACACCATGGTAGTAGCAATAAGTACACATTTATGTATAAAGGAAAGAAAGTTACATTGCTTCCTATGACTCCTGCTGAAATTGTGAAATTTGAACAAGAAAAAAATGCTAAGGACGCACAAAAGAGCAAACAACTTTCTGAAAATCAGCAAGTAGCTAAAACGCTTTCGAGGCCACAGAAAGATAAAGTTGCTTCTCCTTCTTCATCACAAGTTATTAATCTGAAAGGACGTGTCATGCTTGCAACTAAAACTGACCTTGCTGAAATTTGTAATGATACTCCCATGATATATGGCTTGATTTGCACGAACGTGCTGTTTTCACTTGCGAACATTCCTAGCTCTGTTCCTGTTGCAGTCACTAACCTTTTGCAGGAGTTTAACGATGTTTTTCCTGCTGAGATACCACCCGGGCTGCCACCGATACGCGGTATCGAGCACCAAATTGATTTGATCCCGGGAGCGTCTCTTCCTAATCGTGCAGCGTACCGTACCAATCCAGAGGAGACAAAAGAAATTGAGCGCCAAGTACAGGACCTTCTTGATCGTGGGTACATCCATGAAAGCCTTAGTCCTTGTGCAATACCCGTTCTTTTGGTGCCTAAGAAAGATGGTAGTTGGCGCATGTGTGTTGATTGTCGTGCTATTAATATATCACCATTCGATATCGACACCCTATTCCTAGATTGGATGACATGCTTGATGAGCTTAGTGGTGCCATTATCTTTACTAAGATCGATCTCCGTAGTGGCTACCACCAAATTTGCATGAAACTAGGTGATGAATGGAAAACTGCTTTTAAAACAAAGTTTGGATTATATGAGTGGCTTGTCATGCCTTTTGGACTTACTAATGCACCTAGTACCTTCATGTGCTTGATGAATGAAGTCCTACGGCACTTTATAGGACGCTTTGTGGCTGTATACTTTGATGATATCTTGGTTTATAGCAAGTCTCTCACTGAACATGTTGAACACCTACGTGCTGTTTTTTCTGTCCTCCATGAGGCTAGAATGTTTGGTAACCTTGAGAAGTGCACGTTTTGCACGGATCGAGTTGTGTTTCTTGGATATGTTGTCACTTCATAGGGTATTAAGGTTGATACGGCAAAGGTAGAAGCAATCAACAGCTGGCCGCAACCCCAAACTATCACACAGGTACGTAGTTTCCTTGGTCTTGCAGGTTTCTACCGGCGTTTTGTGAAAGATTTCAGCACCATAGCCGGTCCTTTGCATGAGTTGACCAAGAAGGGAGTTACTTTTACTTGGGAACCAGCACAAGAACAAGCTTTTGCCACACTCAAGAATCGCCTTACACATGCACCTCTACTTCAGCTACCCGACATCAGTAAGCCTTTTGAGTTAGAATGTGATGCTAGTGGTTTTGGAATAGGAGGTGTGCTGCTACAAGGAGGTAAACCCGTGGCCTATTTTAGTGAGAAATTACATGGTCCACAGTTGAATTATTCTACCTATGATAAAGAATTATATGCCTTAGTGCGTGTGCTTGAAACTTGGCAACATTACCTTTTGCCTAAGTAGTTTATTATTCATTCGGATCATGAAGCATTGAAGCATATACGTAGTCAAGCAAATATGAATAAATGACATGCTAAATGGGTAGAATTTATTGAGACTTTTCCATATATCATTAAGCATAAGAAAGGGAAAGATAATGTGATTGCCGATGCTTTATCTAGATGTTATACATTGCTTTCTCAACTTGATTATAAGATCTTTGGTTTAGAAACATTGAAGGACATGTATGCTACTGATTTGGACTTCAAAGATGCTTTTGCAAATTGTACAGATGACCGTGGTTGGAACAAATATGTGCTGAATAATGGATATCTTTTTCGTGCTAACAAGTTATGCGTGTCGGCTAGCTCTCTTCGCTTGTTGTTATTGCAGGAAGCACATGGTGGTGGTTTGATGGGTCATTTTGGATCAAAGAAAACCGAAGATGTGCTGTCCACACACTTCTATTGGCCTAGGATGAGACGAGATGTTGAGCGCTATGTGGCACGATGCACTACTTGCAATAAAGCTAAGTCCCGTCTAAACCCACATGTTCTTTATATGCCTCTGCCCGTTCGTAGTGTACCTTGGGAGGATATTTCTATGGATTTTGTGTTAGGATTACCTAGAACTAGGAGGGGGAGAGATAGTATTTTTGTGGTGGTAGATCGGTTCTCTAAAATGGCGCATTTTATACCTTGTCACAAGAGCGAAGACGCTACCAATGTTGCTGATTTGTTTTTCAGAGAGGTCGTACGCTTGCATGGAGTTCCCAATACCATCGTTTCAGACCGTGATGCTAAATTCTTAAGTCATTTTTGGAGGACGTTGTGGCATAAGTTGGGGACGAAGCTGCTGTTTTCTACTACTTGTCACCCACAAACGAATGGGCAAACGGAGGTCGTCAACCGCACATTGTCCACCATGTTGAGGGCTGTTTTAAAGACCAACTTGAAGCTCTGGGAAGAGTGTCTACCTCATATTGAGTTTGCATATAATAGGTCAGTACACTCCACTACTAAGGTAAGTCCGTTTCAAGTGGTCTATGGCTTTAATCCGTGTGCTCCTATTGATTTGCTACCATTGCCACCATCTAAAAAATTGAATTTTGATGCTACTACACGTGCTGAATTATTGCTTAAGATGCATGAAACTACTAAAGCAAACATATAGAAAATGAATGAGAAATATCGTGCTTATGGTAGTAAGGGTAGAAAAGAGATAACATTTGAACCGGGTGATCTTGTTTGGTTGCACTTGCGCAAGGATCATTTTCCTGATTTGAGAAAGTCTAAATTGATGCCCCGTGCTGATGGTCCTTTCCGTGTGCTTGAGAAGATAAATGATAATGCATATAAACTTGAGTTGCCTGCAGCTTTTGGGGTTAGTCCCACATTTAACATTTCAGATTTAAAGCCCTATTTGGGAGATGACGATGAGCTTGAGTCGAGGACGACTCCAATTCAAGAGGGGGAAGATGATGAGGACATCACTTCACATGATACACACATGGAGCCTCCACCTACAATTTAATTACAAGGACCAATCACACGCGCCCGTGCCCGTCGCTTGAACCATGAGGTTAATTCTTTCCTTAGCAACTATGTTAATAATTGTTTGGACGGGATGCTACTGAATACTAGTGATATTTTGTTGCTTAGGAACATGGGAGATGGAATAGAAGAGTTGGAGTTGAAGACGGAGTCGCACGGATGATTTGAAGTCAAGAATTCGCTGGTTCGAACTACATCGACCACCGTGCACCAAAATGGGCATAACTTCCTCATACGAAGTCCGATTGGCACGTACTTGGACTTTTTGGAAAGCTAAGGAGAAGATGGATCTTGTGGCATGGGTTTCGCCTCATTTGGAGTCTCAAGCCGTCCTATGTGTTTGAAACAGTCCTGCATGACAGAATTGGGCCGTGTTGGCCCATAGTCTGAGTCTGTACGTCTTCTAGCCCATAGTCTGAGTCTGTACGTCTTCTACAGGCTGCCCACGCTTTATATACTCACGCTAGCCGCCTTTATGGAGGTTTTGCTTTGTTTGCATCTACACTTGTGTGTTTAGATCCTGCTCCTGCACTAGACCGATTGGCTGCTGCATTAGCGTTTGTGAAACCTCTCCTTTTCATAGTTTATCTGTGATTTGGCATTCGACTTGTATCCTTCCTGTTCTTGCTTGTGTTCTTGGGTTCGCTTGCAGGAATTAGCCTTCATGGCGAGGTCAATCGCGCCTGTGTGGTTGATAACCAATGGAGACGGTGGTGTAGCGATTGCAAGGTTTTGATCCACCGGACCGGAGCCTTGGATCATCAACGTCGAGATTCTCCCCCAATCCAAGTTATCCTTTACCTAGCGGAAGATCGGGACCAATCCCCCATTAGGAATCTTTTAGAGCCAAGCTCAGGTGGAGAGGTACGGTACATCGAAGTCATTGTTTGAGTGCAAAATTGATCAATGGTTCAGAAACTACAAATGGTTCTTGGAAGAACTCTAGAAGGAGAAGGGAAGTGGGACTTCAATTCCTCTTCTACTTCAAGTATTAATGTTATTGAAATTAATCGTGCTACTCATCCAAATAATTCTTGGGTATTTGATACCGGGTCAATTCATACATACAAATCATTGCAAGGAATGAGTAGTTAAAGAAACTGTGCAATAAGAAAACTAGATATCCACATTGGTAATGGTGCAAAAGTTTCAGTGTTGGCCGTCAGTATTTATTCTTTTTCGCAATCCTTAGGATTAGTTATAGAATTGAATAATTGTTATTATGTTCCAGCATTGGGCACAAACATTATCTTTTACTCGTGTTAACAGGAAGAAGGTTATGAGTATGTGATACTCCCTCTTTCCCATTATCTTCATCATCTAAGCGTTTTTCAGATTTCCCACAATCTACGTCATCTAATAGTTGAGTCATTAAAGCAGCACATAGTATTATGTGCGAATTGATTTAGAGTACACATGCATGACTTTGACTTCCGTTTTTTTTTCTTATTTTACTAGTATTCCACATTGTCACATGCACATGTAGGTTGAGAGTGCGAAAAAACAAAGCAACAAACACAACATACGAAGAGAATTTAAGCTTCATATCTCTCGCCTTGGTCATCGTGTCAAGTTGTTAGATGATGGAGATAATGGGAAGGAGGGAGTAAAGAACAAGTGTTGTCCATTGGTGAATGGAATATATATTATGAATCTTGAAGATGCACACATTTATAACGTTAGTACAAAGAAATGATGATTCAATGATTTGAATCCTACCTATGTCTGGCATTGTCGTTTGGGTCATATAAATGAGAAGCGCACGCAGAAGCTCCATAGAGATGGACTTTTGGAGTCATTTTATTTTGAATCATATGACACATATGAGTATTATTTACATGGAAAAATGAAAAAGGCAAGTTTCACTAGTTAGAGTAAGAGCCGGATGAGCTATTGGCCATAGTACATAATGATGTATGTGGACTGAGGAGTCATACCACTTGAGTAGATATGGTTATGTCTACTTAATGAGGCATAAGAGGGAATCCTTTGAAAAGTTCAAGGAGGTCTAAAACTTGGTACAAAATGATATGGGCAAGACAATCACATTTCTACAATCTAATCGTGGAGGTGAATATTTGAAGCGGTGTGGAATTGTTCCATAGCTGATTCCACCTAGTGCACCTCAATGGAATGCAGTGTCCGAGCAGAGGAACTGCATTTTGTTGGACATGGTTTGGTCGATGATGACTCATGATGATCTTTCACTATCATCTTGGGACTCGCTCTAGAAACTGTCGCTTTGATGTCAAATAGAGTTTCATCTAAGTCAGTAGAGAAGACACCATATGAGATGTTGTCTCGGAGGCGTCCTAGTTTGTCATTTCTAAAGATTTGGGGTTGTGTAGCGTATGTAAAACGTTTGACATTAGACAAGCTTAATTCTAAATCTGACCAGTGCTTCTTTGTGGGATATCCTATTGAAACAAAAGTGTTGATAGCAGAAAATGGCATTAATGGTTGAAATTGTCAAAATATCAATTTTTGGTAATTTGGGCCAAAAATATGTCTTCCTTGGCACAGGTGAGTCCGACCGGCCATGGTAGGCCAGTCAGACAGGCCCAATGGGTCTGGTCAGACCGACCAAAGTCTAAAAATAGAGATAGAGTTTGATTACAGACTGTTTTATCTATAAAAAAATCCTAACCACTTTTGGCCGAATCCTACCTTGTTTAGGAGTCATGGAACTTGAGACCAGCCCCAATAAATAAAGGGATGAGGCCGATTCAAAGGGCATCTACACAGGTCAATACTTCAAAACTCTAGTATTGAATCGTACGTCTACTTTTCATCTACTTTCCACATTAGTTCAGTCCATCTTCGTGGGTTTGCGCCGAAAGCCCTCCATGCATCACGTCGTAACCGTGAGTTTTCATCCCTATACTTTTCACTGAAGAGTTTAGAGGTGATTTGATCTAAACTATAAAATCACCGGAGCACAGGACCTCCAAGCCGAAGGCTGTTGGTCTAACCGACGGCCTACCTCCGGTCCGACCGGCCGTTGCCGTGCCGGATCCATCATCCCGTGCTGACACACTTCATCACCTAGTCATCGGCACCCCCCTTAGTCTGACTGGGATTCTATCGTCGGTCTAACCGAGCCCCTCCATTGGTTCGACTGCCCGAAGCCTGCCGATCGCACTTCGCCACGCCTGGAACACCTTCGCGTCAGCCTTCAAAGGGTTCTTTGCATACCCTCGGTACAACCGAAGGGCTACCCCCGGTCCGACTGCCTGAAACCCGAAGCCCCTTTGGGGTACTTTGAATTATTCTGCATCGAACACCGAAGGGTACCCTCTTCGGTGTCAATCTGACCGAGGCTTGTTCCCTGGTCTGACCGGACAACAGGCCAAAGCCTCCCTACGGAGCACTTCAGACTCTTTATTTTTCTGATAATATTATCTATACTGTGCGGTCCGACCATCTCTGCTTGGCTGGTCTGATCGACTATTCCTTTTTTCGTCTTATCAGCTTTAGTTAGCCAATTAAATGTGACAATATTTATTTTTCGGTTAATTAGGTTATATTTTCAGTGATATAATTGAATTGGCTAGCGACTCTATTTCCCCCTTACCAATGATTAAGGATTGTCGGAATGTGACGTCAATGTCTTGCGACATTTTTGGATCGTTGAACCGACCCAAGTGCGGGGGTACATTTTCATGTCAACACACTTTTTGGCGACTCTGTTGGGGAAAAACACCAACATGACAAGTACATCTACATCAGTTGTATCTACTTCTACAGTGACTACTGCGTCTACAATGCCGATGAATACCATCGAGGCTGTAGAGATCGACAATCGCAGCATCAAGGCACCCACCCTTCCAGATATCCCTGAGGAAGGTTGGGCGGAGATCGAGGCAAAGATGAAAGAACTCCAAGATCTCATGCTCGGTAGCTATGTCAAGACACGCGCGAGCTTCATCAAGCGCGACGTCAACAACCCCGACCTCGCCCGGACTCACGTAACAATAGTGTCGCCTCCTTTATCTTCCTTAGAGATTCAATAGAAGATAGTCACATCTGTAGACCAATCCGTTGGCACTTCTCTAGCCAACCGTCTAGACTTGGCAGTCAGCTCTCAGGTAGAAGCGATGTTTAGAAGGTTCAGTTTTACCGAGGACATTCCTCCAACTCTGATCACTAGCTATAGCACCCAAATTTAATAAAACCCAGACTTTATTGAAATTCTGGAGAAAATAAATAATCACAAGATGTTCATCACATGACAACGAACGTACAACAATCATTCGTGGTCCGCGGACCACATTATTACACAAGTGTTAACATAAAAGAAAATAAGAAAATAATAATCTAGATGAACATCTTCTCCAAGGTCGCTTCCATGACTAGGTCGCTACTCCAAACTGTCCTCATCATAGTACGTCGTCTCTAAAGTTTTGGTTATCCAACGGGTTTGAGTAAAAAAGTACTCAACAAGCCGCCGAGAAATGCAATAATAATGCAAGGTAACAACAAGGAGAGATAATGGTTTAAAGTGCGGAAAAGTACATTTTTATTTTTGCAGCCTTTAATGTGAGTTTAGTTTAATCATACGGAATAATTAAATCATGGATGATGCAACATCTTATAACGTGAGGAGTACAGTTGGCCCTCCTCGCTCAACGATCCTTACATGTCCAATCAACATGCAAAACTTCTCAAACATATGCTAATTGTGGGATGTCACGCAACCCTCCCTTGACCGTGGGCTCGACTTTTCAAAAATATTTAGACTCTAATCAGAGGTGTACCACTGTACCCACAAAGCACTCATTCCCGCATACTGCAGTGTTTCAAAATGACCCAAGTCACAAGAACTTATGCTGAAACCGTTAGCATGGAGCGCTCGAACCCAATAACACACACTATAGGTTTCGCCGGTGCGCTAGCACACTGGACCAACGTCGCTACCCCTTTTGTGCCACATGGTACAAGTCACCCGCAGGTGCTACATGACCCTCTCCACATAGTGCCTTGAGTTGGAATGTCCCATACCTCTAGTTAAGACTTACGCACTAGACTTGTGGTTGGTACAAAAATGTATTGCAACGGATCCCGCAGACCGGTCCTTATAGTGCCCCGGGTGTGACTAACCAATGCCCTCGCTTGCACCCAGAACCCACCATGCTAACACATTTAGCCAATTCCAAGACTAACAGAATACCAGGGGTGAGAGAAATATGGGGATCATATATCAGAATCCAACTATCTATGACTCATTTTTAATCCTATAGCAGTTGTGTCGATACATTGGTCACTTCTAGTATAGTAAGTATCGCGGTGACAAGGAATTCATGCTCGATAGCATGGCTTGAGTTTGCACATCAAGGTAAGGGATCTAATAAATATATTGTAGGGCATTTGATTAGACTAATGCAATTATAATATTTAATTAAAAACCTGGTTCAGTATGCTCAAAACGGGTTTGGTGACTTGCCTTGCTCTACAAATGATTAAGGTGGAACCTTGGGAAAATACTCGGGCTCCTCGACGAGGTCATATTCTTCTAGCTACGTAAAATGAGAAGAATAAATAATTAAAAACAATGGAATCAATAGTACAATCATACAAATTTTATTGTCTAAATAGGTAGAGAATAAAAAGATAAACTTTCTAAAATTTGAATGTCCAATTTTACATTTAATTCAAAGAAGTTATAAATTTTGGAAGTTTAAAATCATTCCTAGTACTTTATTTTAATTCCAATTCAAACCATATAAAGTTCAATATAAACATATGAATTTTATTGGATAAACATCAAGATAATAAAAAGACAAGTTTTCTGAAATTGGAATGGTAATTTTAGAGTTAACTCTAAGGAGTTATGAATTTTTGAAGTTTAAAACCATTTCTGGAATTTATTTTAAATTCTAATTCAGCCTCTAGTCTATGGTGAACCGGGTCCATGGCACTGTGCTGTGAGCCGGTGGGTTTTAAATGAAAATGGACAACTGAGATGCACCGAAACCCCTTCGATCCAAGTGGATGGATGAGATTAAATGTCAAATATGAATTAATCTACTCTGGTCAATCAAGATCGTACGATCGAGATGGGATCCGACACAACACAGGGTTTTGACCCGTGCCGACCATCTTCTTCGGTGACGACCGAGGGTGGCGTGATCATAGCAGCGACGACGATGACCGGTGACCAGATTTAAGGACGGAAATTGTTGGACCGAAAATGGCGACCAGAGGGGGGTTGAATGGGAGCTTTTAAAATTTCAGACTAAAAAGTAGCCTTCTGTTTTAATTCTGTCTTCTGCGGAACAGGCTTCGAACACTGCCTTCGAAGGTCTGGTTCGAAGGTGTTTTAACAACTCCGAACACAGGCTTGGCAGGAGCAAAAGTTCGAAGCCAAGAAGACTTCGCTCCACTTACAACCTTCGAAAATCTACTCTGCTAAGTCAGTGCAGGCTCCGCACACAGGGTGCTTCGAGCAGGCTTCGCACTTCACCCTTCGCAAGAGTGGACAGCCCTCTGAGGACTTCGACCAAGTACTTGGCAGCAGCAACTGGTGATGGGCTTCGTACACGAAGGTCTAAACGCACGCTAACAGACTTCGCTAGAGACTTAGACACGATAAAACACGGGCTTTAAACAGTGCTTCGCTAGTAAGCAGCGAGGTCTCACCTCCTGTTACACAGAGCGAACGCACACTGAAAAACACACTTCGCACAAAACACCCTTCGCCTAGACAGGCTTCGGTGCACTACAACTAGCGAGGTATGTAAAACGAGCTCAAGCAAAAAGCACACAGAAGCAGGGCTTCGCCGCTTGAACAAGGAACACAATAAAAATGAACTCTGGATGAATACAGAGAAGTGGTGGCTGGTACAGGAGCTCAACAGTAAATGCTCAAAGTGTTAAATGTTACCTACCGAGCCCCCATATTTATAGCCCACAGTTCACCCAAATGAATTGACTACTTTACCCCTAGGGTTTACAATGGTTTTGTCTCTACAGAACTAAGGGTACAAAAGGTAGTCAACTTTATTGGAGGCTTCTCTGTCAGCCTTTGCAGATGGGACAGTGCCAGCTTTTTGCAGAGCAGACACTGTCAGGCTTGCAGCCTTTGACCTTTCTGAAGCCCCCTTCGCACGCGAGGGGTGCGATAGCTTCGGTGAGAAGCCTTGAGCCAAATGGCCTTCGCTTCACCGAAGTCAACCTTCGATACAGTGACGGTTTTGAGCCGAAGCCGTCAAAGCCCTTGGGCCTTCGCACCAACACGTCCGGAGTGGACCACCACGGCTTCGCAGCTTCTGCCCAGCTCGAACGCCGTCAGTCCGTGTACCGAAGCCATGCAGGCCGAAGTACCACAAGACAACCACACTCCGAAGCCCCACCTTCGGAGTACTACCCTTCGAAGTCCCTCCTTCGTCCAAGGCCTCCGCACGAAGCATTCCATGAGCACTTCGTCGCAGTGTCTCTCCCCGAGCACACTCCTCGATGAGCCTCACCCGGACCATGCCTTCGATGCACCTTGACTTCTGAGACCTTCGTTGGGCACCTTCGAATGTCTCCCTCCGGAGAACACTTCGAACTCCTTGCCTCCGCAGAGGACTTTATCCACCAAACTTCGAAATCACTCCATTCGGAGTACCTTCGAAGTGCCTCGCCTCCATGGACTTTGTCTCGGAGTACCTTCACCCGGAGCCACGCTCCGCACTCTCTGCCTTCACCTGGCGCACCTCGACCCGAGGACCGACCTGGACCCCTTCGCAGCCACCGTGACGGAGCTCCCCGCTCCCCTGGCATCAAGCCTCCCGCTTGACCCAGGTTCAACTGCTACGAACCTGTCCGTCGCCTCCGAAGTCCCCTGCGCACCACCGACAAACAGACAAGTGTGTCCAGTACTCCGGAGACCTCTTCCGGGTTAGCAACCTTCGGCACACACTCCGGTGTACGCCCAAAGTACCGAAGCCTTCGGTACAACCCCAGTCATCGTGTACTATCGGACCCCCCCGACACGCACACTCCGCTGCAACAGCTGCAGCAAGCAAACCACCGAACACCCTTCGGTGAAACCACCTTCGAACACCCTTCGGAGGTCCAACCTCCGAACCCTTTTCGGAGGTACCCCTTCGAACCAGAGGATAAAAGCCTGTCAATCACTCATCACAAACACTGAAACCAACCCTTGGTTTCTCAATCTCCCCCTTGATGAGTGCATTGACAACCAACTTCAAGTTCAAGAAAATATGAAAAATTTCAGCACACAAGTGACCATAAAAACTCAGAAAAGAGCCAAATCATGTCACTTGACAGAAGAATTTTCCTCCCCCTTTCTAAAAAGCCCCTTCGGCAAATCTTCCCGTTTTCAAGATAAAAACTCCCCCTGAGTTAATTTTCCCCCTTTTGCAACAAAGAACCTTCTCCCCCTTTGAAAATTATACCCCCTTGCGGCAGAGAACGTAGCAAGTCTCTCCCCCTTTGGCAATGCAAGCATCAAGGAGCATGAAAAGGATGCATAGATTGGAAATGAGCAGAATTGCAAAGACATATAAAGCAAAAATATGCCAACAATAACACCAATGATCATGGGCTCATCTTAAATTAACATTTTCTAAAAACAGGATGAAGCATGTGATTCGATCATTTTGAAATAAAAGCATCACCACTTAGTCAAGGAAACTAGACAAGTAAAAGCAAGGACTGCGCACAGCTAGTCATTTTCTACTCTATATATACAAGTCCAGTTCAAATGGAGCATGAAAAGCAAACTTGATGATCAATGAATTTTGTTGTTCTTTTCTAAGTGCTAGGGGTTATTTGTTTGTCCACCTTATACTTTCCAATCCGGCCAAGCCTAGGCATGAAAGCCATTAGAAGCTTAAAGCAATGATTTTGGCATACACTACACTATTCCAGTTCAGACCAATGTGCAATGGTAAGCAGTCTAGAATAGGGTAGTGCGACAAACAAACCCACCTGGATCTTTTAACTTGAAGCATGCAAATCATGGAGTTTTTTATTTATTTTAGCTAAGTGAACCAATTGTTCGGCATTTTATGAATATCCATGAAAATGTAGAACAAGTTTTCAAGTTGCAATTTTTAGCATCCAAAGAAATGTGGCTTGCTATCAAGCAGAGAAAAGATAGCTAAAGCAGTCCTGCCTAAACATGCTAGATTCAAGACTAAGCAGTGAGCACGATTTGATTTTGAAAAGAAAAACATCATGCACATGAATGTCTCAGATTGATTAAAAAGAGCTGAGCTGACATGATTTCATGAATTATAAGCAGGCATATAAGTGCAAAAGATGTAAATGCAATTTCACACATAATGAGCAAATGCACATCCATTTAAAACTGCTCCCCCTCACAAAATGTCGTAAGGGTGACAAATACCAAGTTCCCCACGCAAGTAAGCAAATCGAGAAGCATCGAGGGGTTTTGTAAAAATGTCGGCAAGCTGGTGTTGGGTATCAACATATTGAAGTTCAATATCACCCTTCTCATTGTGATCTCTGAGAAAATGATACCGCACATCAATATGTTTGGTTCTGGAATGCTGAACCGGGTTGTTGGCAATACAAATAGCACTAGTGTTATCACAGAAAAGTGGAACACTCTTATAATCTAACCTGAAATCCCGCAAAGTGGAAGCCATCCACAACATCTGAGAGCAACAGCTAGCTGCAGCAACATATTCGGCCTCAACCGTCGATTGTGCAACACTAGACTGTTTGCGGGAAGACCAGCAAACCAAAGATGTACCCAGAAAATGACAAGTACCAGAGGTACTCTTCCTATCAATCCTACACCTAGCAAAATCCGCATCGGAATAACCTTGAAGACATAAAGATGAAGACGCTGAATACCATATGCCAAATTCAAGGGTATGTTTGAGATACCTTAGGATGCGCTTGACCGCTTGGCGGTGCGAAGCTCGTGGTGAAGCCTGAAAACGAGCGCACAGACACTGCGAAGTGTATATCCGGCCTCGTAGCAGTCAAGTAGAGGAGGGAGCCGATCATGCTTCGGAACTCCTTCTGATCTACGGCTTCTCCATCTTCGTCAGGACCCAATGCTACAGATGTAGCCATTGGAGTGGCGAGGGGCTTCGCATCGGACATGTCGAATTTCTTGAGCAGGTCCTTGGTGTACTTCGTCTAGCGGACGAAAGTACCTTGTTTGCTTTGCTTGATTTGCAAACCAAGGAAAAAGGTGAGTTCACCCATCATCGACATTTCAAATTCCCTGCTCATGGTATCTGCAAACTCGGCAACCAAAGCATGAGAAGAGCCACCAAAGATGATATCATCCACATAAATCTGAACCAGGAGGAAATCTTTGCCATGCTTGAGAGTAAACAAAGTTTTATCAACAGAGCCCATCAAATACCCCCGCTCAAGCAGAAAAGACTTAAGTCTATCATACCAAGCCCGAGGGGCCTGCTTGAGTCCATAAAGAGCCTTATGAAGTTTAAGGACTTTATGTGGGTACTTGGGGTTTTCAAAACCAGGGTGTTGGCGTAAAAGATTACGCTAACAGGTTTCTGTAGAAGAGAAACTAACAAACGAAGTGTTTGCGAAGAGAACTGTCCTAAGCCTCCGAAAGGATAATAACTTAGAATAGTTCGAAAGTGTGTATTGAATAACTTGTATTCGGTCCCTATTACAGGGTGAAATGGGGGGTATTTATAGGCCCAAACATTAAGGAAAAGACCTATTTACCCCTCTATTACAACCGTCATAGTGGAAACTATTCGGTTCCCTTAATAGGGCTAAAATGGTAAAAGACTAATCTAATGAGAAAGAAGATAAGTCTTCCATCTTAACTGGCAGAAAAGATCTTGGAGGGCTTTAGTTCGAAGATGTACTCCGAACCAATGCCTATCTTCGTACTTCGAACTTGATTCCGGGTATCTTCGAAGATGATCTTCGAGGAACCTTCGAACCAGCTGACTGCCTTTATGTTGCTTCGGCAATAACCCCGAAGATGAGATATTTTCCCCCAACAGTAGCCCCTCGAATACGCTTCTCCGTTTGACCTGTAATGTTAGGAGAGCAGTATACGGAAGGAAAAGATAACCAAACATAGGGGTTATTGGTTTTTATTTTATCTCCGAAATGCACGAAGATATGAGCTTCGAATCAGTCTTAAGGTAATTACTTTTCGAACTGTCTTAGAACCGACTCAAGAAGTTCGAAAGTCTTTTAGACTTAGAGAAAATAGCCGTTAAGTTTCTGTTTCCAACAGAAACTGTAGCAGGCGTTAATTTCGTAAAAGAAGTAACGGCAGGAATGCGAAACGACATGGATTAACGGTAAGAAAGTGAAGTCTAGGCTATAAATAGAGGGCCTAGAAGTTACCCGGTTACCTTTTCACCGCATTCTAGCAACCAAAAACTTTTTAGCCCTTTGAGTTCTTGAGCCCTAGCCTCCATTTCCTCAGAGCAATCCGGCGATCGCGATGGTGAAGACTAAGGGATCTGCACCTCCGTCGGCCTTGGCTCGGCAGCAGGCGGCCGCAGCAGCAGCGGCGGTAGCGTTGGCGGCGGCACCTCCGATGCCGGCGGCGACATCCATGGCGGCAGGGGGGAGAAATCCCCAAATCGCCGATGACCAAGGTCTGTGCCCGCCATCGACCAAGTATTTGGATCAATCTTTTGAGTTGGGGCCTTCTACCTGCAAGAGAGAGTCTTTGGCAATCACAGCGGGGGGAAAAATTAGTAATGGAGTTATGATTCGGAAGCCGGGCAAAGAATCGATTCCATCACCAAGACCGGGAGAAGTAGTAGTATTCGAAGCTTTCTTCGAAGTTGGCTTGGGCCTTCCTGCCGTGGACTTCCTGGCGGAGGTATTGGATCTGTTTCATGTAACCCTCCCCCAATTATCTCCGAATGCAGTAGCTAGGTTAGCTATCTTCGAATGGGCGCTGAGAGCCGAAGGTTGTGAGGGGAGGGCAGAAATCTTCGCTGCACTTCATAGAGCAACTTGCCAGCCGAAGACCTTCGTAGGCTCCAGAGGTGAAAAAGTGGTAGTATCCTTCGGCTCTATAAACTTTAGGCTTCGGGACGAATATGCCCTTCAGTTTCCTGCCAAGGCCATCAATGCTAGATGGTACACTGATTGGGTTCTGAGATGGTTCTATGCCGAAGTTGGAGCGAGCAGTCCTCTGGCTGGGCCCCTTAAAGAAATTCAATTCCGGAAAGAAGCCTTAGTGCAGCCCAACGAAGGCCAGCTCGAAGCTCGTCTTAACCTGCTTCAGAAAATTAGCCGAAGGTTAAGCATGCGGGACTTAGCCGAAGAATTCCTCGGACTGCAAATTCCTCCGCTGATGGCCAACTGGCCTATCGTCTTCGAGGATGATTCGGAAGGTGGTCTTCGCAAGATCAACTTAACTTCGAGCCCTGCAGGTAACTTCGAAACCAACATGCATTGTACATATTTACTTCGAAGAAAGACTAACTTGAATTATTTTTTAGCTTCTTCAGCCCCTATTACTTCAGAGCAAATTGTAAGGGCTTCGGAGAAGATTTTGGGTACCCCAACTCCGATTGAAAAAGAATGGCGAATTAAATTGGTCGGGAGTTGGGAAAGGTTTAATATTGTATGGGGAATGTTGGAGTTGACTCCGCCCCCTCTGATGGACTGGGTGCCTTTGGAGAAAGGACCCAAGAAAAGAATGGCTGAAGCCGGAGCTTCGAGCTCCACAAGGACTCCGGTGAAGAAGGTGGCTCGGAAGCCAAAAAATCTCGCACCTTCGAATCCTGCGCCTTCGAGCTCAAGAACCTCAATCTCTGGTTCTAAAGAAGATGAAGGTATATTATTAGTGAGATTGATTGATGAAGATGCAGCTCAACGAAATATTCACATTGAAGATACTGCAGGTATGCCGGAGCTCCAAGCTAACATTGAAGAAGTGAGAGCTCCGGATACTCAAGAAGAGCAAATCGAAGCCCCTTTGGGCGAAGATGAAGTTGAAGTTCCTACAACTTCAGTTGTGGAGGAAGGGAGGACTGCTCACGGAGATACTCCGACTGCAGAAAATTTAACTGTGGATTCAGATGATGACTTCACCTTCGATCCTCCGAGCAGTCCAGTGCTCGATCTCCCGTGGAATGTCGAAGGTAAATTTCGCATAATTCTTTATCATTTTCTGCAAAATTATACAATGTATAATATTTTTGTTTTTGCAGAGCCTCCTGCTGTAGAAGTACATCACGAAGACACAATTCAAAGGCCTTCGACAACTTCGGAGCCGCACCCGGAGGTCACTCAACAGGGGCCTGGAAGGGGTAAAAGACACATAGAGCCTCTCCCTACTCAAGGATCAACTTCGTCTGAGTCAACAGATGAAAGTGAATCAACTGAGGGGGGGCCATCTTCGGAAGTTCCAAGGACCTCAGGAGAACGCTCTGGACCTTCGTCAAGCGGGGATGACCAAAGGGCTTCGGCAATGCTCCCTCTTTTGACTCCTTTTTTGGAGCCAACTGGGCGTCGGACTCTGCTCAAACCTTTAGGTCGAGTGAGTCGCAAAGTCGGGGAGACAGAGCTGGTAGCAAAATTAAGCAGGGCGAAGAGTTCGGAGCTTAACGTTGCCCTGGAACGAGCGGCCTACCAGGTACGGAGCACCTTAGAGCCAATATCTTTAGCAAATTGTATTGGGTTCGAAGTATATCTTCGAACCAGCAGCAAATTATACATGAATAATTTCTTACTTTAGTTTTTTCTTTTCTCAGCAAGCAGTCTTGGCCCGCGCTGCAACTTTATCAAGCGAGAATGAAATTGCTCAGCTTCGGGAAGAAAATGAAGCTCTTAAATGCAACTTATCTTTCTCCGAAGCTAGAGTACTTCAAATGGATAATATGATTTCAACGGAGTGCAGGGCCAGACAGGGCTTGGAGGCTGCTAATAAGGAGTTCGAAGCAGAAAGAATTGTGCTTCGGGCTGAAATTGAAAAGATGCGGTTGGAGCATGCTAGTGCTGGGTCCGAACTTGTAAGGCTCCAAGAGGAAGCTAGCCAACTCCTAAACCAGAAGAAAGATTTAATTACGGAGAATGCTAGGATTTCCGGAGTTTTGGCAGAAACGACTTCGAGCAAGGATGCACTAATTGAAGAAAAGCTCAAGTCAGAGAAGGTGGCTACGGAGGTCATCGAACAAATGCTAGGTGTTCTGGAGTACTTCGGTACTACTGGATCACTTCCTTCGGATGACAACGTGACTCTGCTGCGCCGGTTAAAAAGGATCCAAGGAGCAGCGAAGCAAATGAAGACGGCAGGCATGCGTTATGGAGAACTTTCCGGACAAGTGTCTGCCCTCGGATTACTTCGTTACTACGAGGATTTGGGCCGAACAATCACTCCGAGCGCAAGGGGCTCCATTACCTTCGACGACGAGCGGCTTTTGAATCCTTCCGAAGGCGTGACTGCCGCCTGGCGAGCCTTTCAAACCTCATGGAGAGCCGAAGGTCGTTCTGCGATCAAGGCTTGGATCGATGAAGGTCAACGCCAGAAGCAAGTTCGGAGCCAAGCTTCGAGCAGTCAGCCTCCTCCGAACCCGCAGGTTTAGGAATCATTTAGGATTTTTTGATTATGTAAAGCTCATGCTTGTAAACATTTATCAATGAAAGTCTTGTTTGTCATATTTTTAGGCTTTGCCTCTTATGGAAGATATCGAAGTGTTAGAGCTTAACAACGAACTTCGCTCATTGTGGAAAACCTTCGAACTTCTAAAGAGTTATAAACGTTCTCGATTTCTTATTCCTCGAGATGACTCCGGCGTAATTGCGCCCGAAGTAATCAAAGACGTATTGTCTTATATTAAAGAGGAAGATAAAGAAGTTGACGCAAACACCTCGTCTTCTGAAGACACTAATTGGTCTGAAGATGAAGGTGAAGCTCGAAATAAAAGATCTGAAGATCTTAGAAGCTGGGAAAGAAGCCCCGAGCGGCTTCGAACTTGGTCCGAGCTTCAACAAGAGCAGAAGGATTTTAGAGCTTCGAAGGGGAGGAAGAGAGTTAAACGTAAAGTTCTTAGGACTTCCGACGTTGGAACCAGTCGTTCCACCCCTAGCTCTCGGGACCGAAGAGGTCTCCGATTCCTTCTTGGTATAGATACCAATTTTTCATAGTGTAATCTGTAAACACATTTATTTCAATAATGAATGCCGATTTAAAATTGTCTCCATATTTACTAGCCCCTCTTTGGGTATAAGCAACTTCGAAATGTATTCAAAGATGGTTATGCGCAAAGAAAAAACTTCGGAGTACAATTTTTTGGGGGTTCGGAGCCCCTCTGTCATTTAAAGATCTTTTTGAAATCTTATGAAATGTCTTCGACTTTTTGCAGTCAGAAGAATGGTAACTTAGTACCTTTGTTTTACGAAAGAAATCAATTGAGATAACTTTCAGGGCACTTTAGTGTCTTAAGAAATTTGTCACTTTGGACTATGTTAACAGACATTCGAAGCTCATGGCTCAAATGCTGTTTTGCTTTAGCCACCTTCGGCTTGTTTTTTGCGATCTCTGACGAACCAATGGTTTGGAGTTTGCAATGGTCTCTTTGGACTCTTTTTACGGATGTCTACCAGCCAATGGCTTGGACTCCGTATAATTTAGCCACCTTCGGCTTTTTTTTTTGCAGAAGTCTACCAGCCAATGGCTTGGACTTCGCAGATTTTGGCCACCTTCGGCTCTTTTTACGGAAGTCTGCAAGCTGCAGCTTGGACTCCGTAGATTTTGGCCACCTTCGGCTCTTTTTACGGAAGTCTACCAGCCAATGGCTTGGACTCCGTAGAGTGTGGTTTTGGGCTCTTTTACGGATGCCTACAAGCCAGTGGCCTGGGCTCCGGATTATGTCAGCCCCCACGTCGGAGGCTTCGAACTTTATGCGTTCGAAGTCCGAAAATACAACCCAGCTTAATGACACTTCCCTCTCGGTCGACCCCGCGGTTCCAGTGCGTCCACTCGGAAGCTGGAAGTCTATGAGGGGAAGGCAACTATCAGGGTCATATGCTTTATTAATTTAGAGGTGATTACAAGCGAATTACAAGGAGCCCTTATGCGAAGTATCGCTTTACGTGCTCCGCATGCCAAGTATGTGCTAACTCTTCACCTTCTAAATTAGCTAATTTAAATGAACCAGGACGCCCTGAGCGGACAATTAGATATGGACCTTCCCATTTATTGCCTAACTTCCCTGGTGCTATAATGCTTCGTAGAACAAGATGACCCGGCCTTAACTCGTTGAGTTTAACCTTCGGGTCATACCAAGTCTTCGTCTGCTGATGATACTTTGATAAATTAGCTACAGCCCGAAGTCTTGTTTCTTCTGACAAATCTAACGAAGCTTGTCTTTCTTCTTCAATGTCCGGTTCGGTGCTGCGAAATGATCCCCCTTTGAGCTCCGTTGGAGTCATAGCTTCATCTCCGAATAGTAGTCTGAATGGAGTAAAACCTGTGGACCTTGTTTGCGTAGTCCGAATGGACCATAGAATCTTCGGAAGCTCTTCGGTCCACAATCCCTTTGCTAATCCTACTATTCTTCGATTTAGCCCTGATAAAATATTTCCGTTGGCTCGCTCTACGGCTCCATTTGACTGAGGATGCCTTACTGCAGCAAAACAAAGCTGAATGCCTAGGTCTTCGCAAAACTTCCTGAAGGGTTCTGCGTCGAACTGTGTTCCATTATCAACTGTGAGATATCTAGGCACTCCGAACCGGCAAATAATGTTCTTCCAGAAAAATTTCTGTACATTGTTCGAAGTGATAGCTGTTAAGGGTTCTGCTTCCACCCACTTAGAAAAATATTCAATAGCTACCACTGCGAACTTCAAATTTCCCTTTGCTAACGGAAAGGGACCAATTAGATCCATACCCCATCTGGCCATGGGCCATACCGGAGCAATGACTTGAAGAGTTGTTGGTGGGCGATGACTCCGTCGACCCATCCACTGGCATCCTTGACAAGTGCGGACCAAGCTCTCCGCATCAGCTGTTATTGTGGGCCAATAAAGCCCCTGGCGAAGTGTTTTTCCTGCCAGAGCTCTAGGGGCTAAATGGCTTCCACAAAGGCCTTCGTGAATTTCTCGAAGAATTTCTTGGCCTTCGGCTTGAGATATACATCGGAGTAGAGGGGAACATACTCCGGCCTTGTATAATATACCGTTGATTAACTGATAGTTTCTTGCTCTGAGCTTTAATCTTGACAATTGGGGCTCTTCGGGCAAATTTGTTCCTCCTTGCAAGAGTTCTATGATCGAATCTTTCCAATCTGCACTAGGAATGCAAAGAATCTCCGCAGAGGCAATTTGTGGCACCGAAGGTATATTGAGCTCCTCATAGAAAGCTTCTTCAGGCACATCCACAGCTCCGGCTGCAGCCTTCGCTAAAATGTCCGCTTGCACGTTTTCAGCTCTTGGTATACTCCGAATGGAAATACCCTTGAAGTGTGCTTCGATCTTGCGAATTTCTTCTAAGTACTTGGCAAGCTGTGGATGCCGAACTTGAAAACTTTTGTCTACGTGCCCTGCTACTATCTGAGAATCTGTCTTTATAATTATTCTTGTAGCCCCTAGAGCACGTGCTTTCTGGAGTCCCAATAAAATCCCTTCGTACTCCGCTATATTATTGGTAGACTTAAAGTTGAGTCTTGCGGAGTACATTGCTCTTTGCCCTGACGGTGAAATCAACACTGCCCCAATGCCTGCTCCGGATGCTTGGAAAGCCCCATCGGAGTAAACAGTCCAAACTCCGTCATTTGATTTCTCCGGAGTCAAATTCGCAGGTGGAGTCCACTCTGCTACGAAGTCTGCTAGGACTTGGGATTTGATAGCTGTCCTTGCCAAGAAAGATATGCCGAAGGGTGCTAGCTCGACTGCCCACTTTCCAATTCTTCCAGTGGAATCTTTGCTTCGGAGCATATCTCCTAAGGGATACGAAGTTGGTACAATTACATTGTGAGCCAAAAAATAATGCCTTAGCTTCCTCGAAGCCATTATCAGAGCATAAACGAACTTCTCAAGTTTGGAGTATCTTGTCTTCGCTCCTGACAATGCTTCGGATACAAAATAGACAGGATTTTGGACCAACTTCCCATTGAAATTCACTTCTCTGACAAGGACTGCGCTGACAGCTGAACCTGTAGCTGCAAGATACAGGAGTAGGGTTTCGTCCGCAATAGGCACCGTGAGTGTAGCAAGATTACTGAGATAATCTTTAATATCTTCGAAGCTTCTCTGACACTCTGGTGTCCATGCAAAATCTTCGGACCCTTTCAAAGCTTTGAATATTGGCAAGCTCCTCTCCGCAGACCTTGATAAAAACCTGCTAAGTGCGGCCAAACGTCCAGTCAGCTTTTGCACTTGCTTTAAATTCTCCGGAGGAGCCATCTTCTGCAGCGCAGTTATTTGAGTAGGGCTAGCTTCAATTCCCCTGCTTGAAACTAAATACCCTAACAACTTTCCAGCCTTAGCTCCGAATATACATTTTTCGGGGTTAAGACGGATCCCACATGCCCGAAGGCTATTGAATGTTTCTGCTAAGTCTAGGCTATGTTGGTGCTTTAAAGCACTCTTTATTACAATATCATCCATATAGGCCTCCACATTACGACCTAGTTGATGACCTAGAGCCTTAGCAACTAATCTTGAAAAAGTAGCCCCGGCGTTTCTTAGGCCGAAGGGCATTCTTACATAGCAGAAGAATCCCGAAGGAGTTACGAAGCTTGTCTTGATTTCATCTTCGCGCTTCAACCATATTTGATGATAACCAGAATACGCGTCGAGGAAGCTTAGTAACTCCGAACCTGCGGTGGAGTCAACCAGTTGATCAATTCGGGGCATGGGGTAGGGGTCACGTGGGCATGCTTTATTCAAAGATGTGAAATCAATGCACATGCGCCACTTCCCGGAAGACTTCTTTCTGACGAAGACTGGGTTGGCTAACCATTCTGTGTGAGAAACTTCTATGATAATCCCAGCCTTCAATAATTTTTCAACTTCGTCCTTAGCTAGAGCAGCTCTCTCTGCGGACATCTTCCGGAGTCCTTGTCGAACAGGCCGGGCCTTCGGGTTTACAAGTAAACTGTGCTCAATAATATCCCGATCGACTCCGGTGATATCTTCGTCAGACCAAGCGAAGACATCCAGATTTTCTTCCACTACCTTCTCCAAGGAGGTTGCAACTTCAGGAGGTAAATCTTTACCAAATTGAAAAGTATACTTTTTACCATCTTTAACAATGACCTTCGTTGCAATCTCTCCTTCGGGACTTGGTCTCGGAAAAGACTTCTTCGAAACTTCGGAGGAGGCTGAAAAAATTTCTTCATTATCCTGCACACTGTTTACTTGCCTCGGATCAAGAGGGGGACCGTGACCATATTACGCCCTCCTAGCAATGGCTTGATATCCGAAGATTGTTAGGACTCCTGCTTGTGTGGGCATCTTCATGCACAAGTAGTTTTGATGCGCCACAGCTCCGAACTGATTCAACATGCCCCGTCCGAAAATGACATTATAAGCATACGGGGCATCTATCACAACAAAAATAACTTCTTCAGTTCGGGCTAATAAACCTTCTCCGAAGGTAACTTCCAGGCCTATCTGGCCAAGTGCATCAAGCGGAGGTCCTGCGAAGCCTTGCAGAGGACGAGCCGCTGGGAGGAGATGCTTCCTTGAAATGCATAACTGATCGAAGGCTTGCACAAAAATGATATCTGCCGAACTACCTCCGTCAATTAGCACCCTTCGGACTTCAGTCCCTGCAATATCAGCAGTGATAACCAATGGATCTGCGTGCGGGAACTTAATACCAGCTATCGGAACATGAGACCACTCCGGCATTGCAGCTGCAGATGACGAAGTCCCAATATGACCTACTTCCCGAACGTACTCTCTTCGCTGTCTCTTGGACATGCTTCCGAGGGTACCTCCTCCGGAGATAGGGAGAACTACTCTTTTTCCTCTATCTTGCCCTTCCTCTTGCTTCGGAGGTGGCATAACATTGGCCACCGGAGGGTGCCTTGCAGCATCAAAATTTTCTATCCGCGCCACAGCCTGGACCGGGTCTGGGCGTGCTGCTGCTGGACTTCGGTCGGTACTGCCTCGACCCGAAGTTCTCTCCAAGTACTCTCCCCTTAGGGTAAGGATAGCCTTGCAAGTGTCAGTTGCATGGCTTCGATTTTCTCCATGAATACAGCAAAAAAGGGTCTGGCCTTTGCCAGCCGTTTTCCCTGGCGGCCTCCAGCCGCTGGCCTTGTTCCTCGTAGACTGTGGAGCTCTTGGTGCAAACTTCTGTGGGGGTGCAATATTCAAGACTTCAGAGCGAGGGTGCTTTTGCCCTCTTCTCCGATCATGTTGCACTTCGAAGACTGGTTCCTGCGGCTGTGCCGAAGTTTTCACTTCTGCTTTGACTTCTTGCAATATGGACGAAGTAGCAGCAGTCCTCCGAAGCCAACCCTCTTCTGACCTCGCATACTCCTCGAAGTATGACATCAACTGTGAAACTGAGGAGATGCTCTTCCGATGCAGTTTATCCAGAAGGCCTTGATGACTGACGCCTTCCCGAGCCGCATCAACCACTGAAGATGTGGACAGCCCCCGAATTTGCGACTTCGTATGAGCGAAGCGCTTAAAATACTGCCTCAATGTTTCTCCGGGGAGCTGTTTCACCTGGAAAAGGCTTCCTGTTGACATAGGAGGCACGAAGGTGCCCTGAAAGTTACTTATAAACTTCCTCTTCAACTGCGACCAAGAATTGATTGATCCTGGCTTCAAAGACCAGAACCATCTCAATGCCACTCCTTGAAGAGCTAATGGGAAGCACTTCGCCATAGTGTCTCTGACTCCGCCGCTAGCCTCAATCGCTAGGGCATAAGAACGCACGAACTCTCCGGGATCTTCATTTCCGGCATACTTACAGAGCTTCGAAGTTTTAAACTTTGGATCAAAGCGAACCTTCTGCAGCTCAGGATGCAATGGAGATTCATTGTCGTAAGAGGCATTCTCCGGGGCTTCAGGATAACCAAGATCGTCGTCTTCGGGCACTTCTGGGATAGTTGGGGTGGCTTGAGAGCGAAGCCTATTCGCAGCTTCTTGTCGCCACCTTGCTACCTCAGCTTGAAGGTTGGCCATTTGAGTGGCCATATCCCCAAGGTTATCTTCATCTCCTCCGGAAGGACCTTCCGGGTCTTGAGAACTGGTAGGATCAGTTCGAATCGGGATGGAGGGTGGAGAAGTGACTCCGGGCTGTCGGAGTATGGAAGGGGTTGGCGGAAAGGCTTCGTATGTTCGAGGGATAGAAGCCCCTTCCGGAGTTTGCGGAGGGAAAGCCGAAGACCCTCCGACTTCAACTGTGTCGAAGGGTATCTCTCCGGAGATCCGAGAGGACCTCCGAGTAGGATTGCGAGGTGCGCTCCGCTTAGGAGGCATGATGTAAGAAGTTGGTAGAGAACGAAGTTTTTCGGACTAGGTTCCCCACGGACGGCGCCAACTGTTGGCGTAAAAGATTACGCTAACAGGTTTCTGTAGAAGAGAAACTAACAAACGAAGTGTTTGTGAAGAGAACTGTCCTAAGCCTCCGAAAGGATAATAACTTAGAATAGTTCAAAAGTGTGTATTGAATAACTTGTATTCGGTCCCTATTACAGGGTGAAATAGGGGGTATTTATAGGCCCAAACATTAAGGAAAAGACCTATTTACCCCTCTATTACAACCGTCATAGTGGAAACTATTCGGTTCCCTTAATAGGGCTAAAATGGTAAAAGACTAATCTAATGAGAAAGAAGATAAGTCTTCCATCTTAACTGGCAGAAATGATCTTGGAGGGCTTTAGTTCGAAGATGTACTCCGAACCAATGCCTATCTTCGTACTTCGAACTTGATTCCGGGTATCTTCGAAGATGATCTTCGAGGAACCTTCGAACCAGCTGACTGCCTTTATGTTGCTTCGGCAATAACCCCGAAGATGAGATATTTTCCCCCAACAAGGGGGTTGTTTTACATAAACATCTTCACCTATGAAGCCATTAAGAAAAGCACTTTTGACATCCATTTGATAGAGTTTGAATCTCCGGGATGTCGCAAAGGCAAGCAAAATTCTAATGGCCTCAAGGCGAGCAACAGGTGCAAAAGTTTCAGTAAAATCAATCCCTTCTAGTTGAGAAAAACCCTGAGCTACAAGTCTAGCCTTGTTTCTGACTATAGTCCCATCCTCCCCTTGTTTATTTTTGAAAATCCATTTTGTTCCAATGAAATGAACATTTGGTGGAGGATCAACTAATGACCAGACTTGGTTTCTCTCAAAATTTTCAAGTTCCTCATGCATGGCATTGATCCAACTAGAATCAGAAAGTGCATGACTAACATCTAAGGGCTCGAAAGAAGCAACAAAAGCGGAATCAATGAAATGAGCATGAGAATGTGTTACCCTTTGATCAAGCTCACCAATGATCTGCTCTGGAGGGTGCATCCTTTGAACATGATATGGAGCCTCGCGGCGGGATGTAGTCTCCCTCTCAACTTGTGCGTTGGAGTGGTCCAAGATGACCGATGTCGAGGCAGTTGCTTCGGGACCTCGTGCCGAAGTAGTTGAAGCGGGGTCGGCTTCGGGGGTCGATGTCGAGGGTAGCAGGGGATCATCCTCGAATTCTCCAGGATCTTCTTCTTTGAAGATGGTCTGTTCCATGTCGTGTTCATTTGCCTGTTCAAGAGCAGAACTAACAGAGGGGGTTGATTCATCAAAAGTCACATCACATGACTCGATGACAGTGTTAGTCTCTAAATTATAAACACGATAAGAATGACCATGTGTAGTGTAACCCAAAAAGATCCCGTCAGAAGAACGCGACTCAAATTTATCCAAATTACCACGTTTTAGGATAAAGCAGCAACAGCAAAAACTCGAAGATGAGTAACCTTGGGCTGTCTCCCAAAACGCAGCTCATATGAAGTCAAATTTAAAATTGAGCGCAAGAAAATATGGTTTGAGATGTAACTTGCAGTGTTCATGGCCTCAGCCCAGAATTTCCTAGGAGTCCTATGCTCATCAAGCATCGTCCTAGCCATCTCAACCAAAGTGCGGTTCTTCCTCTCAACAACTCCATTCTGTTGAGGAACCCGTGGAGTAGAGAATTGATGTTCTATGCCATGCTCCATGCAAAAGTCAACAAAGAGACTATTTTTGAACTCAGTGCCATTATCACTTCGAATGAATTTCAATGCACCAGGGAGTTCAGTGAAAAGTCTCAAAGCCAATCTCCGAAAGTGTGAAAACACTTCATCCTTGCTGGCAAGAAAGAAGACCCAAGAGTAGCGAGAGAAATCGTCGACAATGACTAATACATACCACTTGCCGCCTAAAGAACTAACCCGAGAAGGACCTACAGTGTCCATGTGGAGAAGTTCTCCAGGTTGTTCAGTCATCACTGTGGTGACTGGCGAATGCGAAGCGGCAATCATTTTTCCATGTCGACAAGG